>CM064571.1:22035516-22475566 GCA_032716605.1 Paralithodes platypus | reverse complement strand
CCACCACCACTGCCACCACTGCCGACCCCTGCCACCCCTGCCACCTGGCGGTTACCAGCAGACGCAGGAGGCCGCCCTAGGGCTGCATTACCTGCGGCGGCAGGAAAAATTGAAAGGCTACGGTCGGTAAGGGAAGAGAAACCCGTACGTCCAAGCCACAGTGCCCCTACCACCACCACCACCACCAGCCGCCCCTGGCCCAGATGCCCCTGCTGCCCCTGCCGCCCCTGCCGCCCCTGCCGCCCCTGCTGCCACCTGCCTGCCTCCCTGCCAGCCCCTGCCAAAGGAACAGGGAAGGTTAAGGGGAAAGGGAGAGGGAAATTGACTGGGAAAGCGACTGTCTTGCCCTGGTGTCCCTGCCGGCCCTGCTGCCCCTGCCCCGCCTGCCCCTGCCTGCCCCTCCCGCCCCATTGGCCTCCCCTGCCGCCCCTGCCGCCCCTGCCCAAAAAAAGGAAAAGGGAAGGGGAAGGGGAAAGGGAGAGGGGAAAGCGGACTGGGAAAGCGACTTACTGGCTGGCCCCTGGTGTCCCTGCCGGCCTGCGTGCCCCTGCCCGCCCCTGCCGCCCCTGCCGCTTCTGCAGCCCCTGCCGCCCCTTCCGCCCCTGCCCAAGGAACAGAGGAGAAGGGCGACAGGCACCACCATCATTCTTGCCATCAAGGCCCCGCACCAACTGCTGTCCCCTGCCGGCGCCGCCGCCTGCCCGCCGGCCGCCGCCCCTGCCGCCGCGCCCTGCCACCACCTCATGCTGGTCCCTGGTCCATAAACCTCCAACTCCCGCACGTGCCAAAGTCGACCCAGGAAAAATCTTACAACCATCTAAGTCTATATGCCGTCCCTGCTGTTTGATGGTGATTCGCAGGACATTGGCAGCCCGGGTTTTCGACGACGATAGCCCTAGCCACGGGAACCAAGGGTGGGGGGGATTTGGGAGGTGGACAGGTGGGATGTGAGTCCGACGTCGGTGAACGAAAAACGAGGAAGGTGCATCGTCTGTCGAGTGAAGAGGAGGGTAATGATGATGAAGTGCTGTATCGCGACCATGGAAGCGATATTTCAGAAGCAGAAGAAGACTCAGACGACATTCCGAGCCCTGGCATGCCTTCGTTCGATTGGTCTGACGGGGTCAATTTTGTACCTGACGTGCCCCAGTTCAATCCTGGGACGTCAGGAACAACTGACAACTGGCCCTGTGATGATTAAGCGAATGAAAGCGACTTCTTCCTCGCTTTTTTTCGACATGGATGTAAGGACGTACATCGTTGCCCAAACAAAACGCCTACTACAGGTGGGTGTTTGGCAGATTGGACGTCCTTCTCCAAAAGCGAGAATACGAGGCTGGGTGGATACGACTGTGGCAGAATTTCTGACGTTCTTTGCCTTGTTGTTCCTCATGCCTCTGATCAAGAAGCAGGTGTTGCAACACTACTGGAAGCACGACCCTCTCATCGCCACCCCAACTTTCAATAAGTTCATGACTCGTGACAGATTTTTGTTGCTGCTAAGATTTATGCACTTTGCAGACAACGAAAATCCTAACAGGATTGACAGGATATGGAAAGTTCGGGATGTGTTCACCATGTTGTTGGAGAGGTATAGGAAATACTTTTACCCCTTCCTCAATTTGGTGATTGATGAGTCGCTCGTGCTCTTCAAAGGACGTCTTGTTTTCAAGCAGTATATCCCCTTGAAGAGGCATAGGTTCGGGATCAAGCTCTTCGTGTTGTGCGACTGTGAAACTGGAATAGTGCTTGACATGATCGTGTATACAGGCACTGACATTGACATACCGAAAGCCGCTGCCAATGACCCCCTGGGCATGTCAGGTGCCATCGTCAGGAAAATGTTGGCACCTTACCTGGGCAAAGGCCACATCATCTACACTGACAACTGGTATACTTCTCCTGCTCTCTGCCAGTTTCTTTATGACAACCAAACGGGGTCATGTGGGACTGTCAGAAAGACAAGAAAGTTTATGCCAAAGTTCACAGGTGATGTCATTCCTCTCACAGATGCCTCTTCCAGTGACACACCTTCAGAAGACGACCTGGCCAAGGAACACCGCGAGAGGCATGTGCGAAGAAGGCGACGAAAGGGGCAGAAATACAAGCAGCTCGAGAAGTGTGGGAAAACTGATAGCCCTGAAGTGGAAGGATAAGCGAGACGTCCACCTGCTTTCCACCGTCCACACAGGTGCCCAGGTGGATTCTGGCAAAATCCACTACCGAACCAGGAAGACAATCTACAAGCCCGACATGGTAGTGGACTACACCAAAAACATGCGCCTGGTGGACAAGTCTGACTGTCAGCTGTCAGGTGTTGAGTGTCTGAGGAAGGCTGTGAAGTGGTATCACAAGCTCTTCCTCCACCTAGTTGACATAACGATGCTGAACGCCTACAACTTGTGGTTGGTGAAGAAGGATATGGCCCCCAAACCAGAAGCTGAAATTCCGGGAGTGCGTGTACAACTTCTCCTACCAACTCCTGGAGAAGTATGCCACCACCACTCACAGACGTACGGCATGGCGTGGGGATCACGTTCCTGACCGCATCCAGCTGGGTGTCGAAAGACACTACACAACCAACACCCTGCTGGTTGGCTATCGTCACAGGCAGGTGCAGTGCACCGTCTGCAGCTCCCGTGTGAGGAAACCCCATGTGCCCAAAAGAGTCACCTCAATGTGCGCCGAGTGCCAAAGTTGCACTCTGCCTGGGTGACTGCTTCAGGGACTACCACAACCTTCAAGAACTACTGAGTGTCGGCCCCTGCCCTGCCCTGCCCTGCCCTGGACTCGCCCCGTGCCCTGCCCTGGACTCGCCTCCTGCCCTGCCCTGCCCTGGACCCGCGCCCTACCTTACCTGACCTGACCTAATGATCACGCTACCTCATAATGTAAACATATATATTATATAATGTATAAGTTTCCAAAGATGTCCCTGTGATATAGCTTTTACATTATATAATTGTATGTTTCATTATTTAGTTTATAAGTTTCAAAGATTTACAGTAATATGCCTTATTTTTTTAGTATATCAATATATATGTTTGTTATTAGCCTAAGTAATGTGTATATATTATTTTCTTACCTCAAATGAATTGTACAAAAATAAAATATGTTTCAATAAATCATGTCCAAACCTACTATGGATAATAAAATAAAACAATAAAAAAAGAAAAAAAGAAAACAAGGTCATGTCATTGTATTCTTACAATATGATATATTCTATGAATATTTCATATTGTTTGAATACAATGGCATGATCTTGTAAAAAAATTTGTTATAAAAATTTTTCTAGACAATATAAAACCTTCCCCATAACCCCCTACTGGAATCGATACCACTACCCTACGACACTTTGGAGTTTCCAGTCCGCGACCTTACGAACCATGACACAGGAGCTCATACCAAATATCACTCAAAACTTCGTGTGTACAATCGAAATGACAATATACAAAAAAAATGAATTATCCCACCATTTCGTTGTAAATTGATGGGATTATCAATTAGATCATGCCAAGGTTTATAATAGTTTGTCTCTGTCAAGAATTAGTAATTATCTAACTTTATTCTGTCAAAAATTGCCCAAACACTCAGCAAAATTGCCCCTCTCAGTGTGACTCCACTCATTTTCACACGGTCAGGCGGTCACGAGGTGACCCTTGCCGCTCCTTGATTCTCCAGCTACAGCAGCTCTGTCTGGGAACAAAATTGGTATAAATACAATAATGGATAAAATACTCTTCACAAATACAGTTGTATTGTATAATATTGTAAATAAAAATGAATAATAACTGTGTGGGTGTCGAAAATTGCTCAAACCAGCTTTCTTATGTCTCGCCTACGCGCGTATATGGATTTATACATAGTCATGACTGTCATACAAATAATTGCAGTAGGTCTCGAATATACATTTAGATTGCATATTACGTCGAAATAAATAAGAAGACGTATCTCTGGAGGCAATCTACCCTTTCGCAGGTGTAAGGAGACACCAGTCTATATTTAGGCCTCTATCACAACAGGGAATCTGCCTGGTTTGACTCAGCACCGTCGCTGGTGGTCTATAAATATAGTACTTTATTTACCGTCAATGGCCGACATGTTTCTGTGGTACTACACATGTGTCTAAAATGCAATGTCGCTTGCATAAAAATGCAATTCTGAAGTCCATTTATATGTACGACATACGCATGTCTCAGTTTTCTCTCTCTCCTCTCTCTCTCTCTCTCTCTCTCTCCATTCCTGACTCATGTTATTGTAGACCTGTTGCTGGCAACGAACACCAGCCATCTGGTAGACATAAGGGTCAAAATACCAAACATCAATACGCCTGGGGCGCCTCCACAATTATCACTAAGCTGGTTATCTATCTAGAGATCTGCCTTACTTCCATCTCTCCACGACTCACTCACTCACTGCACACCTGCATGCCTCCCTCCCACCCACACACCCACCCCCAACCCCCCTTTCAGGCTTCCGTCTGCTAGAAACACATTCACAATTTGCGTAAATATCGCATCAATTGGGCTATATGCGGTATATTCCTTGTTATATGGGACGCCTACATATGTACACGTCTTTATTATAGCATGAGAGTGCTCTAAATACAAGATTGACGTGATATTTATGGCGTAACACACCCTCTCCCCCTTTCATTCCCACCACAACTCACTCACACCTTGGTTCACGCATAGAAACTCATTGATAATGTGCGTAAATATCGCATGAATTGGTTTATATGCGGTATATATTTGATATATGGCACGTATACATACGTACAAGTCTGTATTATAGCGTGACAGTGCTCTACGTACAAGATATACGTGATATGTATGGCGTAAACCACACTCTCAGCTCATAAATTGCCGCCAAACCTCCAACACATCTTCATTCCCGCCTAAATATTCTCTTATAATTCCCTTATATATTGCAATTTTTGGTCACTATGAGGCATATTCATTGTTATATGGGTGCCCTACACACGTATACATACTCTAAATAGCCTAAAAGGGCTCGAAAAAGGAGATATACGTGATAATACGCGGTAACCCACCCCCTCCTCCCTCTCCTTCTATCCCCTGCGCGCGTAAATATTCGGCAGGGAAATCTCGCCGCTCGATGACAATCTAGCCGCGCGGTGCCATTCGCTCCACATTTTCAACTACGGACCGTTCCCCTACCCCCCCCAGACATTTTTTGGGGGGTCAAATATATATGGGCCGATGCACGCAAACATTCCCTACACGATGATGTACTTTTTATCGAAATTGGCAATAGGTCCCAAAATCATCATAGGTGCGCACAGTCTTACCCTGTAGAAAACCCCCTGTGCGCCGCGGAGAGGTTAATTAAACAATAATATTACTTCCCGACTCGATAGGAATGCAAAGGACTAATTCATTCGAAATAATAATTTTAAGTATATGAAGGACATAATATTTACAACACTCACCCCTGTCAGTTGTCTAACATTTGAATCATGCCTTGTAACGAAGGCTGTGAGTGGCTGAAACTGTCACCAGAGTCCTGCCTCCCGGCTGGTGGCCACACCCCCAGAGTCCGTTAATCTTTGGTCTTGGCCGAGCTGACCAAAAACTACCAGACAATCTCGGGAGGCTGTCTGGTTGTGTCTGGTAATCTATGGTAATCTATGCCTCTTTGTGCCTTTGAAAAACGCGCTACGCTTGCTTATGGTTGCCTATTTGATGCACATATATAGGCTACACCAAGAATTGAGCAACATTCATGCATTTAGTACACCGGTAACGTTATCAGGGTAGCACTGCAATATACAGTACCGGTACTGTATATGTAGGTTGTTCTTCCGGGTATGGTATGGTCTTGAAATTGTTAACTGATTTATTACAACGGGAGCTACTTGTAGTCATGATAAGAATATACTGTATAAGACAGAACAAGGGGCGAGGGAACGCGAAAGTGGTCCCGGATCCTGAGAATAGGAACTTTATATAATGTTTCTGTTCGAGCTCTGTCTCGTGTCAGCCACCCCAAGTAATGGGGTATGTGCCTGAGTATATACATAAATACATACATACCAGGTCTCAAAACAAGTCCTTAGCAAAGCACACATACTATCTCAGTACCGTACTAAGTACAATATTAATGAGTAGTGCTGCATGCATTTATCACGAAATTGGGCACAAAATGTCTTTGATATCAAAATGTTTAACCAAAATTAATTCTACCAATGAATACAAGTAACAACATTTATCTTAATCTATTCTTTCCAAGCGTTTAAGCTATCCAGTTAACAGACGAACATTGTGAACTGGCAAATGACACTGTTAATAAACAGTCCTATAGGCTACTGTAGATATGCAAAGTTACAATTATGTTTCGCAATTCTTCTTATGTCTTTGGAAATGATAAAATTGCCTAAACAGTGCAACTGCATCCATATCATTCTAAATTTATCTTAAAACAAAATTGTCCGGTTTACCACTCCATAAGTTAGTGATCTCATTCCCATCAGTATTCTCACTCCATTCAAGCCGTACCTAGGTAGGCTAATGATGAGGGTAGCCTACTCTTGTTACGTAAGGTAGCTGTTGGTGGCCTGTGTTACAAGTTAGGCTGGCGAAAGCTGAGAAATATAACATACACCTGAATACATAGTGTATTCACTCTCATTAAAGCAGAACACACAAACATCGGAGACCACTGCACCGGTACTGTAGGCTATCTATAATATAAGATATTTATATCAAACATGCTGGGCTACCAATACCATGTTTATCTTTAATCACAGCCAACTCATTATAAAATAAGTCGAAAGATACCAAATATAACACTCATTAATAAAGATTAATCAATCAATCAAGCACTTTGAAAGCAATCAAACATTACATACACACACGAAAAAGTGTCATACACTAAAAGTTATCATACTGTTATCCTATCAGTATTCCCACTCTTGTGCAGGGATACGGAGGTAATGGTGATGGTAGCCTACCGGTACTCTAGTTATGTAGTTTACTTGCACTCATAGAAGCGAAACACAAACATCAGAGAAAAGAGGCAATACATGAGGATCTATGCTAACTAATTGACCATATTCGTAAATTATGTAAGGGCGTGAATTGTTACCTAGTGAAACTGGACGATATACAATTGGCTAGTGTACAGGTTAAATAAATACCGTACTCTGTTCCTCATAGCCAAGTTAGTTCGATGTGGTAGGCTATTGGCCATACCATCCCCACATAGGCTAATCAGAAATTCGCCAACTTATTCCAGCATAAGCCATGCGAAACACTGTAAATGAAATATATATATATATATATATATATATATATATATATATATATATATATATATATATATATATGTATACCGTATATATATATATATATATATATATATATATATATATATATATATATATATATATATACCGGTATATATATATATACCGTATATATATATAAACTTATAGTATTAATCAAATAACACGTACTCAATAGAGAGATAAACTAGGAAAACAAGAGCCACCGTCTGTTGTGTGGGATGTCAAGATCATGAATATTATATTACCCCATCAAAAACGCCTTAAAGTCAGTGTTCGTTGTTCTCTGGTACAACTAAGCCGCCATAGGAAAATATATGCTGAAACTTTAGTATACGGTAATAAGACTGGATTGTATGTATGTGCTGGCTTATGTTGCTCATATAACCTATTATATCGGCTAATCATTGGCTATATATTAGGATGCACACATTAGGCGTAGCTATTAAACGGGAATGTAAATATCCCAAGATCCTAAATGCACAAACTCAACATACGTGTAATAATATTATGCATCTGATAAACCATACTGCGTATAAGATACATAGATCGCAATCAGCTCCTTTCAGACTATTTGAGTTGTGACGTCACTTCTCAAACATGCTTAAGGAATATCCTTCCATAGGGAACATTACCACATATGTTTACAGTACCGTACCCTCCCCCCTTCCTTCAAATGATGAACCGGGTACCGTACCGGTATACTTTCCTTTGTAAATAAATATATGTTCTGTTATGAATATCGCCGTACAACCTCTAGGCCTATTTCTCATATCATATATTTATTACAATGACTAATACAATATTTTATGGTTAACTTTAGACTTTTCTTCAACTCAATAATACTCTCTCGCAGTTTTGGGGATAATGGGGTGTTCCTTTTAACCATTTGAGTCCATGGTCATGGGTTTGCCTAACATGTACAAAATCATCAAATTTTCACCAAAGTAGAACAGATTTTACGCCACAGTAATGAAAGGGCTAATAGCCTACAAGAGGGGCACCCAGGAGAGTGTGTAGCTACACCTATGCTGGCTAAGGTATGCACTCTACCGATCGCCTCCAAAATGTAATCACTTCTTCCTTGGCGCACATCCTAGCTGGTCATAAAATTTCATGAAAATTGGTTCATTGCTTTGCGAGCCGCTTACGCTGGCGGAGGTATGCGCTCTATTGATCACTTCCTAAATTGAATAACTTCTTAATAAGTGCATATCGTATCTGCACACCAAATTTCGTGGAAATCGGTTCATAATTTTGTTCAGATATCTTGTTTACAGACAAACTGACAGATAGAAAGATAAACGGAGCCAAAAACATAACCATCTCCAACTTCGTTGCCGGAGGTAAAAGCAAGCAGGGCTACCTTAGGCTTACGTACAGTCACTCCTGAATGTTCACGACCTACTATGATTTTCTTCATGTAAATGCTACAACCAATGGGATTATTACATATGAACGTTATTTGTGTTACCGAGAATCGTTAATAAGGTTTTACAATTCAAATTAATACAATGTTACCCGGTACTCGTAAATGCATTTTTATAGACATGCCGGCACTGTATTTGCACAACAAACACTTAAAGATACCAATACCTTTGATAAGTGACTAGCCCATACATCACATGGAGGGCAGACAGAACTAAATCCGAGGTATGCAGCATGGTGGCTGCAAATACCAAATAAACAAAACTTAACCGAGAAATGCCTTGGATATAAACTTTCTCGTTCGTTCAGGTGTGCCAGGTCTGTATTTACATTGTACAGTCACCTATAAATATTCCTGGATGTTTCAAGTTTTCCATTATGCAAATATATCGCTAGTAACAAATAATTACAGACTAGGCATATTGATGTACGGTACTTCTATGTGTATTATACAATTGTTACCGTAAAACAAACCTATCACATGCGTAACAAATTACAGACATAGGCCTAGATCAAACAATGATAATGTATATCAAATTTGCAAACTGAAAAACACAAACAAATCAAACAAACTTTGATCAGTGGATATGCAAGTTGCCGTTAGTTCTAAGTTATACTTTAGCCAGGAAAAGAGCCAGGTAATGCAAATATATGGCCACTTTATAGAGGACGAAAACTGGACGTTAGAAGAAAGAGTACGGTACCGGTAATGGAGAACAAAAACAATCAAGAGTATAAATATCTGGGACTAACGGTTACAGAGAAAGGCAAAAACTGAAATTTTTTGGAAAATGCAACAATAGCATGGGAGACTGGATTAGCACAGCAAGGATTCGAGCGTTAGATATGAAATACAGTAGTGAGAGGCTTATAAAAGGGATTGGGAGCATTATCAAGATCACTGACCTTGCTGATAATGCAGTGATCCTAGTGGAGTCTCTAGAAATCCTCACATTAGCTCTCAAGGCATTAGGCCTGCATATAAGTCGGAACAACTGGGTCAAAGGTCTCTTGGACTAAGACTCACGTTCAAGCATTTGATGACTTGTTGGGCGAATTAGTGCAGTTTGTACAAACATATGGCGAGAACATAAAAGTCTTGGGTAAATCCACTGGTCTTGGTAGGCTAGTGATATACATAAGAGTGGTGGGGTCAAGCCAATGTTTGTTGTCGCCTCGGCCTAGCAAATGGGGTTATTCTCTCAGTAAGAGTATATGGCAATGTTGATACCTGTGCAGAAGGAATAACTTACAGATCTTCTAAAGGCTGGTGCTCCCTGTCTTGTTATATGATTGCGAGATATGGACACTCAACGTTGATTTCGAGACGCACCAACTACTAAATGTTTACACAGGATCATGGGGGTAATGCTGGTATGACCACATAATCAAACCAGCGCCTACTCCCTGAAACTGATCGGAGACATATTGGATGCATAGTCTGTAAGCGCCAGTTTCAACTAGCCTATATGGGTCACGTTGCATGCCTCCCAGAAACCTACCATACCCTGCTTATGTGGTGGTTTTGGTGGGTGAAAACCCTGAATGGAGACCTTGGGGAAGACCATGTGACTCATGGTTGAGGAAAGTCTACCAATTATGTCAGTAGCTACTTGGAGTGAACCAAGTCGCGGCCTGGGAAACTCGCATGGAGATCCCCAGAAATGGATATTTAGAGGGTCAGTGCAGCTACGCGCTGACACCTCATAACCCCTCAGTGAGTGAGTGAGAGTGGGAGCCGTGGTAGTCGAGTGGTGAGCACGCTCACGTGTGAATCTGCAAGATCCGGGATCGAATCCCTGCCACGGCGGACATTTAGTGGGTGTGGTAGTACGTCCTAGCATGTTTCACATGCTCGCACCGTCAGGGAACATCCTGACGACGTATACAGACTAAACACACATAACAAAGCCACTCTAACAGCTTCCTCTCTCTCCAACACCTCTTCTCCCCTCTCTACACGCTTCAAAAAAATAGGAAAAGTAGAATGTAAATACGAGGTGCCGTTGTAAAGGCTTATCCCTCAATACTTCATCTGATCTGATCTGGGTTTTACCAAACATATGCCCTTCCTAAGCTGCATAACAAAAATAGATGTCAGTAGTACTAAAAGTTAAGAACCCACTAACACGGACGATGTGACACTAGGAATTCTAATTGGGAAGCCTACCATAAATAATTAATTACACTGATACTATTACTAAATGCTAAGCAGCTAAACCAATACCGGTACTTAATTTAAAATAAGCGAATAAAGGTAGGCTACCAAATTAGGTGGTCATTATATCTAGCTTATTCGAATCACTTTAATAACCAAAAGCAAATACTTCAGGATGAACCTATACGAGTACGATAACAAGTATGTAAGAATCTGAAATCAACATTCACCTATGCATTTTTTCATAGGGAAAA
This sequence comes from Paralithodes platypus, assembly GCA_032716605.1. Lineage (NCBI taxonomy): Eukaryota > Metazoa > Arthropoda > Malacostraca > Decapoda > Lithodidae > Paralithodes > Paralithodes platypus. The sequence goes on along the minus strand of CM064571.1, from coordinate 22,464,420 downwards.
ATACCCCACGACAATTAGTTTAGGTAATTTCAAAACATGAATTACGCAGGCTCCCACCCCCCTTCCAACTACACCACAAACACATAGCCTATTTAGCCTAGCAATTCTAGTAAGGTACATCTGGTTCACATTCATCCAAGGGATGAAAGGAACATTTAAGTGGATCTCTACCCTTAGACAAGCTGTGAATGAAGTGCTCTTGATCCTGACTGCTGACTTGAAGGTGTTAATGGTTCTTTCTTGGTGCCAAAGACGTGCCCAAAACCAGCTGCCACGAACCTCTTAGCTCGTATGGTGTTTTCACAAGGAAATATTTTGGTGTTTCTTCTAGCAAATAACTCACTCTCACTCTCTTTCTCAGAGATTTACCAATTCAAATAGAAATATCAGTTAAAAGAGCTGAATTAGTCACTTAAGTAATAATCTGGTACCTGGAATTGATGGCTATTGTACACAAATTTGGTCATTTCATGCATAATTAGCAATATTGGGGTGACGAGTAACAGTCTGCATTAGCAAACATATGCATATAATATATACATATGCATATATACCGGGTATATATATATATATATATATATATATATATATATATATATATATAACAAAACAATAAATAGAAAATGAATACATTCCGTGCGGTATTATAAACCCATAACACATACTTGAGGGAAGGGTGTTGTGTTGCCTGGCTCTATCATGTCAAGCAAATACTGTGGAATCGATTGCTGATTTATGAAGGAAGTATTGATACCGGTATCAGTAATTTCACCCAATGTTCAAAAATGGCAATACAATGTTATACATTTCGTTCATAAAATCGAAGCAAAGAATGGCTTCATTGTATTTCATCTAGCCTATACCCAATAGCCAAAAAAATATATATATTTGTTATACGCCTACTTTGATAAATTGAAAGGTCGGTACCTTCTAAGCTTTTACTTAAATCCACTTGTAGACCTATTAAAAATATGGTACGCTAGGCAATAAGTAACCTAATCTTGAAAGGATTAAGAAACAAAGTTGGCACTCTATGTATACTTTATAGCAGTTCCGGTTCTATATAAACAGCATGAAATACTAACGGTATGTATTGAGTTTGATATTATTCAATTTTTTAAATTATTCATTAAGCCTATAAGCATTTAAACGGTATCTTTAAAGCAATAGAAAAAGTAATATGGTGTTAGTAAGACTTATTCCAAAAATTAGTGCCGGTGACGGAGAACATTTTCCAATATCCTGAGAATGAATGAACCGAGCCTAGACAACCCTGAGAAGACTGCAAGTCATCAGTATTACCATCGCCATAAAAAATTATGTAAATAAAAAACACAAGTGTCACATTCTTGAGCAAGGATGAGAGTGCGTAATACACTAGTCGACCATACGTTTGTTGAATGAGTTGAATTAATTTACAACTATAAATATATTGGTCCAATCTCTCCTCTCTCCCATATACAGTATATATACGGTATATATATATATATATATATACTGTATTTTTTTGTTCTGGCTGAATAGAATAATTATGATTGACGGCAAAATTATTATTGCGTTAATGCACTGGCCTAAACATGTTGTACGGCAAATATTTTTGCAGCTCAAGGAGAAACACCCAGAAGCAAAACCAGCAAATGATGAAGCCAAACTAGAAGGGGAATATGTTCCTTCAGACCCTGTGATATAGGCTATGAGAATATAACTGGAGACCTCATATGGAGAAAGGCACTGAAAACACAGGGAGGGGCAGGTCCATCAGGTATAGATGCTAAGACTTGGAGGATCTTCGTAAGTCAAAACAAGTTTGGTTCAGCCGCGAGTGACCTTTGTGAAGCAATAGCAATGCTTGCAAAGAAACTTGCATCATCACCATGCGTGAACATAGAAGCTCTGACAGCATGTCGCCTGATACCAGTAGGCGTTGGGGGGAAGTTCTTAGAAGGATTATAGAAAAAGCAATCATGTCTGTACTTGGAAAAGATGTACAAAGAGCAGTGGGTAACTTACAAATATGCACAGGACAGCAAGCCAGAGGAGAATCAGCAATACATGTAATGGGGAAGGTGTATGATGAGGAAGATTGTGAAGCTGTTCTGCTAGTGGATGCAACAAATGCCTTTAACACCATTAATAGGGAGGCAGCTATTCACAAGCTCAAGATCAAATGCCCGAGAATTGCAAAGTACCGGTACATAAAAAACACTTATAAGGAACCAGCTAACCTGTATAGCCTATACTGGGAGGGAAGCACAACGAAAGAAGAAATGAACATTCTCAAATCAAATGAAGGAACAACACAAGGAGATCCAGTGGCAATGGCAATGTATGCTCTGGCACTATCTATCTGCAACAGAAAATAAAACATGAGGAAACCCGAGTGAAACAAGTGGCATATGCTGATGACCTCACAGGTGCAGGAAGAATTTAAGGGATATCAAAGAATGGTGGCGGAGAGTACAATCGGTTGGCTCAGTCATTGGGTACCATCCTAATCCTAGTAAATCTGTACTAATTGTGAAAGACCAGTACGAAAAAGCGGTGCGGATTTTTGATGGGACAGGAGTTAATATTACAAAGGAGGGTCAACGCCATTTGGGAGCAGTAATACGCACAGAGGAATGCAGGAGAGTCTATGTATGAAAAAAGGTAGCGGAGTGGGTAAAGGAAGTGAAAACCCTGGCAGACATAGCGAAATCTGAACCACATGCTGCATATACTGCTTTCACATATGGTGTTAAGCACAGATAGACCTTTCTTACGAGAACAGTGCCTGACATTGGACCGATGCTCCAACCACTGGAAGAAGCTATCAGAGAATCATTCATACCTGCTTTAATTAACAGAGAGGCAAGGTGTCACGCAAGAGCTAAGAGAGCTATTACCTCTTCCGCCAAGGTTCGGAGGTATGGGGATCATAAACCCAGTGGAGGCTGCGCCTTATGAGTACCAAAATTCCCTTAAAATAACTACGCCTCTGACAGAAAAAATACGGGAGCAAAATGAAAATGATGAGGTGGACGAAGATTTACAACGAAACGCAAGACATGAAATTACAAAGAGCAGAGAAGAGAGACAGAAACACAGCCTAGAACAAATTAAGACCGAATGTGGTCAAGAACTGAAAATGAGAGATGAGATGGCACATGACACTGGGGCTTTAAATTGGCTCACTTTGTTAGGCTACCAATAAAGGAAAAAGGTTTCAGCTTAAATAAACAAGAATTCAATGATGCCGTAGCCTTGAGGTATGGGTGGTCAGTTTCGAACCTGCCGCTGAAATATGCATGTGGCGAAATAAAGAACTTGGAGCACTGTATGACCTGTAAGAGAGGATTTATCTGTATCCAGCATGATGTGGTACTAGATACTGCACAAATGCTGGACGAGGTGTGCCATGATCGAACCGGACCTTCTGTCTATGGACAGACAGCGCTTGGCGCACAATACTGCAAATACTTCAAATGAAACAAGAGTGGACATAAGTGCTGGAGCTTTTTGGATGAGGTGACAACGTGCTTTTTTTCTAGATCAGAATCTTCAACCCAAGAGCACAAACATATCGTGAGTGAGGACTCAAGGCGGCATACTTGAAAAACGAGTGTAAAGAAACGCACTTATGAAGAAAGAATTTTGAACAGGAATCAAGGGCACTTTACTCCTCTGGTCTTCTCATCGTCAGGAGGAATGGGACCTTCTGCAAGTGTCTTCTATGCCAGATTAGCTGAACAAATATCAGAGAAAAAGCGACAGCATAGTCATAACTTGGATGAGATGCCGGCTCTCTTTCTCTCTTCTCAGGTCTGCACTCCTGTCTGAGGGGTACAATGTTGAATGTCCTCCCCGCTACAGAGGACAAGAGCGAGAGACTGGGACTTTGAAATAGCCATGGCAGAGGGCCGGATTGGGGAGCAAATAGGTTGAATTTAGGGAGGTACAATAAGATAAACTATAGGGGAACTAGAATAAGCTAGATAGTAGCCTACACCACTTTGTAATTGCCACATAATAAATAAACCAATGTACACTTCTAGTCACAATGTTTATGCACTCCACTTATATATTTACCGTATGTACGGTATGTTGATTGTCACCACCATTTCTAAACATGCAAAATACACCTATACCGAAAACTATATATCTGTTCTAGTCTTATCCTTCCAGCTCATAATAGGACTTGCACGCTCAGACGTACTTTAATAAAATAACAAATACAAAAATAGAAGGAAACATGCCTACATTACTAAGATGTTTGTGGATAATATGCAGTAGCCTAATGCAAGTAATGGTCGCTCTTCTGTAAATCTAAAATGGCTTACGGTACCGTACTTAATTTAAGAATGGGAAAGGGGTGGGACCTTCTTTTGCAATAAATTGTAACTAGTCTACCACCAGACACCATTATTCAGCTTAGAACTTATACTAATCAGAGGGATAAAAATTACTATTCTTCCTTGGTTTAACTATAAACAGCCTGGAGGTACGGTAACTCGTATATACTACAAAAGGCCTAATCTTCCTTTCTTTGTCTCGCTTTACTGTATGTTATATATGGTATTTCTGTCTGGCAGGTTTAAGATATCTTGGAAAATTTGGTATGGTTAAATAAGATACCGGCCAGTCTGGCAAGAATCTAATTGTTCTTGGCCGCATAAACTTCTCCGTCTGAGCGTGCAAGTCCTGGAAGGCTAAGACTAGAACAGATATATAGTTTTCGGTATAGGTGTATTTTGCATGTTTAGAAATGGTGGTGACAATCAACATACCGTACATAAATATATGGTACCGTACGATTTTAGTTACTGGACACCTATTTGACAGGTACCGCCAACGATTTAATACATATTTTGTTTCGGTTTCCACGCATCCAACACCAAGCTATACCCTTTTCTGGTGTACGAAACATTAAAAAAGCAATGGAGACACTTTAATAATGATAATATGAGACGAAATATAAAGACAACTCGGTTGCATTCGTGGAAGTAGCGTCGCTTTGTTTACTTTACGCTGGGAGTGACTTCCCGGTCCCGCCTTGGCGGTCGACTTAAAATGGCCAAGCTTGTTGGGTAAATTTTTTGATAAAAACCTGCGTTATAGGGCGTGGGATACAGGACAGGGTTAAGGTGGGACTCTTGCCCCCCCCCCCCCCCCCCCCCTCCCTCCCTCCGTGAATTATAATAATCGTCATCTATGTGGCCAGCAGGGGGCAAGTAAAACAGCTGCCTTCATCTCGAGCGTCCTGGGTAAACAAACCGCGACGATCCGAAGCGACGACAGACTCCCTCCGCCGCCGATTTTCGGCCCAAATATATAAGTGAAGTGCATAAACATTGTGACTAGAAGTTTACATTGGTTTATTAAATAGCAAGAATTCTAAATATATAATATATAGGCTATATATATGCGGTACAAAGATGAAGTAGAACCCGAGATAAATAAATGTACGGTATTTTGTATTGTGAATAAAGGCTCATATGAATATAAAGTAACGTTTTTAAGCGGAAGTTGTACCGGTAATGCATTTATGACATTACCCTACATGGTAGACGCTTAATAAATACAAATATCAGTGAATCTCATAATTACGATAAGGTAGTGTGTGATGTTATTTGGAAGCTATAAAATGAAGTAGACACACACACACACATATATACTGTATATATCCACTCATATGCTGATGACTACCTTACACTATTCAACTAGTTTTCTACAATGTTTCCACAATGTAATCACTCCAAAACTCACATGATGCACATAGGCCTAACACGTCTATCTTCTGATCTATTTATCAACTATTTCCGATTGGGGCATATATAGGCTCTCTATATATATATATCAATGAATACTGTACAAAACTATTACCAGTGTAGCCTACAGGCTACAACTACCAGGTTTGTATCGTCATCACTAGGCTGGTACTGGTACAGAAAATAAGCTTTACATAAACAGTTGATATCCTAATGGCAAACCATAAATCAATATCCCATTAGGATCCAAACATGAACTATTAGTATCAGAACCTGCTCCCCTGAATACTAATGCAGAACACACTGCACACTACAGTGGTTGCTCAGTCATCATCATGTCCTACCTTTATAATCTTAACCCTTTCACGCTTATGGCGCAATTTTGAGCCTATTAGGGATACTTTAAAGCCTTTGTTACCATCAGGGGTATTTACAAACCTTTAGTTTAGTTACTTCAACATCCGCAGTTGTCTTTGAGTTCGCTGTGGGCAGAAAACTAATTTTGGAGAGGTAATTATAAGAGTGAGATAACTATTTCGTATTGCTAATCTGGCAACCTCTGCGTCATAAAAGCGTGAAAGAGTTAACTTGGGTTCCGGTATTATTGGCAGAAAGAAAATTGATAGCCTAATTATAGGGAATAGGCTCGCAGCCTTATTAGCCTATACATAATTTATTAGGGACAATGTAGGTCTATGGAATCCTTATACTGTACTCATGTATAATCCGCTATGGGAGAATAATTGTTATCACATATATAAAACCGGATATAAATAGAAAAACCGCCCATTCTAATCAATCTCAGAGCTCTTTCGGACATCCTCACTGTTTACAAACGCCTTCTTTATGCAGTATAGCCTAGGCCTAATCGATATTATCCCCTGCTGGCAACATAGATGACGATTTCAATAATTCATGGGGTGGGTGACCCCCCCCCCCCCTCATCCCATCGTGTATCCTACATTGGAATTATAATTAAGACCATGAAAACACTCATTTCTCAAAATCTGGAGGAAAAAACATGAAAAATACGGGTGCGAGTCTATTCCCTATAATTAGGCCTACCTAAAATAAATAAAACCTAAAATAACAGGAGTTGTAGTTAGGCCTATGCAGAATTACCAAATGCTTTATGAGGGAACAGAAGCTTCATCTGGTAATAAAGAAGCTGATATTTCGCAACTAGCCTATTAGGCTTTAAACAAACGTCACAAAATACCAATTACTTCTCAAGATTCGAGTTCCAACATCTCAGACAAATCGGCTAGATTTACGGTATCAAGAAAATATTGTCACGGTGAAAATTGTCCCATAGAAAATAAGTAGAGTTAACGTTAGCGAGTTCAATAAATATCAACCCAAATGCCCAGTGGTAGTGAATATCCCAAATACGTATGAATTTAGATTTTAGCATACCATATCAGTGTCGACGAGATGAAGCCGACTGGAGGGGGAGGGATGGTGAAGATGGTCAACAATGGCGCCGCGGAGTCCACCTCAAACCCTGAATCACCAGTAACCGTCGTCAATAATCACTTCAAAACACAGCAGCAGCCCAGGCCATTTGACAGGTCATAGGCATCTAAGTGATATCGTCGTCACGGTAATAACATTTCGGCACCCGTAGCTCAAAGAAAATAATAAGTTTTTCAGCCACCTCGATTATGTAGTCCACACGCTTTCACTGGCAGGTAAACACTGTCTCACGTCACTCTCACACGTGTGACGTGGCTGACAGGCCGATGCAGAGCAGCAGACGATTTTTCGGTCATTCTGGCGAGAACCGGAAGTAAAGATTTGAAGCAAAATTGAAGCTCTAAAACTATTAAACGGCTATTGATTTTAATTCGCCGATTATTTGTAATACTTTATTTGTTATAATAATGTTTTTAACGTCACTGAACTTACATAATTACATAAACGAGCCACCCCACCCCACCCACCCACCCACCCCACCCCACCCACATGTAGTTCACACCATCCTTGTTCACACGGAATCCACCTCAAACTTTTAGTTCCATAGGTCACACTATAATGCTATCCTACCACAACCATACACGTAGTCTAAGGAAAATAACCGTATCCTGAGCCGGTAAGACAGCAGCGTAGGCCTACACAATAACTGACTATATAGTAAACATTCTTGACTGTCGGCTGCAGCTACATCTTAAACATCGCCATAATGAACACCTGCGCATAAATGAACGAACTGAGTAGATGTAGGCTATACTTCTATATTTTAATAATCTGAATGTTATCCAGGTGTCTTTCACAAAATAACTTTCAGTTTCTTAATCTCGTTCAATATTGTACTGTACAGCGCTCTTCTCACAAGTTCATGAATATACCCTAGTAGCCTACAGTACGACTAATTCTATCTATCTATTGCCTGACGCCGTGATCCCCGAAGGGGTGGCCACGAACGAACCGCCCCCATGCACCTCTGTCCCCAGTCAGTCGACGCCCCTCCCCCCAACCAGCACCGCCTTCGTTCATGTACTTCCTCACTCCATCCTTCCACCTCATATTCGGTCTACCTCTCCCCCTCCACCTCGCTCTCGTACACCCTCTTAGTCATTCTCTCGCTTTCCATACGTTCCATATGGCCGAACCATCTCAAGTTGTTCCTTTTCACACTTTCCAGCACATCTACCTCCACACCACACCTCCTTCTTACTTCCTCATTAGTCTGTCTATCCCTCCATGTAACTCCGCACGCACTCCTCAAGTAATTCATTTCCACTGCTCTCACTCTTGGTCTGAGGTCTCTCAACCAACGTCCATGCTTCGCTTCCGTAAGTCAGTGTCGGGATTACCACACTGTCATGCAAGGACTTCTTCACTTCCATACTGACCACCCTATTTCTTGTTACTGCTTTTAGCGTTCCTACAACCCTCTTCCCCTGTTGTACCCTCTCCCGCACCTCTTCATCCATAGTCCCATCTTTACTCAACACACTGCCCAGATACTTAAAAGAGTTGACGATCTCCATAGCCTGACCGTTCAGCTTCACCTCACACTCTGTGACTTCACCCCTTTCGAAGACCATAACCTTGCTCTTCCCCGTATTTACCTTCAAATTCCGACTAATTAAGGCCGTTTATTTTTTTTCCAGCTGATGGTAGATTGCCACATCCTAATCTTGATTATTCAGATATTGTGAAGATTTTGTAGCCAAATATGTTGTTAATTGTGAAAACATATGGTATGTTTATGAATATGGCGTAGTACCGGTAGCTTCATATACTATTTAATATCCAGAAATCAGCTGCTAGAGTATTCAATTTACAATCGGCTGGACAAAATAAAGTAGGCTATATAATAACTGTAGGGGTGGCTTAACACACAGTGGCTTTGCCCACAATTGGTTAATCCACCTAATGGCCGCAAATGGCGGATTTACACGAGTGCATTTTCCAGCAACTTTTGATCCGCAACTGTAGGCTACACTGACAATATTTTGCGACTATATTGCACTTGTATCGGTAACTAGACTAAAGCCGGTATCACACGAGAGATTGTTTAGTCAACATTCGATAATCAACATTTCTGGAATATTTTGCACTGTTATCGGAAACTAGACTGATTATAGATGAATTTAGGTAACCGAAATATTGTAAATGTTGACCCTCTAAGCTGTCAGACCAATTTTTAGGATAAATGTTGAGTGAAAAAGCGCTCGTGTGATAGGCTACCGGCTTAAAGGTCGATGATTATAGGTGACATATATAATTCTTAAACCAGATGAGAGTTGCTGATGGGTATAGCTTACAGTAATCGCGTCCCTCCGGAGTATGTAAAGTATTTTAACCATAGGCGATTGTAAATTATCTAAAGAGCAGTACAAATAATTATTATGAAATGTGTTCACCACACTCAAGTTGTAGGCTACTCGAAACACGTATCGCTAATGTTTAGTTGGTCAGTTAGTTAGGGGGTGGTATACACTGAGAGAGCTTTGAGGAACACTGATAATCGCGGTAGAATTGTAAGAGGGATGCAACATTGCGGCGAAGAGAGAGACTGGAAAGAGTTGGTGAGTGGACGTGAGTTAATGAGACGGAAGGCCTTATTTTCTACTTTGTGCATGCTATATAGCCTACGTTGTGTATGATATTGCAAATTGTATACATTATATTCTATAGACAGACGAGTTGTGATATTGGAGTATTGAAGCAAAACTTTATTTTCAAATCATGGTTGTCAATAGGTCCTAGGAGCGATAATCATGGTTGTCAATAGGTCCTAGGAGCGATAGATACCTTAGAGGCTTAGACATCAGTTTTATTTGTATTTATGTTTACACACAAACGATTATAGCAATTACATTACAGTAGGCTACTGGTATAATGGTTAAATTAAACTCAACATTTTAGCAAATAGGCCTACCAGCCATTTACTTTATATTAAATAATTAATATGCATTTAATGTGCACATTATTACAAAAGCAGTGTTACTGATGTTGGATATGAATCATCATAACTATTCATACGATTACATTTTCATTAATCCAATAAATTATATTGGTATATGAAGCAGTAACACATTAATGTTCTTAAAGTACATCTTAGACACATTGACAATAATATATGTATTTAATTCTCGGCTCATGTATAGGCTATATATTTTAATAGAACAAACACACATTTATTACACGACGGACAACTTTGATAGGGGGTTGTGTTGACATGGATAGCCTAGAAATACCTTCCCTTATATTTTGTTTTCTTTGGACAGTGGTGTTGCAGTCCTTAGAGTGTTGCCGTTGCTACTGATCTACAACGCCGGATTGAGGGACCAAATTGCTAAACTTCAGCATATTTACCTAGTCACGTGAGCATTATACCAATATTACGTCCTATTAACATTGGTGAGAAAGTCAGTGAGAAGCCATAACACTTTACTAATAAAATATCTACTTGTAGAAATTAGATACCGTTGATGGGTACCCAGCAGCAAAATAATTTATGAGACAAACATAATGCTTGCCTTTGTGGAGTGAATGTGGAGAAGTGGCGCAGAGACCAATAAAATACAAAACACAAATTAAAATTAAAAATTACCTAATAATTACTGATGAATTCACCTCAATATATATACCGGTGGATGGGACTCGTTAGCCTTGATCGGCAACTCATCTAGGGGAGACAACTTTATAAAAAATCCGGGTGTATGGGACTTGTCTGTCTTGGTCAGCAACCTGTCTAGTGTCTACTCGTCTCTAGCCCCAGACCAGATGGCGGGAGTAAAGTAGGAAAGAAGAGTAATTGGACAGAGAGAACAAGCGGGGAAGTGAGAAGTACAGTAGAAGACTGAAGGTTCTCGGGCTCAACCAAGTTGCTTCGTCTCTAGCCTCTCTAGGGGAGTAAACCTTATACTAACCTGTACTGCTTAGCTAAGGGTGAAGCAGATTAGTGGATGCACAAGCCGCACACCACTGTAGAAAATAGTGTTAAAAAGATACATATAAGGCCTCCGAGTCGAGCGGACCGTATATTGAGTGGTCAATCCTGTAAGTCCCTTAATAAACTGGCACGGGTTGTCCTTCTTATAGAGGATAGCTCCGCTTGGGGGTATTTTGTGTATGGCCACCCTCATAAAGGGGAGTAAGGCGTCCGGCAATAGATAGATTGATGTATACAAAGAAATGTTGTATCCACTGCATTGTTTTACAGATACTGTACATTTATGGTAAGTGTTCAGTTAAATTTGCTTCAATTGTGCTACCTCTTCGCATCTTTATCCGTGGCACTAGGGCATCTGACATGGCATGACATGATTATTAGGCTACCGGTACTTTTTTTTCATATATATTTTTTGTTTTTACATATCTATCACGAAAAATATCATGGGAAGATTTTTGTGTGCGTATATGTAGGCAATCAACTGAAAAGCGTTGGCGCCATTTTTATAAACTGGAATTATGTCTTTGTCCTTATGTATGTCATTATTATTTATTACATAGCTTAAGCAGTCTATACTTATCACTAGTTGGATTTTGATATTTTGTGTCTGTTGATATCAGGAAACAATGGAGCAATGGACACTTTTTTATTGTTGATATAAACTGTAATTATTTTGTTAGAATTAACGATCATGCGAGCAGATGCTGTATATGTGTTGAGTACCTAAAATGGAGTCGATGGAAAAAGTTGTCCGATCTCCATAAACTTCCCTCCCTGCAACAGAGAATGGTAATGCAGGAAAGACAAAAATCTCTCTCTCTCTCTCTCTCTCTCACACAGACACACATCCTGCATTATTACAGACTGCTATACAGTATACACACATACTGTAAACCTAATTTACACTGATACATTATATGGTATAAACATGAATATGATGGCGATTCATTCGTGTCCACTTCCACGGGGATCAAGGCGTCTGGCTAGATAAATAGATATGCATATTTCTAATTACAAACACACTCATAATCTTCCCACGCTGCCGTCATTTTCTAAGATTTTTAAAGGGTTTTGCTTATCCCGAATGAAAGGTAAGCATCTGTACATTAATTAATTTAAACATAGCATCTGCTTTGTGTTGCTCTAAACCTTCATAAACAAAATAAGCAGAAACAAATAGTGTTTTTTCTGTAATTGAATTATATTTAGCCCTTTATCACAAATTAGCACTCGATCGTATTATTGTCGATATAGGGTTAGGGTGTGGTTTTAAATAACGGGGGTAACCCCAGAATTTATAAAACAAAAATATGAGGAGAGTGCTACCAACCCTATATCGAATGTTGATGAATCAAATAAGTGTTAATTTGTGATAAAGGATTTAGTCCTTTATCACAAACTAGCGTTCAGTTATGTTATTATAATGTAAAACTTGCAAAATAAACAAACCAAAACTTATACGAACACAGTGAAACGACAAAACAACTAATCAAAATCGATATGAGGAAACAACGCTTAAGTAAAACAATTTATAAATAAAAGAACACAATCCACCACATAGGGTGTACATCACTGCATGAGCAAGTTAATCTGTTTCGTTGGATAGAGGGTTGGTAGCTCCTTCCTCATGATATAATAATACAGGGGTAGACCTAGTTGACTATGACGTCAGCATCGCAGGCATCTGGGCTCTTCACTTAACTTGTTACCATTTTAACATTCAGGCATCACTGTCTATATTGTTTTTTTTTTTCAATAAAGGGCTATATTACATACCACGTAATATGTTATGTTGATTTTTCGAGTGCAATCGTCGATTTTTCGAACTAATAGTGCATTTGTTTCTTGTTTCTGTTTGCATAAATGTATTGAGATCAGATTAAATATATATTTAAATAGTTGTGTTAATTTAATTGACGATTCTGTAGAGGACTGTTCTCGTGCAATAATGGATGTGATGCTTATATAATTGGTTGCTCAATATCTATCTATAAAGCTTTTTATCTGCATATTCTTATAATACTATATTGTTTATATATAATTTCCTGGTATAGTTCAGTGGCTATATGTAACAAAATATAAATAAACAGGGGAGTTGAGGTGTGGTTGTGGGCTATAATGGGAGGTGAGGTGTAGTGGAGAGGTGGAGAGAGAGAGAGAGAGAGAGAGAGAGAGAGAGAGAGAGAGAGAGAGAGAGAGAGAGAGAGAGAGAGAGTAAACACAAAGAGTAAACAAACGAGCAAACAAACATCCAGGAAAACATAAATATAGATAAGAAAACAAACAAATCTACAGACACGGATGCAAACACAGACATAAAACAAACAGACAGACAAAAGGAGAAACAAACACACAGGTAGGGAAAGCAGACAAGGAATACTAAACAGGACACATAGATAATAAAACAGGCAAATATGAAAACAGACAGTGGAACAAACAGGAGACAAAAAAAAAACACAAAAAAAAAAAAAGAAAAACAGAGACAAACATAAATAACAAAAAACAAAGACAGTCAGACACACGAACAGACAAATATGCAGATACACAGACAGGCAGACAAGGATGGAATAATAATACTGTATACAAATCTATTCAGTATCCAGGTAGACTACTGATAAATATACAGTGTGATAGAAGAGTCGGCCCCTGTTTGTCACCACTCGATCCCTTCCACTGATTACATAAGGTGCGCGATAATTCAACTGTATATTAACCCCTTTTTACCGGCAATGTCTTATTCATTACAGTCTAAGTATATTTAGACGATTGTGTGCAGTATAAGAAGGATCTGTGGTAGTAGAAAGGGTTAAGGGAGATAGTTTGAAGCTTGTTACTTGCAGGAGGCCCTTTTTAACTTGAATAAAATCGTCTAATAGTAGCCAAAATAAAGTTACTTTTTTACCTTATATAGGGGCAGGTGTGTGGTATTATTATCTTCTATTTCAACTGAGTACTGCCGGTATATTGAATCCCTCAGCTGCTAATTTCTCGATATGAAACTAGTGTTCACAAGTAATAAGATAATTTACTACACGATCTTTGTAATAACTGAGTAATAAAGGTAAGGACTTGGCAGTTTACCGTCAGCTGTAAACAAAAACAGGCTTTAGTGACAGGACTTAATTGTATTATATTCTAACTGTGGAAAGGAAACCACGCCTGAGCCATTACAATGCATGTAATGTAATGGAAAACGACGTTAAACCATTGTATTTATGTATGTATGTATGTATGTATGCATTGGTGTAAAATAGTATATGCCGGTATATATATATATATATATATATATATATATATATTAACTGTATCAGATTCTAGGGATTACTGCTCAAAGCGGGGTGTTGTACTATTACAAATATACAAAAATTTACCATTACAATAACTGATTTAGGTTTACTATTTTAATGTGACTTTAATACAAAGGCCATAAGGTGAGAGAGAGAGAGAGAGAGAGAGAGAGAGAGAGAGAGAGAGAGAGAGAGTTAGAGTTAGGTATGGTGAGGTAAGATAGAGGTGGAGGGCAGGTGTGCATAACAAGCCATGCACTCCACCCAAACAAGCCGCCGCAGGAGAACCATAAAAAAAGGATGAAAATTACAAAACATTTTATGAATGGAGGATGCCTTTAGGCACATGGACCTTTTTGTTTTATCTGTGTTTTTCCTTCCTCCATTCATTGTCTCTTAAAAAAAAAAAAAAAAAAAAAAAAAAAAAAAATCAAACACACACACACACACACACACACACACCATGAATACATTTATAATTGGCTATACTGTAAATACATTTAAATAATAATATACACTTTCATTCATATAGCCTAATGTGGGATATATAATTATGTATACTCCCACATTATATTAATTCTATATTCATAACCTCCCTGTTCCCTCCACAAATAATGCGTTGCTTACATAAATACATTCAAACACACTGATTCTCTCTCTCATATCCAAATACACACACACACCGATTCTCTCTCACACACATAAACACATATCCAAACACGTGTACTCATTCTCTATATCTCACACACACACACACATCCACCCACACACACACACCATCAGTAATCCTGCAGGGGACCTCGCGATGGTCGTACAATGAATTTTCAAGCCACATTAAAAAAAGAATTACCCAGTCGTGTTTCATTTCAAGGTGTAAAACATATGGCTAATCAAATATATTATAAGGGTTAACAAAATTATTCTACAAGATAATTGTATTCGTTCATTATTTTGCATTATAATGGCAGCATTATAGTAGCTATAGTAGCTTAGCACTTGGTCACTTACTAACTTAACATTTTATTACCGGTACCTCTTTTTATCTTTACTTACGGAGTGTTTTCTTATCTACAAAGTGAATCCGTGGTACAGCAACTATTGATAACTTAAAGTAGTTAAAATTACTGGCAAGGATCAGTGCATTAACCCGTACTCTACCGTAGGATACAGTAATAAAAGTCCCCTGCAGTCCCAAGCACTGTTGCCAAAATGGCAAGATGGAACAACTTTCCACCTCAAGAGATGAAGCAAGACTAGCTCTCCCACCCTTCAGTGGGTCTTATATAAGCTGAGAAGTGTTGCCATATCGAGAACAGTGTTCAAACGGTCGTGGTACCAGGTACAGCATTGTACAGACAGTTACAAGGAAAGTACATTACTGACGGCTCCTAATTGTCACTGGGACTGGGGAGTGACTTATCTACTAGCCGTCGCTGGGATTGGAGGGGTTAAAGAATTCCCATTTCATCTTCATTTTAAAAAATGTACTCGGAAGGTTGCATTACTTTACTTTCACTATCCCAAGACGATCTGATTCCAACTAGGAAGCATCAGCAAGGGGGGAGTATGGTACGCCTGGATACGATGTGTTAGTTTATTATTGAAGATGGTTGACCTCTTTCACTTTCATTATTGCATTGCATGTACATTGATTTCTACTACTCGTCATGATTTTTTGAGTTTTTAGTATTTCCGCATATATTTTCGCTTGTCCGGCGCCATATGACCTTGCTGATGTGGTGCCATGTTTTTTGTATCAATCAATTAATAGACAATAGCGAGTCCCTTTGACTCCGAGAGGTTCTCCCTAAGCTTACACAATTATTTGGGGTATATAATAAAATAATAAAGACTTTACCTGATTAAAAGGTTTTGAATAACGTGTTGCATATGCATAATATAATGTAGTAATGATTTGTTTTGTCTAATTTCAATGTTTTTTTCTATACCAAAGGATGGCGATCTTCCTGACTTACTTTTCTAGTTGAATTATATCATGTGATGGAAGCCAGACATTATAAATACCAAGTATATATGCAAATGGATAATTGAGCTATATAACCATTGTAATATAACCATCACATGGTGGAAGCAAGAACAAATGTACACATGGTTGGAGTGTATATTTTTCAGGTCCAAAGATTGGGAATTCAATCCCTTGTATTTTAAAAAAGAACATAAAACTTAATATTATTAAAAAAGTTATTACATGATTACCTCTTTGAAGAATAAAAATGTATGAGTTGATAAGTAGTAACCAAATCATAGAAATTATGAATAAACTCATAAGTTTACGAGGAATAATCTATACAAGATTAGTATAATTTTGTATCATGGTTACATGTTTAAATTGTCATGTTTTCGATATTTAGGTATTTGCGGTAACACCATCATCAGAAATATACAGTATAATGATAAACTCAGTTGTCTGCATTGGAGCAGCTGTTCGGCAGATTAGACCAGAGTATATTTATTTTTGTTTATATTTATATAAAATGTTGCATGTATTGCATAGTATTTTGAATTTGTAAATATGAATTTTAGGATTGAACACTTTAAACTAATATAATATTATGAAAACGACACCTTGGCGCAGAAACACACATATAATATTCATAGCCCCCCCGGGCTAACTCTCTACAAGGCACTATGACAGAACAATATTTTGTTTTTTCTTGAAGCCACATTTCCGCCTAAGTGTTGTTCTCCGAGAAAAGACAAAGACCCTGGTGCCACTTAAATCTCCCTCCCAGAATGGTGGAGTTGCAGCTTAAAGGGGGTCACCGGCTTTTTGTATCTTTCTCTCCTTTTCTCTCTTTCTCTGGCTTGTATCCATTCGGCCCCATTCAGCCAACTGTTTTAAGACGTTTATCCCCAAACAGGTGTCAATTTCATCCTAGCGAGCCAGCATTGTATGGAGGCATCAGGCTTCGCCGGAGAATTTTTTCTATCGAAAAATGTACAAATTTAGCTTGCTGTCAAAACAAAAATATATATATGCTGGCTCGCTACCGGTCGCCAGGAAAATATTGACACCTGGATGGAGGTAAACGTTTTAAAACAGTAGGCTGAATGGGGCCGAATATATATAAGCCAAAGAGAGAGGGAGAGAAAGATAAACAAAAAAGCGAGGTGGGCCCCCTTAAATCTCCCTCTGAGAATGGTGGAGTTGCAGCGGGGAAGATTTCCACTTGAGGGATTTTTTTCTCGACCCCTTTCTCTCTCATGTTTAGCCCCATTGCTTTTTAGATTTTAAGACGATCGCCCCCTTTAGTTTGTCGATTTTAAGAACTTTCGCCCCATTTCTGTCAATTTTAAGAACTTTCGTGCCATTTAGGTGTCGATTTTTTCCTGGCGAGCGATAGCGAGCCTGTACTTTGAGAGGAACCGGCCTTTGGCCGGGAAATGTACAAATTTATCTTAAAGGGGGTCTAGGGGGTGTAATTTTAAGCTTGATGGAGGTCTAGGGAAGAAAGTAAATACCTCCCCTTAATGTTCCCACCACGACTTTGTGACTGAGGCCAATGAAGGGAATTGGAAGACATACGAGGAGAAGTTGTTGCAGCTGGGAAGAGGTGGTGGTGGTGGGCGTGGGGCAGGGGGGGGGGGGATTCCTTATAATACACGCACTGGACAACTCTCTACTAGGGCGTAATAGGAGCGATCACAGAAGCCACATATCCGATGTAACTGGACAACTCTCTACTAGGACGTAATAGGAGCGCTCACAGAAGCCACATAGCCGATGTCTGTTGAACGATTTGCTTGATTGGTGGTTAGATGTTAGCCACCGTGACCCTTCAATAATTTTGACAAAGTTCATCAATGTTATTCAAGATCCCTATTGTCTTAACTTATTGATTTTGGATGACCTCGTTGTATTGTAAGCATTTGAATGGGTTCATAAAAAAAAACACTTGTGCTTTATTTAGAGCCATTTATGTCTGCATCTGTAAACGTGCCTATTTTAGTGACTTAAATCTAACATACCCAGATATAACATAATTACTGGTGACGGAAAAATAAATTAATAATAATGATGATGATGATGATGATAAAAATAATATATACATGTCAGTCAATGGCAATGTATTTACTTGGTTATTATTGAATTAACTAACTACTTTAACCCTCTCAGTACACAATGAGGCATTTATTCCTCTAATTCTAGCCATCAGTAGACTCTTGTATTCAGTTTAGGAATTATGGGAGTCAGATGATATATTGAGAAAGACTATATCCCTTTGATTCATAGAGGGCCTTCCTAAGCTGAGCATAATTGACGAATGTTAGCTCGCATACAAAATATATGAAAAAAACAAAATAATAAAAATAATAAATTTAAGCTTCGTCGTACGCGGAGAAGGTTAAAGGGAGGTTTTTAGTTTGCTCACTAGACCTCCATCAAGTTAAAAAAATACCCCCATCGAGATAAAGTGTACATTTTTTGGTAGAGTAATCGGCCGGTTCCTCCTAAATTACAGGCTCGCTAACGCTCACCTGGAAAAAATAGACACCTAAATGGCACGAAAGGTCTTAAAATTGACAGAAATGGGGCGAAACGTTTAAAAATCGCAAAACTAATGGGCGAACGTCTTATCATCTCAAAACTGATGAGGCTAAACATGAGGGAGAAGGGGGTCCAGAAAAAACCCCCTTAAGAAGTAAAAAAAAAATCTGTCCTAAAGATAAAGTAGAGCCTATTATCCTCTCAGCCAATGTGGATGGAATATTCTAGCTACTGGTTGAAACTGTTTGGTCACCATACACAGCAGTTAAGGGGGAGGTAGTGGCTTTTTCTGGACACCCTTCTCCCTCATGTTTAGCCCCAGTAGTTATTAGATCTTAAGTCATTCGCCCCATTAGTTTGTCGATTTTATGACCTTTCGTCCCATTTCTTTATCAATATCAAGGGGGATTTTGAGGATATTACTTTTAAGCTTGATGGAGGTCTAGGGCGGAAAATAAAACAATATTAAATAAATGAATACATACTCTATTAAATAAACCCTACCCCCTTAAGCATGAGGCCAACCAAAAAAAAAAATGGTATATTTGTGTTTTTAGATAACTGACATCTTCGCCTATCGAGAGTTAAACTAATTATACCTTGCCTGATCCTATAGATAATAAATAACAGAGTACAGTTGCCCACATAAGTTCTATTCCCCTCCGTGATCTTATGCATGGAAATACAATGTGCGTGATTGAATTACGAGTGTAGTTTCTTACGCATTAGTTAACCCTTTGAAGCTCTGACGCGTTTTAGCAGTTTATTTTGGCTATCATTAGACGGTTTTATGCAGCTTAGGAAGTATCTGTGGGTATTGAAAGGGTAAATACTATCCCAATCAACCCTTTGACTTCCATATACCGTTACTAATCTGAACAAAATCGTCTAATAGTAGCCAGAAACAGAACGGAAACGCGTATTGGAGCTTGAAAGGGTTAACTTATGTGACTATAGCCAGTTTTTTTCCCAGCTGATGGTAAATTGAATCCCTTAACATCAGATATCTCGATTCTTAACGGAAATATATGATAATGCCTTGTCTCTACGTCGTATTATTGCCAAGTTTTCAACATTAGCAACATATTTCGCTTCAAAATCTTGGTAATAGCCGAGTAATCAAAATGACAAAATACCATCAGCTGGAAAACCCCAGAGTATAGTCAACTGAAAATTTACAGAAACCACACACGCACTTCATTCATTCCGGTACTATGTTTACTTTCATTCATAAGATCACGACGAGAAATATAACTTACAGTACATCACGAATTTATTACCGCTATGCCTTAGAAATGCTAGACCTTAGAAAATACGGGTATTTATCGTTTTTAAAGAACTCCAAAATGCTCCAAATAATCCATTGCATCAGTAGTACATTCGGCCTAATAAGTGATGTCTCGGCACCAAGTATGTTTTGATCAATAATTGGTATCAGCAATATCTAAGCTTCATTTCTTCATATCGAGTGAATTATACAAACATGTTCCTACACTTACCCACCCTATCCAACATCTGACAGACATTAATACAGCACAGAGCAAGCCAAACGTAATGACAGCTGGAACATGACTTATTAGCGCGAGCGTACATGCCACTTATGTCTGACTTATTATACTGGAATGTCAATAATTGCCCGTTAAGCCCTTGACTATACGAGACGTTATTCCTAAGCTTAATCCATCCTGTATACAATGACGCAATTCTTCGTATTATATCACTCTTATTAAGGGTACACTTTTTGGGCGATTTTTGCATGTATTCATTATTTTTCTAGTTTCCTCCCTAGACCTCCATCAAGCTTGAACAAACATCCATTAGATCCTCCTTCTAGATTAATTTGTACATTTTTCGGTAGAAAAATTTCCCGGCCGAAGGTCGGTTTCTCCAACATTACAGGCTCACTTTCGTTCGCCAGGGAAAAAATTGACACCTAAATAGCACAAAAGATCTAAATATTGACGAAGAAATGGGGCGAAAGATCTTAAAATCGACTAAATAATGGGGCAAACATCTTAACATCTGAAAACTAATGGAGCTGAACATAGGGAGAAAGTGGACCAGAAAAACTGTCCATGCCCCCTCAAACAATGTACTCAGTTTGGGAAGAACTTGTGTGACTTAGAAGGTTAATTGATTTTTTTTCTTTGACGACTCCTATAGAAAACATCTAAAATGCATAAAATCGCCGGGTTGAAAAAAGTTCACTAAAAAATATTCCTTTGTGATTATCAAATGTATTTCATAATTTGCACAAAACCGTCTTGGTGGTGTAATGGTTAAGGTGTCTAAAAATCTGTGTGTGATAACCCGGGTTCGAATCCTGGTGGATCATATATAATTATGCTTTCATTAATTTCATTGGAGGTATTTGGTGTTGTGGTTAAATTAATGAAACATAGAAAAATACATTAATATTCTTAAGATAGTTTACACACCATTAGTTTATGAAGTTCCTACCTAGGCTGAATAAAATAGGCAAATAATAGTAAGAATTAAATTAAATTCACACCATGGTATTCCTGTGTTAATATCAGTTGTCCATTATCGGTTTCCTGAAGTGTCTCTCTAGGCCGGAGGGTAAAGCCGGTATCACACGAGCGCTTTTTCCCTCAACATTTATCCTCAACACTGGTCTGGCAGCTTATGTGGTCAACATATAAAATATTTCGGTCACCTAAATCACTCTTATCATCAGTCTAGTTTCCGACACCAGTGCAAAATAGTCCAGAAATATTGACCATCGAATGTTGACTATAAAAGCTCTCGTGTGATACCGGGGGGGGGGTTATGGGAAGATTTCTACTTGAGGGATTTTTTTCTGGACCCCTTTCCCCCTCATGTTTAGCCCCATTGCTTTTGATATTATAAAACGTTTGCCCATTAGTTTAGCGATTTTAAGAACTTTCACCCCATATTAAGACCTTTTGTGCAATTCAGGTGTCGATTTTATCCTGGCGAGCGATAGCGAGCCTGTAATTTAAGAGGAACCGCCCTTCGGCCGGGACATTTTTCTACCGAAAAATGTACAAATTTATCTTGAAAGGGACTCAAGGGGGTGTAATTTTAAGCTTGATGGAGGTCTAGGGAACAAACTAAATACCTCCCCTTAAAATCGTCCTTGACGTCCAATGTACGTGACTCGGGTTCACAATATACTGTAGGAGGGAGGAGGGCGAGGCTTACACTGGTTAAAAGGGAGGCAGACCGTTTTTCTGGACCCCCTTCTCCCTAATGTTTAGCCCCACTAGTTTTGAGATTATAAGACGTTCGGCCCATTAGTTTGGCGATGTTAACACCTTTCGCCCCATTTCGTTGTCAATTTTAAGACCTTTCGTGCCATTTAGGTGTCGATTTTTTCCTGGCGAGCGATAGCGAGCCTGCAATTTTAAGAGGAACCGGCCTTCGGCCGGGACGTTTTTCTACCGAAAAACGTACAAATTTATCTTGAAGGGGGGTCTAGGGGGCTTTTTTCTAAGCTTGATGGAGGTCTAGAGAGGAAACTAAAAAAAATATATGAATAAATGAATTAATAGACCAAACAAACGGTCAGTCTCCCCTTAAAGGAATCCTAGTTATTCTGTGTGTGTGTGTGCAAAATGCTTATCCCTTAAAACAATGGCGTCATTTTATTTTTTGGAAAGCACCGTTTTGTCTCAGAGGGCAAAACCTATCTCCGTTAAGGGGGGGTCACCTGCTTTTTTTTCTCTCCTTTTCTCTCTTTCTCTGGTTTGTATCCATTTGGCTCCATTTAGCCAACTGTTTTAAGACGTTTATCCCCATCCAGGTGTCGATGTCTTCCTGGCGAGCGATAGCGAGCCATTATTGTATGGAGATATCCGGCTTCGCCGTCTTAAAACAGTAGGCTGAATGGGGCCGAATGGATACAAGTCAAAGAGAGAGGGAGAGAGAGAAAAAAGCGAGGTGGGCTCCCTTAAAGGGAGGTATTTAGTTTGTTCCCTACGTTTTCATCAAGCTTAAAATTACACCCCGTAGACCCCCTTTCAAGATAAATTTGTAAATTTTTCGGTAGAAAAATTTCCCGGCCGGAGGCCGGTTGTTCTTAAATTACAGGCTCGCTATCGCTCGCCAGGAAAATATCGACACCTTAATGGCACGAAAGGTCTTAAAATTGACAGAAATGGGGCAAATGTCTTAAAATGTCAAAACTACTAGGGCGAACGTCTTAAAATCTCAAAAGCAATGGGGCTAAACATGAGGGAGAAAGGAGTCAAGAAAAAAATCCCTCAAGTGGATATCTCCCATTAACTCTATGTATCTTGGTGGGGTCTATGCCGAAGATAATGGTGACGGCGACATCATCCAATAGCAGTCACCATTTAGTGATACGGTATCTATTTAGGGGATATGAAGGTATCAGCCAGGTTTGTTCAACTCCTCTGTTCTCGAAGTAATTTACGAATACACACACACACACACACACGCGCGCGCACACACACACATGCGTGCACACATACACACACACACACACACGCGTGCACACACACAAATCCGTCACTTAATAGATCCCCAACAGTTTGGCAACGTAAAAACCTCCTCCACCACTCACTGTCTTATTAGCTTCCTAGATTATATTTACACAAATCTTGAGAAGAGAAAGACTTCCCTCGCCCTTGCCTTTATTGACTTTAGGAAAGCATTTGACCTTGTTGACCACACCATCATCATCAACAAGGCCATAAAGTTGGGGCTACATCCTACCCTGGTTGCGTGGTTGACCGACTTCCTTAGTGACAGACGGCAAGCAGTGCGATATCAAGGCTTCATCTCCACCTTCCTAGACATCACATGTGGAGTCCCACAGGGCACAAAGATGGGGCCTCTATTGTTCCTCATCTTGATCAATGATGCCCTAAAGGACACTCCATTCCACTGGAAGTACGTGGACGACTCTACAGTCGGCATTACTGTCGATAACACCTCCCCTAACTATGACCCCCTACAAGACATCCTCGACCGTCTTCAAGCCTGGACCACAGACAATCATGTGACCATCAATCATGACAAGACAGTGGTCATGCACATCAACACCTCCGTTACCGACCTTCCTCCACCCACTGTCACAATTGGTCCTCATCCCCTTCAGCTTGTTGAGTCCACCAAACTCCTCGGAATCACTGTGGACAACAAGCTGAACTGGAAGAAACATGTGTCTACCACAGTCAGGACCGCCACATACAAGTTGTTTATGCTAAGGCGGCTGAGGTCCCTGGGGGCGCCGGAGAATGAGCTGAAGAGTATATATAACATCTTCATACTCCCTAAGCTCACCTACGCCTCTCCCGCCTGGTCCTCCTCTCTAACCCTGACACAACAACGTCAATTGGAGAGAGTGCAGAGGAGGGCATGCAGGATCCTGGGTGGCACATACCCAGGGTACGAGGAAGCTCTCACCACCCTTAGCATACCTGCACTTTCAACCCACCACTACAACACATTCAAGCAGTTTGCATCTAAGCTGCTTGTTCACCCACGACACAGAAACTTACTTCCACCAGACGCCCCTAGACCAACACGTGCAGCTCGTCACTTCAACACACTCCAACCAATAAGGGCAAGAACTGACAGATACAAAAATAGTCCTATCCCAACCATTGTAAATATTATTAATAATATGTAATGACGGCCTGTCACACCATATATACGCGCCCACCTTTAATAATGTATGCATAAGTGTGTGTGTATTAGAATACATGTATGTATTTGCTTGAGTTTGTTTATGTATATGTGTGTATATGTATATGTGCATTTATGTATGTACAGTATATGTGTATGTATGTATGCGTTAATTATCTATATATGTATGTGTGTATAGTGTATACTGTTTGTGGTTCGAGGCTCGAGCCCGGCTGAGAGTATTCTATCACACACACACACACACACACACAAACAAACAAACACACACCTACACTAAAGAATGTCCCATATACTATAATTCCCCCAAGCTGTCTCTACTTATTTGATATCCTTCTTTTGTTCTCTACCGAGGATTACCTCCCATTGTAGTAGGCTTTACCTGACCCTACCTGTACGGACCCCGTAGGCCGTTCCGCCTTTACCCTTTTCAAACTCCTCATTTGATCTCTTCTGACGTTTGACATTCCATTCTAATTGGCTTTACCTGACCTACAGTCCGTTGCCCCATTAACCCTTTTCCAATTCCCTCATTTAATCTCTCCCAAGGATTTAACTCCCATTATTAGCCTCACCTGACCCTACCAGAACAGTTTTTGTATGTATGTATGTTTGTTTGCATACGTGAGCGTTTATGTATACGGGCATGTGTACACTTACTGCATGTTCTTGTTCTTATATATGTATGTATATATATATGCGTATGTATGTGTGTACGTATGTGTATATATGTATGTTCTGTATATATATAAGTAAAATAAATGTGTACTGTATAATTATGCACTGTAAATCACTTACTCTCATGGTTAATTTATGATATTTTGTATTTTACACTAGCATAATTATTGTATTAATTTCTTTTTTTAATGTAAAGTATATTAGGCTATACTCACACATTGTAAACTGAGCTTACCATTTTCATATCTGTACATCTCATGTGCATCCACTAAATTGTAAAATGTGTATTTTCAGCTCATGAGGCTGCCATTCTTTAATAAACCGTTTATTATTATTATTATTACACACACACACACACACACACACACACACACACACACACACACACACACACACACACACACACACTCTCACACACACACACACACACAAACACACGCAAAATGTGATTACAACACCCTTGAGGAATGCCTACCGGCGGGGCAAATATTACTGTCGGTGTGGGTATAATATATGATGCTATGATGATACTGCGTTCAAATGTTGGGGGGAAAAAAAAAAAAAAAAAAAACAGCACACACACACACACACACACATAAAAAAAATGGTTGCTACACGAATGAGTAATAATGGATTTACGATACTAGTACATTAACTACAATGTTAGTACATTATCATTGAATTAAACACTTATAATATGAAATACTTTGATTCTATTAGATATACTTGATTCTAAGTAAACACTTACTATAATTATACAGAATAAGTGTCTTGGCTCTTCTTTGGGGGATTTGTTTCACGATGCTACCATATTTCATCATGTTGGGTATTACCTACGACGACGTAACTCCGGGAATGCTTATCACCTGTGTGTGTGTGTGTGTGTGTGACTGTGTGTGTGTGTGTGTTAGACTGTGTGTGTGTGCGTGTTAGACTGTGTGTATGTGTGACTGTATGTGTGTGTGTGTGACTGTGTTAGACTGTGTGTGTGTGTGACTGTATGTGTGTGTGGCTGTTTGTGTGTGTGTGTGTGAGTTAGTGAGTGACCCTGTGTGTGTGTGTGTGTGTGTGTGTGTGTTGGTGAGGTCTGCTTGGAGGAAGACTACAGTGACTTTGGGCCATTACAATATATGAAAACAATAAAAAAAAAACTCTACCTCCCGAATAGATAAAAGCCAAAGAGAGAGGGAGAGAAAGAGAAAAGAAGAAAAAAAACGAGGTGGGGTCCCTTAAAGGAGGAATCACATTTAGACCAGTATAATATTATCTTATTCGTGCATTATTATGAGAGTATTTTGCACTGGTATCAACAAGTGGACTGCAGGTGGATGTACATTATATTATCAGGTGACAGCATTCGTATAAGTACTTAAGGGGAGACAGACCGTTTTTTTTTTTTTTTCTATTAATTCATATATTCCTTAGTTTTCTCGCTAGACCTCCATCAAGCTTAGAAAAACACCCCCCTAAACCCCCCCTTCAAGAAAAATGTGTACATTTTTCGGTAAAAAAAATGTCCCGGCCGAAGGCCGTTTCCTCTTAAAATGTCAGGCTCGCTATCGCTCGCCAGGAAATAATCGACACCTAAATGGTACGAAAAGTCTTAAAATTGACGAAGAAATGGGGCGAAAGGTGTTAAAATCGCCAAACTAATGGGCCGCACGTTTTATAATCTAAAACAAAATGGTGCTAAACATGAGGGAGAAGGAGGTCCAGAAAAAAAACGGTCTGCCTCCCCTTAATTCGTAAGTCACCACACAAGAGTTACCGAAAACAAGTTGTTGGAAAAATAGTTCGTGTGAATTTTACCTTTTCTTATCGCGAGCATCGTCATCACCAAATTTTAATTAGCTTATCATCGATACAAGTCAATCATTGGGGATTAATATATATAAAGCCTAAATAACAACAATGAAAGTCAAAAGGTTTGTAATGATTTACTTGTTCAGTTCAAGTTTTATATTTTGCTTTAGGTGTCTACTTTATTCAAGTTAGATAAAAGTCATCCTACAGAGTTCCTCAACTTAGACAACGACAAACTGAATAAAATATTCAATTGTTTATATACAAATATAAATCGACATTATATTAAAAGGTTTAATTAGCATCTCCAGATTATATTTATGTAAATAACATATTTCATTGTTTATGATTCATATATTATTATATTTGTTGTGGTAACGAAATTTACTCTAACTAAAGTAGGTTTTTATTCCCTGGGTGGACGAGAGTTATAGTATGATGGCTTTAGAGATTCAAGTCCTCGATTAATATTCTTACTCTATAATTAGTGGCGCGCGTTCCCTGCCCTGCTGTGATAAAGGAAGAATTGAATCGTAATAACTGGTTTGATCAGCACAGTTTTTTGTAGCCCTGCATCTCACTCTCTCTCTCTCTCTCTCTCCATCATTTCCTTCCTCCCACTCTTCCTTCTTTCATCGATACAGCCATCCCACTCATCTTCCCTTCTTCCTTCTCTTTCTCTCTCCCTCCCTCCCCCTCTCCATCCAGTCATCCATCCTTCTCTCCTTCTTCCATTTATTCCCCTTCTGTACTTTCTTTATTTCTCCCTCTCCATCCATTCATCCATCCTTCCGCCATTCATCCCTTAATTCATCTACCTAGCCATCCTTCGCTAATTCCTCCCTTCTTCTAGTATTTAACCTACTTCCACTCTCCAATCATGCTCTATTTCGCTTCCTCCCTTTCTCCATCCTTCCTTCCATTCACGCATCCCTTCCTCCCTCTATCCACTCAACCATTCCTCCATCCTTCCTTCCATTCACGCATCCCTTCCTCCCTCTATCCACTCAACCATTCCTCCATCCTTCCTTCCATTCACGCATCCCTTCCTCCCTCTATCCACTCAACCATTCCTGCATCCTTCCTTCCATTTACCCATCCCTTCCTCCCTCTATCCACTCAACCATTCCTGCATCCTTCCTTCCATTTACCCATCCCTTCGCCCCTCTCCCTCCACCCACTCACCCCCTCTTTGTCTCTCCCTCCACCCATCCCAACCTCCTTCCCCTACATCTCTCCCTCCCTCCCTCCAACCACTCCCCCCTCCCTTCCCCTCTATATGTGGTCTCTGTGTATTTACCTGTGCCAGGAATCAACACAAGACCTGGTGCTGAATCAAGGGCCCCTCGCTCGTATCAACATCTATCAGCTTTTACTGCGAGTTTCTGACAGGTACCCAAAACTGCCAGGATTCTCGTTTCTTGCTCATAATTACTCTATTTTTACATACATAATTAAATATAATCCACGCAATTGAGGAAGTATACAGTATATATATGCAGTTGACTAATCTATAAAATGTTAATGGACAAGCAAAACACAGTCTGGTTACTGCAGGACATCAGTATATTTACAAGGAAGTCAAATATAGGATCTGAACCTAATCAAATTCCCACCACCACTTAATGATATAAACTATTTACCCTGTCTGTCAGTAGTGGGGTTTATGCCTGAATTTCCTGAAATCAAATATTTTCTCCACTGTGTCACAATGTTTATATCTGTCTGTCTGAGTGTGTCACTGCCTGGGTTGTCTGATATACACCTTTGATCAACAATGACTTATTTACTTAATATAATGTGTATCGAATCAAATTGAAATAATACCAGGTAGTATATTTAGCATACATAAACTGGTCTTTTACAATTTAAATTCAAGGATCAACAATCAAATATTGTAGAGCCTAGGTGAATAGGCATGAAAGTAAGCGTACCTTAACCCTCTCCGACACATGACGATTTTGAGCCGATTAGGGATACTTTAAAGCCTTTGTTACCATCAGGGGTATTTAGAAACCTTTAGTTTAGTTACTTCAACCTCTGCAGTTGAGCTTGTCTTTGAGTTAGCTGTGGGCAGAAAACTAAATTTGGAGAGGTAATTATAAGAGTGAGAGAACACTATTTCTTATTGCTAATCTGGCAACCTCTGCGTCATATGAGTCTGAAAGGGTTAATTATGGGGAAACAAGCAACCCTTCACGGTCAAGAAAGTGATATATGGTACACTGAGACAACAAGTTCTACACAAGTGGTACGCCTAGACCTAGTTGGCTAACATAAGCCACTCAATATAATAGTTATGGGGAGCTAAGGGACCATCCTCTCCCTCCAAGATGGTTATTTAACTTATTTGTGATATTTAGGGAAAAGGTTCTTGGTAACCTTTCAGAGTAGGGCAGTCAGCACCTTAGACCACTAGGAGACTAAGCCATCCCCATCCATGTGTGTGTGTGTGTGTGTGTGTATGTGTGTGTGTATTTACCTATTTGTATTTACCTATTTGTAGTTTACAGGAATTGAGCAGCGCTCGTGTTGTCCTGTCTTAGTTACTTTACAATCAATCCATTTTACTTAGACAAGTATCGTAATGGATATTCCCAATTCCCAGTATTTTGGACTAACATATCATAGCTTATGTTGTCCTATTTCCATATTTACTTTTATCCAACCTAGATTTGAACACGTTAATGTTCTTCGCTCTCACCACCTCCTCCTCCAAGTTGTTCCAAGTCTCTATACTTCTATATGGGAAGCTGAATTTCTTTGTGTCCTTACGAAATCTGCCCTTCCTCAGTGTGTGTGTGTGTATGTGTGTGTGTGTGTGTGTATGTATGTCCATGGCGCCACCACAAGTCAACACATCCACCCCCCAAGGATCAGACCAACCTCTCAGTCTTGGTCAACACTCATTACCTATACTGATGCGTGTGTGTGTGTGACTGTGTGTGTGTCTGTCTGTGTGCGTGTGTGTCTGTGTGTGTGTGTGTGTGACTGTGTATGTGTGTGTGTGTGTGTGTGTGTGTGTGTGTGTGTGTGTGTGTACCCCTGGCGCCAGAAGTCCACTAATCAATCTTGGTCAACATTCGTTGCCTTTACTGGCGCCAAAGCAAATACCAACAATTAAGGGTTAATTGTTGGTATTTGGTCAGTCGTACCAACCCTTTCGTAGTGTATTTAATTGCAGTTGACCAACACAGAAACCATTAACATTTAAGTCATGTTTTGTCAGCATTTCAACCGGCGGATGAATTTTGGGATATTATTAGTTTCAGAATAATTTTCGAGAGTGTTTTACTAGCATTGAAATTAATCACACGTTTCATATTTGGTAAGTAGGTAGTTAATGTATGTGAACATTAGGAGTCTGAATGCTTCCGACTTCTAACTAATACTTAATCAAGATAGACATAGCTCTGTTATAATTTAGACAAACAGATAGATTACTGTAAGTTTAGCTTTCTATGTAAACAATGCACCTTAAAATCAACTCCTTTAAGGGGAGGTTTCACATTAGGGAAACAACAATAATATGAAAAACAACAAGGACAACAGCACATTAACGACAATAACAACACATCATCATTATCAACAACAATAACAACAGCAATGTCCTTTATAACCGGGGCTGTTCAACCAGGCAATCTAGGGAACAACAACTATTACTACTATTACACCATCACCACCACAACCAACAACACCACCACCACCACCACAACCAACAACACCATCACCACCACAACCAACAACACCATCACCACCACAACCAACAGCACCATCAAGAACACCGTCACCACCACCACCACAACCAACAACACCACCACCACCAATAACAACAACACCATCACCCGGGGCTGTTCAACCAGGCAGTCTAGGGAACAACAACTATTACTACTATTACACCATCACCACCACAACCAACAACACCATCAACCACCACCATCACCACCACAACCAACAACACCACCACCACCACAACCAACAGCACCATCAAGAACACCGTCACCACCACCACCACAACCAACAACACCACCACAACCAACAACACCACCACCACCACCAATAACAACAACACCATCACCCGGGGCTGTTCAACCAGGCAGTCTAGGGAACAACAACTATTACTACTATTACACCATCACCACCACAACCAACAACACCATCAACCACCACCATCACCACCACAACCAACAACACCATCAACCACCACCATCACCACCACAACCAACAACACCATCAACCAACACCATCACCACCACAACCAACAACACCACCACCACCAATAACAACAACACCATCACCCGGGGCTGTTCAACCAGGCAGTCTAGGGAACAACAACTATTACTACTATTACACCATCACCACCACAACCAACAACACCATCAACCACCACCACAACCAACAACACCACCACCACCACCAATAACAACAACACCATCACCCGGGGCTGTTCAACCAGGCAGTCTAGGGAACAACAACTATTACTACTATTACACCATCACCACCACAACCAACAACACCATCAACCACCACCATCACCACCACAACCAACAACACCACCACCACCACAACCAACAGCACCATCAAGAACACCGTCACCACCACCACCACAACCAACAACACCACCACAACCAACAACACCACCACCACCAATAACAACAACACCATCACCCGGGGCTGTTCAACCAGGCAGTCTAGGGAACAACAACTATTACTACTATTACACCATCACCACCACAACCAACAACACCATCAACCACCACCATCACCACCACAACCAACAACACCATCAACCACCACCATCACCACCACAACCAACAACACCATCACCACCACAACCAACAACACCATCACCACCACAACCAACAACACCATCAAGAACACCGTCACCACCACCACCACAACCAACAACACCACCACCACCAATAACAACAACACCATCACCCGGGGCTGTTCAACCAGGCAGTCTAGTGAACAACAACTATTACTACTATTACACCATCACCACCACAACCAACAACACCATCAACCACCACCATCACCACCACAACCAACAACACCATCACCACCACAACCAACAACACCATCACCACCACAACCAACAGCACCATCAAGAACACCGCCACCACCACCACCACAACCAACAACACCACCACCACCAATAACAACAACACCATCACCCGGGGCTGTTCAACCAGGCAGTCTAGGGAACAACAACTATTACTACTATTACACCATCACCACCACAACCAACAACACCATCAACCACCACCATCACCACCACAACCAACAACACCATCAACCAACACCATCACCACCACAACCAACAACACCATCAACCACCACCATCACCACCACAACCAACAACACCACCACCACCACAACCAACAGCACCATCAAGAACACCGTCACCACCACCACCACAACCAACAACACCACCACCACCAATAACAACAACACCATCACCCGGGGCTGTTCAACCAGGCAGTCTAGGGAACAACAACTATTACTACTATTACACCATCACCACCACAACCAACAACACCATCAACCACCACCATCACCACCACAACCAACAACACCATCAACCAACACCATCACCACCACAACCAACAGCACCATCAAGAACACCGTCACCACCACCACCACAAACAACACCACCACCAATAACAACACCACCACCACCACCAACACCATCACCACCACCAACAACACCACCACCATCACCAACAACACCACCACCACCACCCCACTAACACTAATAGATATACAGCCAACCCAACATACCGGATCTCCTAATCACCTTAACAGTGGAGCCTCCCCCTCTATACATTAGGGTCCGTTATTATTTTACACCCTTGTTTGGGGATACCTAATACTAAACACGCAAGTTGATGAGAATTAAAGTGTTGTGTGAGAGAGAGAGAGAGAGAGAGAGAGAGAGAGAGAGAGAGAGAGAGAGAGAGAGAGAGAGAGAGAGAGAGAGAGAGAGAGAGAGAGAGAGAGAATAATAATGGTATATTATTCATAACCAATCAAGTAATAACCTATACGTAAAGCTTTGTGATCAATCACCTAATTATATATCTATAAACTATAATAAAAACTACTGTGTTCATCAACATTCTCCCACCTCGCTTTTTTTTTTCTCTTTCTCTCCCTCTCTCTCTTTGGTTTGTATCCATTCGGCCTCATTCAGTCTACTATTTTAAGACGTTTACCCCCATCCAGGTGTCAATATTTTCCTGGCGAGCTGTAGCGAGCCAGCTTATATATATTTTTGTTTTGACAGCAAGCTAAATTTGTAAATTATTCGATAGAAAAATTTCTCCGGCGAAGCCGGATTTCTAAATACAATGCTGGCTCGCTATCGCTCGCCAGGAAGAAATCGACACCTGGATGGGGATAAACGTCTTAAAACAGTTGGCTGAATGGGGCCGAATGGATACAAGCCAGAGAAAGAGAGAACAAGAGATAAAGATAAAAAAAAGCCTGTGACCCCCCTTAATCTATTATCAACAAAACCTATGTGACATGATATAATCCACTTCTGCAATCTGTAGTTTAAAAAAAGAAAAGAAATACGAGAAATTTGTTTAAGATCGATATATTATCCATCTTCTTATAACAATTACAAGACAACAATGTAATACCAACAATTATTACTTCTTTACGAACACAAAATACAATATTCATTATATAATAACTAAAAATAAATATATGAGTGAAATAGCGGCGGTCAAGACGATGGCACATGGGAACATTTTGTGTGGAATATTATCGGAGTCTGGTACTTTTTTCCAACCCTCAAGGCGTAGGCTCTAGACAAGGTGAATTCAATACTTTATAAGAAACTAGTCTGGAATGTAAGCGACAGATGGCGTTACTTGGCTTCTTGTCACCACTATAGCTTTCTATATATGGCGTACAATGCAACATAAAGCGTCAACTTCTCATTCACACACAAATATAACAATAATAATACTTTAAAATGTAAAACTTGCAAACTAAACAAACCAAAACTTGGACAAAGACAATATAAAGGCAAATTAACTTTAACAAAATCGCTATGTGGAAATAACGCTTACTAAACTAAAATGTATGAAATAAAAGAACACAATCCAACAAATATAGAAAATCGGGATGTTTGGAATTATCAAGTCATCAGTTTCACACGAGTTATATCGTTGTATCGGCGTCTGGTATTTCCTTAGGACTTGGCATGCATAATTTCAAACATTTATATATATTTTTTTAACTCTATTTGCGTATGCATGATTATACAAAATGTATTTAAAATGTTTGTTATAATAGAAGTTACAAAGTTACAAGTTACAAAGTTTACAACTCTAAACAGGCTACTTTAGACTCGAATTATCTGCCTAACTTATTTGTTAAATTGTTCATATGGGATCATCTTAAAACCTTCAGAATATTCCACCACATCGCTCCACCATATCCATACCTCCATCTCCACCACTGACCTCCAACTATCAATATCCACTTCTCCGTCTCCACCATATCACTCCACCATCTCCTCTGCCCTATCCCCATCACTCCACTCCACTCAGCCTCCACTGCAATCGTCTGTGAGGAGATGCGATTTTTTTTTATATGTCCGCCACGTCACATAACTTGCGATCCTTTTTGTCTCCATTATTCGTGATATACTGTATATATATATATATATATATATATTGTAAGCTTAACATTTTGATTGCAATCGGTCCTTCCCATGGCGAATACAATCATCTGGTGATATTAAAGTAAAGAAAAACCTTCAGCGAATGAACTGAGTTAACTGAGAAAGTAAATATGGTATATCATAATCTTAAAGCAGCCTTATATAGTGAATTTTCTGATATTCCTATAACAAATCATTATTTACTTGAATAATGTAAAACTAAATAATTATATGTTGCAGTATAATTACTATATAATCCACCGGGAGATAATTATTGTTATCAGGATGAAAAGTTACCACTCATCTTAACCACCCATGTTCTATATTCCTTTAAGGGGGCCCACCTCGTTTTATTTATTTTTCTCCCTCTCTCTCTGAGTTGTAGCCTATACATTCGGTCCCTTTCAGCCTACTGTTTTAAGACGTTTAGCCCCATAGAGGTGCCAGCATATTTGTTTTAATTTTGTTTTTGACAGCAGTCTAAATTTGTAAATTTTTCGATAGACAAAATGTCTCCGAAGCCGGATTTCTCCATACAATGTTGGTTCGCTATCGCTCGCCAGGAAGAAATCGATACCTGAATGTGGATAAACGTCTTAAAACAGTAGGCTGAAAGGGGCCGAATGGATACAAGCCAGAGAAAGAGAGAAAACGAAACAAATAATGCAGGTCACCCCCCTTAACAGATGAAACAGCCTGCATGTCTTATAGGTGACGAGTGTGTTCACCTTAGACAGAACCATGTTCGCCATGTTTGAAGATGTATGTGCTTAACCCTTAGACTTTTATCGTTGGAGCATATTGTAAACAAAATCAATTATCGTTGAAGCATAAAGTAAACAAAATCAATTATCGTTGAAACATAAAGTAAACAAAATCAATTATCGTTGAAGCATAAAGTAAACAAAATCAATTATCGTTGAAGCATAAAGTAAACAAAATCAATTATCGTTGAAACAAAGTAAACAAAATCAATTATCGTTGAAGCATATTGTAAACAAAATCAATAATCGTTGAAGCATAAAGTAAACAAAATCAATTATCGTTGAAGCATAAAGTAAACAAAATCAATTAATCGTTGAAGCATAAAGTAAACAAAATCAATTATCGTTGAAGCATATTGTAAACAAAATCAATTATCGTTGAAGCATAAAGTAAACAAACTTAATTATGTTGAAGCATAAAGTAAACAAAATCAATTATCGTTGAAGCATAAAGTAAACAAAATCAATTATCGTTGAAGCATAAAGTAAACAAAATCAATTATCGTTGAAGCATATTGTAAACAAAATCAATTATCGTTGAAGCATAAAGTAAACAAAATCAATTATCGTTGAAGCATAAAGTAAACAAAATCAATTATCGTTGAAGCATAAAGTAAACAAAATCAATTATCGTTGAAGCATAAAGTAAACAAAATCAATTATCGTTGAAGCATAAAGTAAACAAAATCAATTATCGTTGAAGCATAAAGTAAACAAAATCAATTATCGTTGAAGCATATTGTAAACAAAATCAATTATCGTTGAAGCATATTGTAAACAAAATCAATTATCGTTGAAGCATATTGTAAACAATCTCAATGTCCTTTGAATCAAGTAATGGTGTTTGAGAAAAATCCCACACAACCCACCACACGTTCAGCCATTGTTGGCCCACATTAAGGGGAGATCTCCACTTAAGGGATTTTCTTCTTGACCCCTTTCTCCCTCATGTTTAGCCCCATTGCTTTTGATATTATAAAACGTTTGCCCCATTAGTTTAGCGATTTTAAGAACTTTCACCCCATATTAAGACCTTTCGTGCCATTCAGGTGTCAATTTTATCCTGGCGAGCGATAGCGAGCCTGTAATTTAAGAGGAACCGGCCTTCGGCCGGGAAATTTTTCTACCGAAAAATGTACAAATATATCTTGAAAGGGACTCAAGGGGGTGTAATTTTAAGCTTGATGGAGGTCTAGGGAACAAACTAAATACCTCCCCTTAATGTCTTCTATTTTGGTTATATTTCTTTATATAATTTGACTTTGTATTGTCTTTGGCCCAGTTTTGGTTTGTTTAGTTTGCGAGTTTTACATTTTAATTTATAGAAATGGACAACTCAAAAAAGATATTTTTTAGCAAAGCATAACGCACATTAAGGCTGTATACAGTATATTCTAGCCATAATATTCACCTAAATTGCAAAAATAACATGAAATATAGAATTTCTGTATCGCTTGGACGTGTGGGTAACTTAAAACAAATACTTTAATTCCAACAAGCAAATCACAATCGACGGAATCTAAATATCAAATGAAGCCCAACCTTATCTAACCCAATTTAACTCAATTTAGTTTAATATGCAATGACAAGAAAAGGAAAAACACAGCAACGTAATGTAATGAAAGCTAAACTGGCAAAAATGCATATTATAACTGTTTTCTGAATTGATGTTACGAATATATGCATACTGCGTTCAAATCAATTGTATTTTGACAAACTTACCACTACTCGATTTTATTCAGCTGAAGAAAATTTTGCTGTAGAAAAAATACAATGAATTACAATCTCCCAAACCATGTAAGTGTGTAATTTTCAAGCTACCGCTGTACGATTATTTTCTGATTTGGGTATGGTTAATAATGTTCAATGTTTAAGGGGGGGGGTGACCTGTTTTTGTTCTGTCCTTTTCTATCTTTCTCTGGCTTGTATCCATTTGGCCCCATTCAGCCTAGTGTTTTAAGACGTTTATCCCCATCCAGGTGTCAATTTTTTACTGGTGAGCGGTAGCGAGCCAGCATATTTTTTATTTTTGTTTGACAGCAGGCTAAATTTGTACATTTTTCGATAGAAAAATGTCTCCGGCGAAGCCGGATCTCTTCATATAATGCTGGCTCGCTTTCGCTCGCCAGGAAGAAATCAACACCTAGATGGGGA
The DNA here is from genome assembly GCA_032716605.1 of Paralithodes platypus. Classification (NCBI taxonomy): domain Eukaryota; kingdom Metazoa; phylum Arthropoda; class Malacostraca; order Decapoda; family Lithodidae; genus Paralithodes; species Paralithodes platypus. The sequence goes on along the minus strand of CM064571.1, from coordinate 22,426,734 downwards.
AAAACGTCTTAAAATAGTTGGCTGAATGGGGCCGAATGGATACAAGCCAGAGAAAGAGAGAAAAGGACAGAAATAACAAAAAGCAGGTCACCCCCCTTAACAGATAATTATGTAAAGGTGGGTAGGGTTTACTTATTGGTCGTTTTATATATTTATTTATTTATTTTATTTATTTTTCTCCCTAGACCTCCATCAAGCTTAAAAATAACATCCCCCAAGATCCCCCTTCGATTTTTTTTTTTTTTTTTTTTTTTTTTTTTTTTTTTTCCCCGGTAGAAAAATATCCCGGTTGAAGGCCGGTTCCTCCTAAATTACAGGCTCGCTATCGCTCGTCAGGAAACAATCGACTCCTAATTGGCATGAAAGGTTAATATTGACAAAAATAGGGTGAATCTTAAGGGGAGATCTCCACTTGAGGGATTTTTTTCTTGACCCCTTCCTCCCTCATGTTTAGCCCCATTGCTTTTGATATTATAAAACGTTTGCCCCATTAGTTTAGCGATTTTAAGAACTTTCACCCCATATTAAGACCTTTCGTGCAATTCAGGTGTCGATTTTATCCTGGCGAGCGATACCGAGCCTGTAATTAAAGAGGAATCGGCCTTCGGCCGGGACATTTTTCTACCGAAAAATGTACAAATTTATCTTGAAGGGGACTCAAGGGGGTGTAATTTTAAGCTTGATGGAGGTCTAGGAAACACACTAAAAACCTCCCCTTAACCCTGTCAAGCTCCAATACGCGTTTCTGTTCTGTTTCCTGGCTACTATTAGACGATTTTATTCAGATTAGTAACAGTAAATGAGAGTCAAAGGGTTGATTGAGATAGTATTTACCCATTTAATATCCACAGATCCTTCCTAAGCTGCATAAAATCGTCTAATGATAGCCAAAATGAACTTCTAAAACGCGTCAGAGCTTCAAGGGGTTAATAGTTGCCTGAATATAACGAACAGGATTCCACTAGTACTTTATAGGTTAACCCTTTGTGGGGTGGAGTAGGTCCAAATTTACATGATCCCTCGCATGATCAAATTTGGCCACTTGCCCTATAAAGGGTTAAGGGAGGCGATCTGCTTTTTGTTTTCTCCTTTTCTCTCTTTCTCTGGCTTGTATCCATTCGGCCCCATTCAGCCTACTGTTTTAAGACGTTTATCCCCATCCAGGTGTCAATTTTTTACAGGTGAGCGGTAGCGAGCCAGCATATTTTTAAAAAAAATTTGACAGCAGGCTAAATTTGTACATTTTTCGGTAGAAAAATTTCTCCGGTGAAGCCGGATTTCTTCATATAATGCTGGCTCGCTATCGCTCGCCAGGAAGAAATCGACACCTAGATGGGGATAAACGTCTTAAAATAGTTGGCTGAATGGGGCCGAATGGATACAAGCCAGAGAAAGAGAGAAAAGGAAAAACAAAACAAAACACGTCACCCCCCTTAATGAAACTGACAGGCGCCATCATCATCAGGTGTGGCGTCATGGCGGCTTAACCCTTTGAAGCTCTGACGCGTTTTAGCAGTTCATTTTGGCTATCATTAGACGACTTTATGCAGCTTAGGAAGGATCTGTGGATATTAAAAGGGTAAATACTATCTCAATCAACCCTTTGACTCTCATTTACTGTTACTAATCTGAATAAAATCGTCTAATAGTAGCCAGAAAACAGAACAGAAACGCGTATTGGAGCTTGAAAGGGTTATTAAAGAGCAAGGCAAAGTTTGGTTTCAGCCCACCAAACACCCATCACCCAACACCCCTCACCAAACACCCCTCACCAAACACCCCTCACCAAACACCCCTCACCAAACACCCCTCACCAAACACCCCTCACCAAACATCCCTCACCCCTCACCCAACACCCCTCACCCAACACCCCTCACCCCTCACCCAACACCCCTCACCCAACACCCCTCACCCCTCACCCAACACCCCTCACCCAACACCCCTCACCCAACACCCCTCCCCCCTCCCCCTCCTCCGTATGGCACTTCAGGCACTCTCTCACTGGCACCTTCACCAGTAGTCCTCCTTCTCTCTCCTAAGCCACACATCAGGTAACCATCTCCCAAACATTTATATATATTTTTTTTATATATATTTTTTTTTGTCACCGATCTGGCGACGGCTCACAGTTGTCCTACTAAAAAAAAATCGGTAGAAAAATTTCCCAGCCGAAGGTCGGTTCCTCCTAAAATTACAGGCTCGCTATCGTTAGCCAGGAAATAATCAACTCATAAATGGTACGAAAGGTTTTAATATTGACAAAGAAACGGGATGAAAGGTCTTAGAATCACCAAATGAATAGGCCGAACATCATAAAATCTACAAACCAATGGGTCTAAACACGAGGGAGAAGTGGGCTAGAAAAACCGGCCCATCTCCCTTTAAGAGGAGATTTCTACTTTAGGGACTTTTTTCTTGACCCCTTTCTCCCTCATGTCTAGCTCCATTGCTTTTGAGATTTTAAGACGTTTGCCACATTAGTTTGGTGATTTTTAAGAATTTCCGCCCCATTCTGTCAATTTTAAGACCTTTCGTGCCATTTAGGTGTCTATTTTATCCTGGCGAGCGATAGCGAGCCTGTAATTTAAGAGTAATCGGCCTTCGGCCGGGACATTTTTCTACCGAAAAATGTACAAATTTATCTTGAAAGGGGGTCAAGGGGGTGAAATTTTAAGATTGCTGGAGGAGGAGGAAACAAACTAGAAACCTCCCCTTAAACTATGGATTAGTAGCATTAATACGAATCAAGGTCAAATACTAAAATTCGCATTATGACATTTACAAGGCATCGCAGCAGTGTACCCTAACCATTCCCCTTATCCACAATGATCAATTAAGGGGAGATTTCCACTTGAGGGATTTTTTTCTCGACCCCTTTCTCCCTCATGTTTAGCCCCATTGCTTTTGAGATTTTAAGACGTTCGCCCCATTAGTTTGGCGATTTTAAGAACGTTCACCCCATTTATGTCACTTTTAACACCTTTCGTGCCATTTAGGTGTCGATTTTTTCCTGGCGAGCGATAGCGAGCCTGTAATTTAAGAGGAACCGGCCTTCGGCCGGGAAATTTTTCTACCGAAAAATGTACAAATTTATCTTGAAAGGGGGTCAAGGAGGTGTAATTTCAAGCTTAATGGAAGTCTAGGAAACACACTAAAACTCTCCCCTTAAGTATATTCAAGTCTTTAATTTTGTTTTATAATTGATCGAGACACCAAATTGATCGAGACACCAAATTGATCGAGACACCAAATTGATCGAGACACCAAATTGATCGAGACACCAAATTGATCGAGACACCAAATTGATCGAGACACCAAATACCCTGTCGACAGTGTGTATTATTTATCACAATTCGGCTTCTGTTGTAGAATGTAGATTACTCGACCAGAAACTCTATTAAGGGGAGTCACCGATTTTTTGTTTCTCTTTTTCTCTCTTTCCCTGGCTTGTATCCATTCGGCCCCATTCAGCTAACTGTTTTAAGACGTTTATCCCCATCCAGGTGTCGCTTTCTTCCTGGCGAGCGATAGCGAGCCAGCATTGTATGGAGAAATCCGGCTTCGCCGGAGACATTTTTCTATCGAAAAATGTACAAATTTAGCTTGCTTTCAAAACAAAAATATATATACGCTGGCTCGCTACCGCTCGCCAGGAAAATATTGACATCTGGATTGGGGTAAACGTCTTAAGATAGTAGGCTAAATGGGGCCCAATGGATACAAGCCAAAGAGAGAGGGCGAGAAAGAGAAAAAAAGCGAAGCGGGCTCCCTTAATACTAGTCTCGAACTGAGAGGAAAAAAACTAGCAAATTCCAGTGTTTTTTTTTACCGTGGGTAGTGTGTCCCTCCCACTAGTGCCCTCTGTCCTTGTGTTTTGTTTGTGTGTTCGTTGTTTTCTGTTGTGTTTTGTGTTGTCCCTGTTCTTGCTCTGTCTTGAGTCGCCCCCCCCCCCCCCCCTCAAACAAAAATAAATAAATACAATCAATAAAAATAGGAAAAGTGGGGATTGGGCCTGATTAAGGGGAGGTTTTTAGTTTGTTCCCTAGACCTCCATCAAACTTAAAATTACACCCCCTAGATCCCCTTTCAAGATAAATTTGTACATTTTTCGGTAGAAAAATTTCCCGGCCAAAGGCCGGTTCTTCTTAAATTACAGGCTCGCTATTGCTCGCCAGGAAAATATCGACACCTAATTGGCACGAAACTTCTTAAAATTGACAGAAATGGGGAGAAAGTTCTTAAAATCGCCAAAGTAAAGGGGGCGAGCGTCTTAAAATCTAAAACGCAATGGGGCTAAACATGAGAGAGAAAGGGGTCCAGGAAAAAATCCCTCAAGTGGATATCTCCCCTTAAATGGATAGATAGATAGTGTCCCCCCTCTATTGCCCTGTCCTTGTAACGTGCTGTATACGGACGCTAGCACCCGTTAATAGACCTCTGTCATATTGGTGACGCTGTTATTACTACCGACAACCAGAACACCCATCACCAGTGCAGGTATAGGCATGCTTGAACAATACTGTTATTATATTAATAACACATTTAAAATTATCCAATTTGAAATCTAACGCCGTAATGGCCGTAGTCTTAAGGGGAGGCAGACCGTGTTTCTGGACCCCCTTCTCCCTATGTTTAGCCCCACTAGTTTTGAGATTATTAGACGTTCGGCCCATTAGTTTGGTGATTTTAATACCTTTCGCCCCATTTCGTTGTTCATTTTAAGACCTTTCGTGCCATTCGTGTCGATTATTTCCTGGCGAGCGATAGCGAGCCTGTAATTTTAAGAGTAACCGGCCTAGGGCCGGAACATTTTCTACCGAAAATTGTACAAATTTATCTTTAGGGGGGGGGGGGGGGTATATGGGTGTTTTCCTAAGGTTGGTGGAGGTCTAGGGAGGAAATTCAGAAAAATATATGAATAAATTAATTAATAGACCAAACAAACGGTGTCTTCCCTTAATAACTTGAGAAATTTTGAAAGGGGTGCCTTAACCTCTTCAGTAGGATGACACTTATTTTCCTTGTAGTTTGGTATGTATTAGCATATAATGTATTTAGAATAGTAAAGACGTCTCGTAATCATCGGACTTAAAACTATCTCAAGTAATGGTTGTTATCTTATGATCTGACCAACAGGACGCGATATTTTTATCTTTCTCTCCTTTGGGGGTAAACGTCTTAAAGCAGTAGTCTGAATGGGGCCGAATGGATACAAGCCAAAGAGAGAGGGAGAGAAAGATTTAAAAAAAAGCGAGGTGGGCTCCCTTAATTAAAAGGTTAAAATCACAGTCGTTTGTTTGTTATAATATTACTCTACAGTATACAGAGGGACCAAAACACAAGGACAGACAGACAGACAGACAGACAGACAGACAGTCAAGCCCACACGACGCAGATTGGTGGGAGAGGTACGCGTAGTCATGCGTGAACACCTTAAGGGAGCCCCCCTCGCTTTTTTTTATTGTTCTCTCCCTCTCTCTTTGGCTTATATCCATTCGGCCCCATACAGCCTACTGTTTTAAGACGTTAACCCCATCCAGGTGTCAATTTTTCCTGGCGATTGGTAGCGAGCCAGCTTATATATATTTTTGTTTTGACAGCAAGCTAAGTTTGTACATTTTTCAATAGCAAAATGTCTCCGGCCCGAAATTCTCCATACAATGCTGACTCGCTATCGCTCGCCAAGAAGAAATCGACACCTGAATGGGGATAAATGTCTTAAAACAGTTGGCTGAATGGGGCCGAATGGATACAAGCAAGGGAAAGAGAGAAAAGGAGAGAGAGATAAAAAAAAAGCCGGTGACCCCCCTCAACTCCGGGAAAACATTACCTATATTGAGCAATTCACTTTTCTAGTCATGAATGAGAGGCATTGGCAGGGTGTTATTTACTCATCACATGGCCGCTTATCTTAACAAGACCTTTGCATAATGCTGCGTATTATGATTGGATAACATGCCACGACGCACTTGTCCACACACACATCATATATATATATATATATAGAACAGTGGTAGTGGTGGGTTGGCCGCTAGGGTACCGTATTTTTAAGAGAAACAGGAGGATAAGGGCAACGACCGTGTTCATCTTGGTAGCTTTATTCAATATTTCGGACTATCTTGGTCCATCATCAGGCTTGGATACCTAGATATTCAGATTAGTAAAACTCTCACAGGCATCACAACCGAAGTATAAAGGAAACCTACTTTCACTGATCAGGGTCTGAATTGGTTTAGTTTTTGTCCCACGCTGTATAAGATTAACTCAATTAAAACTCTCCTTAATAGAGCTTTCAATATTAGTTCAAATTATGCACTTCTCCATCAAGAGTTTGTAAGACTAGAAAAGTATTTCATTAGCAACAACTATTGTATCAATTTATTTCAGAAAATACTAAAGTCTTTCCTTTATTCTAAATACTTGCAAACCAATGATGTTCACAATGTCCCGAAATTGCTCAAATATGTCAAATTACCATTCTATGGAAGAGCTAGCTATGATTTCAGGAAAAATCTATCCAAAATTCTTCGCACTAAATTTCCGGCTGTCAATTTCAGAATTATTTTCACAAACCATTGTAGGGTTAAATCATTTTTTTAAATCAAAGATCTGATCCCTGACTACATGACTTCCAACATTGTTTATAAGTTCACGTGTCCTCATTGTCCTATGAGGTATGTCGGATGCTCTACCCGAGCATTTCGATCTAGAATATTGGAACATGTTGGAAGGAGTGTTCGTACGGGACAGATCCTTGGCAAGCAACAATTTTCGGCAAATTCGGGATCACTCTCATGAATGTGATCACACCTTCGGTAAAAAGATTTTGAAATCATAGGTAGATTTTCTAACAGAACAGAGACCCTTATCGGTGAGAAATATATAAATAAGATTAAACCTGGGTTGAACACATGCATGTAAATTATATTACGCTAGGATTAATTGTTTTCATTTAGCGTCAGTAACATCGTATTTCTTTTATTTTCGTTCAATGTATATCCCTTTCATTATAATATAAAGAGTTCTGTTAAATTCGTTTAGTGTCATAAGAGTATTATTTTCATAATTCGCATTTTTAGTTTCAATTAATTTCGTTTGCTCCTAAGTATATGAAGTGTATTCTGTAGTCGTATTGTTTCAATAATTATTTACTATTAGGTAACCCCCGCTATATTATATATGTGCCCTGGTAACATAGGTTTACTATTAGGTAACCCCCTCTATATTATATATGTGCCCTGGTAACATAGGTTTCCATTCTGTATTAGGATCGCACCCGCGCCTGACCCCTTAGATGTGTAAGTACTATATACTTGTTAATTTCATAACATTGTACACATTTTAGCTATATTAGGACATTTTATAATTTCGTAGTGTTATTAATACATTTGTGGTCCACGATTTAACTTTATATTAGTTTCTTAATAAAGTAATTTATTTTTAAGACCGGTATCCAAGCCTGATGATGGACCAAGATAGTCCGAAATATTGAATAAAGCTACCAAGATGAACACGGTCGTTGCCCTTATCCTCCTATTTCTCTTATATATATATATATCACTATCGCTCGCCAGGAAGAAATCGACACCTGGATGGGGATAAACGCCTTAAAACAGTTGGCTGAATGGGGCCAAATGGATACAAGCCAGAGAAAGAGAGAAATAGAGAGAAAGAGAAAAACAAATAGGTGACCCCCTTAACCCTTTATATATATATATATATATATATATATATATATATATATATATATATATATATATATATATGAGAGTGAGAAAGAGATAGAGAGAGAGAGAGAGCCAAAGTCAATAAGAATATATACAATTTTCCCTCAACAACCACGTGCACTCAACTGACATAGATATGCAATCAAAATGTTCTGGCAGAAAAATGTTTAGCAAGAATTACAAAGTGAAGAATTAAGGGGAGGTTTTTAGTTGGTTCCCTAGACCTCCATCAAGCTTAAAATTACTCCCCCCAGACACTCTTTCAAGATAAATGTCCCGGCCGAAGGCCGGTTCCTCTTAAATTACAGGCTCGCTGTCGCTCGCCAGGAAAAAATCGACACCTAAATGGCACGAAAGGTCTTAAAATTGACAGAAATGGGGTGAAAGTTCCTAAAATTGTCAAACTAATGGGGCGAACGTCTTAACATTAGGAAAACAATGGGGCTAAACATGAGGGAGAAAGGAGTCAAGAAAAAAATCCCTCAAGTGGATATCTCCCCTTAAGCAAAATGTGCCCGATCCTGTTTATTAAATTAACCCTTTCATGCATATATGACGCAGAGGTTGCCAGATTAGCAATAATAAATAGTTATCTCACTCTTATAATTACCTCTCCAAAATTAGTGTTCCGCCCACAGCTAACTCAAAGACAACTGCAGAGGTTGAAGTAACTAAACTAAAGGTTTCTAAATACCCCTGATGGTAGCAAAGGCTTTAAAGTATCCCCAATAGGCTCAAAATCGCGTCATATGTCGGAGAGGGTTAAGTAAGCATTAGAAATCAGAACACAAACTTAAATAACATAAAATAAAAGACTCTCTCTCTCTTACTTGAGCCTCTCCCCTCCTCCTCCTCCCCACCACTCCCCTCCTCCCCACCACTCCCCTCCTCCTCCTCCTCCCCACCACTCCCCTCCTCCTCCTCCCCACCACTCCCCCCTCCTCCTCCCCACCACGCCACTCCTCCTCCCCACCACTCCCCTCCTCCTCCTTCTCCCCACCACTACCCCTCCTCCTCCCCACCAGTACCCCTCCTCCTCTACCCCACTACCCCTCCTTCTCCCCACCCCTACCCCTCTCCCTCCTCCTCCTCAACACTCCCCTCTCCCTCCTCCTCAACACTCCCCTCTCCCTCCTCCTCCTCAACACTCCCCTCTCCCTCCTCCTCAACACTCCCCTCTCCCTCCTCCCCCCACTCCCCTCCTCCTCCTCCTCCCCACCACTCCCCTCCTCCTCCTCCTCCCCACCACTCCCCTCCTTCTCCTCCCCACCACTCCCCTCCTCCTCCCCACCACGCCACTCCCCCTCTAACTACAGACAACCACCAACCATGTTATGATTCTACACTCCTTGTCTTAAATACACACGCTGCTTTAGGGGCTGGTGGCTGGGTTTTTTTTCTTTCTTGTCTATTAATTCATGTATTCGTTTATTTTTGTTTAGTTTCCTCGCTAGACCTCCATTAAGCTAAAAAAAAAAAAAAATAATAGACTCCCTCCCTTTCAAGATATTTTTTTAAAATTTTCTGTAGAAACATTTTCCACAATTCCTTCTTAAATTACAGGTTTGCTATCGCTCGCCAGGAAAATATCGACACCTAAATGGCACGAAAGGTCTGAATATTGATATAGAAATGGGACGAAAGGTTATAAAAAGCGACAAACTAATGGGGCGAACGTCTTAAAATCTAAAAAAGTAATGGGGCTAAACATAAGGGAGAAGGGGATCCATAAAAAGCGACTACCTCCCCCTTAAGGTGGAGTCGCACAAACCTTTATTCCTGCAATGATTTATGGCAGTTTATGTTTTTTTCCGGCTTTGTTTTTTATCTTTCTCTCCTTTTCTCTCTTTCCCTGGCTTGTATCCATTCGGCCCCATTCAGCCATCTGTTTTAAGACATTTATCCCCATCCAGGTGTCGATTTCTTCCTGGCGAGCGATAACGAGCCAGTATTGTATGGAGAAATCCGGCTTCGCCGTCGAAATGTTTTCTATCGAAAAATGTACAAATTTAGCTTGCTGTCAGAGCAAACATATATATATGCTGGCTCGCTACCGCTCGCCAGGAAAATATTGACACCTGGATGGGAATAAACGTCTTATAACATTAGGCTGAATGAGGCCGAATGGATAAAAGGTAAAGAGAGTGAGAGAGAAAGAGAAAACAAGCGAGGTGGGCCCCCTTAATGAATTTTTTAAAAACTGTTTAGTCCAATGTCGCCTTTCTTTCTTCAATTACAGCTACCATTAAACAATTTTACTCGAATTATAATTAATGAAGGATCTGTGGGATTGTACAGAGGCTCTTCTCAAGTTTAATATTATCGTCTGAAGTTAGCTAAAATAAAAATGAATATATGCCTAAAGATAATGAATATATGCCTAAAGATAATGAATATATGCCTAAAGATAATGAATATATGCCTAAAGATAATGAATATATGCCTAAAGATAATGAATATATGCCTAAATGAATATATGCCTAAATGAATATATGCCTAAATGAATATATGCCTAAATGAATATATGCCTAAAGATAATGTACCTCCTTCATCCTAGTTCCAGATTCCAAGCAACATAACCCCGAATAGAACAAAATAAATAAATAAATAAATAATAGCCGAACGAAAATTGTCATAACATTGGGTCGTGTGCCTCCCACTTCAGGGATTTTTTTCTTGACCCCTTTCTCCCTCATGTTTAGCCCCATTGCTTTTGATATTATAAAACGTTTGCCCCATTAGTTTAGCGATTTTAAGAACTTTCACCCCATATTAAGACCTTTCGTGCTATTCAGGTGTCGATGTTATCCTGGCGAGCGATAGCGAGCCTGTAATTTAAGAGGAATCGGCCTTCGGCCGGGACATTTTTCTACCGAAATATGTACAAATTTTTCTTGAAAGGGACTCAAGGGGATGTAATTTTAAGCTTGATGGAGGTCTAGGGAACAAACTAAATACCTCCCCTTAACCCAGTGGTTAGTTTTTAGTTTGTTTTCGTATTCAGTCATGTATTTTTTTAGTGTCCTCGCTAGCCTTCCATCAAGCTTAAAGAAACACTCCCTAGACCGATAAATTTGTAAATTTTTCGATAGAAAAATGTCCCGGCCGAAGGCCGAGTCTTCTTAAAAATACAGGCTCGCTATCGCTCGCCAGGAAAATATCGACATTTAAATGGCACGAAAGTTCTTAACATTGACAAGGAAATGGGACGAAAGTGGTAAAATAGCCAAACTCATGGTCGAAACGCCCTAAAATCTCAAAACTAATGGGGCTAAACATGAGGGAGAAGGGGGTCGAGAAAAACCCTCTGCCTCCCCTTAAGAGTGCTTGTTTGGTAATAAAACAGAGGCTGTGTTGCTCCCGTCTACACTGGGTTGGCCCAATTGTCTAATCTGATAGCCGGGTTCTCCACTTTTTTTGTGGTTCGTGGTAATATTTATCTGGTGAAACTGTCGTCAAGGATGATGTCGTGAAGGATTATGTTTATCTGGTGAAACTGTGTCGTGAAGGATTATGTTTATCTGGTGAAACTGTGTCGTGAAGGATTATGTTTATCTGGTGAAACTGTGTCGTGAAGGATTATGTTTATCTGGTGAAACTGTGTCGTGAAGGATTATGTTTATCTGGTGAAACTGTGTCGTGAAGGATTATGTTTATCTGGTGAAACTGTGTCGTGAAGGATTATGTTTATCTGGTGAAACTGTGTCGTGAAGGATTATGTTTATCTGGTGAAACTGTGTCGTGAAGGATTATGTTTATCTGGTGAAACTGTGTCGTGAAGGATTATGTTTATCTGGTGAAACTGTGTCGTGAAGGATTATGTTTATCTGGTGAAACTGTGTCGTGAAGGATTATGTTTATCTGGTGATACTGTGTCGTGAAGGATTATGTTTATCTGGTGATACTGTGTCGTGAAGGATTATGTTTATCTGGTGAAACTGTGTCGTGAAGGATTATGTGTATCTGGTGATACTGTGTCGTGAAGGATTATGTTTATCTGGTGAAACTGTGTCGTGAAGGATTATGTTTATCTGGTGAAACTGTGTCGTGAAGGATTATGTTTATCTGGTGATACTGTGTCGTGAAGGATTATGTTTATCCGGTGATACTGTGTCGTGAAGGATTATGTTTATCTGGTGAAACTGTGTCGTGAAGGATGATGTATCTGCTGTGCTAGAAAGAGAGCCATATTATAAACGTGACACACTTTTATGGGGGGGGGGGGACTGTCTCTTTTTTTGTTTAGGGTTGGCGGGGTGGAGGGAAAACTTAGTTGGGGTGCTAATGGGGTGAGGAAGTTATTATCCTCAGGAACCACTCTGAGGGAAGCCAGTCCTGTAAAATAATCGGGCATAACAGTCTAGCTTATCTAAAAACTGACATGCTGTAATGTAATTTATTCATCCATTGCTAAACTTTATATACAGAAAAGCTACACACAATGTCATTATTATCTTCTATTGCAAACCGTTAATAAAACTACAAATAAAAGATTTACATTTCTGTCAAATATGTAATCAAGGAACATATTACCTTGGCCTATTGAGTACGGGTTTCTTTGGTGCAAATCTATTGTATCATATCAAGCCATCAGTTTCTAGTCAAACCGGCCACAATCAGAAGTGGCCACAATCAAAACGGCCACAGTCTGATGCACTAACCTTACCCAGTTAAATCTAACTATAAACCTAATTTAACTAACCAGACTTAACCTTAACTAAAGTAACTTATCCTAACCAAACCTAGCCTAAACTAACCTAGGCTGCTTAAAGGGAGATGGTCTAGTTTTCTGGACCCTCTTCTCCCTCATGTTTAGCCCCATTGGTTTTCAGATTTTAAGACGTTTGCCTCATTAGTTTGGCGGTTTTAAGATCATTCTGCCTATTTGTTGGTCAATATTTAGACCTTTCATGGAATTTAGGTGTCGATGTTTTCCTGGTGAGCGATAGCGAGCCTGTAATTTAAGAAGAGCTGGGACATTTGTCTAGCTAAAAAAGTAAACATTTATCTTGGGCGGGTGTTTTTATAAGCTTGAAGGAAGTCTAGGGAGGAAACTAAACAAATAGTTAAATGATACATAAATGAGCAAATAAATAAACCCCCAACCCCCCTTAGGATTGTGGCCGCTTATGGTGTGGTTGTTTTGACCTCCTTCCAATCCACTAATAATTGACGTCTACCTACAATACACACCACTCTATTCTGGTGACTCCTGTTGCAATTCTCTTACGTCTAACTACAGGCCATAATCCCCTCACGTCCACTGATATAAATGGGGTTTATATGACGTGTGTGTGTGGGTGTATGGGTTTGTGTGTGTGTGTGTGTGTGTGTGTGTGGGTGGGTGTTTGCGTGAGTATGGAGTGCGTGTGCAACTGTGCGTGTGTGCGTATGCATGAGAGAAAAAGAGACATTGAGTGTATGTGTGTGAGAGAGAGAGAGAGAGAGATAGAACGTACGTGTGTGTGTGTGAGAGAGAGAAATAAAGAGAGCGAGAGAGTGTACGTGTGTGTGTGTGAGAGAGAGAAATAAAGAGAGCGAGAGAGTGTACGTGTGTGTGTGTGTGTGAGTATAGGAGGACCATTCCAGGAAGAGGTGATGATGGGTCCTCATGTTGGTACCCAAGGCCCATCTAGCTTAAGGGGAGATGGTTCACTTTTTGGGCGATTTTTGTATGTATTCGTTATTGTTCTAGTTTCCTCCCTAGACCTCCATCAAATTAAAAAAAAACAACAACATCCATTAAATCCCCCTTCTAGATTAATTTGTACATTTTTCGGTAGAAAATTTTCGCCGGTTCTTCCAACATTACAGGCTCACTATCGTTCGCCAGGGAAAAAATCGACACCTAAATAGCACGAAAGGTCTAAATATTGACGAAGAAATGGGGCGAAAGGTTTTAAAATCGACTAACTAATGGGGCAAACATCTTAACATCTGAAAACTAATGGGGCTAAACATGAGGGAGAAAGTGGTCCAGAAAACCGGGCCATATCCCCCCCCCCCTTAACAGGCCCCAATTATCTGCGGTGACGTGAGGGAGGCTGACTGGCTGAAGGAGGAGTTACCGGGCTCAGGGGGGGGGTTGGAGGCCACGGTATCTGTCTTTGGTAAGGTCGTCTTGGCCACTTTGGAGGATTATCAGAAGGCTTGGGGTGGGTATTAGTAAAACAGGAGGGTTCACTCGGATGCCATAGGGTGGTATTCTTAAGGGAAGGTATTTAGTTTGTTCCCTAGACCTCCATCAAGCTTAAAATTACACCCCCTTGAGTCCCTTTCAATATAAATTTGTACATTTTTCGGTAGAAAAATGTCCTGGCCGAAGGCCGGTTCCTCTTAAATTACAGGCTCGCTATCGCTCGCCAGGATAAAATCGACACCTGAATTGCACGAAAGGTCTTAATATGGGGTGAAAGTTCTTAACATCGCTAAACTAATGGGGCAAACGTTTTATAATATCAAAAGCAATGGGGCTAAACATGAGGGAGAAAGAGGTCAAGAAAAAAAATCCCTCAAGTGGAGATCTCCCCTTTAACCCTTTCAGACTCATATGACGTAGAGGTTGCCAGATTAGCAATAAGAAATAGAGTTCTCTCACTCTAATAATTACTTCTCCAAAATTAGTTTTCTGCCCACAGCTAACTCAAAGACAACTGCAGAGGTTGAAGTAACTAAACTAAAGGTTTCTAAATACCCCTGATGGTAACAAAGGCTTTAAAGTATCCCTAATCGGCTCAAAATCGCGTCATATGTCGGAGAGGGTTAACATGTGCTTTCCTTCGCAATGCCTGATACCGAACGAATACTGTGGGAATGAGCGATGTTTACAGCAATGATATGGATGAGCATGACCATTATTGAAGATAACGACATTTTTCAGGTTATTTCCTCCACTAACGTCGCTGTGAAGGGAAAGAATTATTTAAGGGGAGATTTTCACTTGAGGGATTTTTTTTCTTGACTCCTTTCTCCCTCATGTTTAGCCCCATTGCTTTTCTAATTTTAAGACGTTCGCCCCATTATTTTGACGATTTTAAGAACTTTCGACCCATTTCTGTCAATTTTAAGAACTTTCGTGCCATTTAGGTGTCGATTTTATCCTGGCGAGCGATAGCGAGCCTGTAATTTAAGAGGAACCGGCTTTCAGCCGGGACATTTTTCTACCGAAAAATGTACAAATTTATCTTGAAAGGGGCTCAAGGGGGTGTAATTTTAAGCTTGATGAAAACGTAGGGAACAAACTAAATACCTCCCCTAAAAAATATCACCCTCTTTAGCCCACTCGTAAGACTTTGTGGACCCCTATGTTTCCCTGTATGCAATTATTACTATCTGGATTGACTTCTGGACATACCTTTGTTTACAATAAATAGTATATATATATAATAATTAGTATATATATATAATTATAATTCGGTAGTTGATGTATAGACTGTTATATGAATAGTTTGGGTTCCACAGAGATATAGTTCCATAGTTAGAAATACAATAGGTGAAGTCCAGGAATATCTCTGAGTGGGCTGGAGACTATGGTATGCGAGTGTACCGTTGGATTTTGTTCGTCATTCAGGTGAAAGTAAAAATGCCTAATAGTGATCTTAAGGGGGGGGGTTATTAGTTTGTTTCCTACTCCTCCAGCAATCTTAAAATTTCACCCCCTTGACCCCCTTTTAAGATAAATTTCTACATTTTTCGGTAGAAAAATGTCCCGGCCGAAGGCCGATTACTCTTAAATTACAGGCTCGCTATCGCTGGCCAGGATAAAATCGACACCTAAATGGCACGAAAGGTCTTAAAATTGACAGAATGGGGCGGAAATTCTTAAAATCACCAAACTAATGGGGCAAACGTCTTAAAATCTCAAAAGCAATGGGGCTAGACATGAGGGAGAAAGGGGTCAAGAAAAAAAATCCCTCAAGTGGAAATCTGCCCTTAACAACACAAGGGAATTAGTGTTGATTAGTATGTTGCTCTGATACACTTCAGAGTCAAAGCCAATGATTTGAGAGAGGAAGACGATATTTAAAATGCGGTTTAGGCTCCACAAGAAAGTTAAATAAGGTTTGAGAGAGGAAGACGATATTTAAAATGCGGTTTAGGCTCCATAAGAAAGTTAAATAAGGTTTGAGAGAGGTGTTAGGCGAAGGTATGAGGCTTGTAATATATAGTTATGCTGCGCTTCAATTATTATGTTCTATCCAACAACCAACTCTACTCCTAAAATCGATTAATGAAATATTACAAACACATGTGGCAGTCCGTGGATTCGAACCCAGGACGCTCACACCGAATATCAACACCTTATACATTACACCACGAAGGCAGTTAAAGAATGGTGGACACTGCCTACGATTTATTATGCAACTTCGAATCCTGCATATCAATCTAAGCATGTACACACATCCCAACTGCAACTCACGTAGGCTATGCATATGTGAATGGAAAGAGCAATTAATGGGGCCTTAACCACTAGGGAAGGCCTCTCGATAAATTACTCCTGAACCAAGGAAGAATTATAAGGTGGTATTCTTAAACATTTCTTTCCCTTCGCAATTTCAAATACCGAACGAATATTGTGAGAATGAGTGTTGTTTATAGAGATTAGATGGATTAGCACTCCCATTTCTGAAGCTAACGTAATTGTTCAAGCTATTTCGTCCATTAACGGCGCTGCGAAGGGATTTATTTTTTTTTAAGAATACGAGTCAAAAGGTTTTTAGCGACGTGTTAGGGGAAGTTACACAGTATTTCAAAGGCATCTGCTGTGACTTTCGGAAGAAATGTTAAAGGGGAGATATCCACTTGAGGGATTTTTTTCTGGACCCCTCTCTCTCTCATGTTTAGCCCCATTGCGTTTAGATTTTAAGACGCTCGCCCCCTTTACTTTGGCGATTTTAAGAACTTTCGCCCCATTTCTGTCAATTTTAAGAACTTTCGTGCCATTTAGGTGTCGATATTTTCCTGGCGAGCGATAGCGAGCCTGTAATTTAAGAGGAACCGGCCTTCGGCCGGAAATTTTTTCTACCGAAAAATGTACAAATTTATCTTGAAAGGGGATCTAGGGGGTGTAATTTTAATTTTGATGGAGGTCTAGGGAACAAATTAAATACCTCCCCTTAAAGCCTTGCGAGGGGAGCTATAATATGAATGCTAGGAGACAAGAGGCCATCTTTGTAATGTTATTGTGCATTTGTAGATGAACAGAAAAATGCCTGACAGAAACATGTTTTAAGATAAGGGATTTTTTTTTTTTATTTTTTTTTTTTTTTTTTTTTTTTAGGAAGGAGATAATTAGTTTGGGAGAATATTTTGCTCCTTGGTTAATCTGAATTTTCAAGCATTTCTATTATTGATATGGTCCTTTTTCTTTAGTGCCTAATATACATACAGATGTAGTGATCGTCGACTTTTGACAAACGTCTATGGGGAAAGTGACAAACTAAAGAAGTCGCTACGTGTTAAGGGGGCCCACCTCGTTTTTTTTTCTCTCTCTCTGGGTTGTATCCATTCGGCCCCATTCAGCCTACTGTTTTAAAACGTTTACCCCAATCCCGGTGTCAATATTTTCCTGGTACACGATCACGATTAATATCCATTTTCGAATTTTGGATATCAATCTAATCATGTACTCAAACCCAACTGCATTATGGAAAGTGTAATGTTTTAGTGAGAGGAAAGAACAATAAATGGGGCCAAGATCACTATACTCTATTTTTTCCAGCTGATGGTAAATTGCATCCCTTAGTAGCTGATTTCTCGATACTTAATGGAAATATATGAAACTACTATGGCTGTGTGTCGTATTAATGCCAAGTTTTCATAATTAACATCATATTTCGCTACAAAATCTACCTTATAGCTGAGTAATAAAGATAGAAACATGGCAATTTACCCTCAGCTGGAAAAAAATAGACTATAAGGACTGGTCTCGCTATATAATGACAAAAATGAAAATATATATGAAAATGTCCGCCAGTCCCAGCAGTTGTCCATCCCCTGTATACCAAAATGTCCTCCTCTCCTCATCGACACTTGAGGCCATTAGTGGACCCTTAAACACGATCAGTTCTGGGAAAATCCAACACTGCGACGTCTGCAGAAATACAAAAGAGTGATAATAAGAAAATGGAGGGGGCGGTGCGATCCGAATTCTGCCTCATAATATAAGGACACGGGGAGCTGCGTCCTTGGCTATGCTTGGGGCCTATAAACTCTCATGATCTTGGCTTGGGGTTTCCCTTACCGGTACTTGATTCTATAGAGTTTATCTTTATTCCCTTCCACCATGAGCTATAATCTTCACACCTTACCTGATCTTATCTATCTATCTATCTATCTATCTATCTATATGCTCAGGCCCAATCCCCACTTTTCCTATTTTTATTTTTATTTTCTATCTAATTCTATTATATTATTTTTGTTTCTTTCTTGGGGGTGGCCGCCTCAAGACAGAGCAAGAACAGGGAAAACACAAAACACAACATAAAACAACGAACAAACACAGACAAAACACAAATTCACACACATCTAGGTCACCCAGGAGAAGACCCCGAATATAGGGTCACCAAGGTCGCTCCAGCACTCTCCCGGCCCCCGACCACCCGGAGAGGTTCCGATCTCGGCAGGCAGACATGCAGCGGAGCCGAAGCCACAAGCCCGCCCACCACACTTCCAGGCGCACCCTTCATATTAATCGTCTCCCCGGGCCAGGCACCTGATGGACTATTATCTAGTCCAACTTGCGCCCGACCCCTTCCCCCAAATGACTACGTGTTCACTCAACTATTCAGAAGCATTCTCCATTCATTCCTGTTTATTACCACTTCCTTTGCCTGATCTATAGTCATTCCTCTATCATCCAAAGCTTGTCTTACACAGTCTCTCCATTTCAATGGGGGTCTTCCTGCCCTTCTATCTCCCCTTGTATCTGACTCACATATTCTCTTTGTAAGCCTTTCATCTCCCATTCGTTCAACATGACCATACCAGCTCAGCACCCTTCTGTCCACTCTGGCTGACAAATGTTCCTGCTGCCCCACTCTCCTACGTATCTCTTCATTCCTCAAGCCGTCTCTACGAGTAACTCCACACATACTCCTCAAGCAGCTCATCTCCATCACATCTAGCTTTCTTCTCTTCTTTTTCTTCAGAGCCCATGTCTCAGCCGCATACATCACTGTTGGCACAACAATTCCTTGATACATTGCACATTTTACTTTCATTCCGAGATTTCTCGTCTTCCACATACTTCCCATTGCTCCGAAAACCTTCCTTCCTTCACACACTCTCTGTTTTACCTCCATTTCTATACCTCCACTCCTGCTTATCGTTCCTCCTAGATTTTTAAAACACTCCACTTGTTCCAATATTTCCCCATCCAGCCTCACATCTAGATTCACCCTACGATCACCCCTATTACACACCATTACTTTACTTTTATTGACGTTCACCTTCAGTTTCCTTCTCTCACAAACCACTCCAAACTCCTTGACTACCCGCTGCAGTTTCCCCTCAGAATCCGCCACCAACGCTGTGTCATCAGCGAACAGCAACTGATTCAACTCCCAATCTCTACCATTCTTTCCTACTAAACCCAATCCTCTTCCCATAGTTCTCATTTTCACCCCCTCACCACACCAGCCATAAACCTGATCTTATAGTTTACCTAAAATCCCTGGGGCGTATATATTGTACTTGTTTATGTATTTGTTTGTTATTGTTTAGTTGTCTTCCTAGACCTCCATCAAGCTTTAATAAAAAAAAAAAAAAAAAAAAATAGACCCCCCTTCAAGATAAATTTGTAAATTTTTCGGTAGGCGGGTTCTTCTTAAAAATACAGGCTTGCCAGGTAAAAATCGACACCTAATAGGCACGAAGTGTTATAAAATTGACAACGAAATGGGGCGAAAGGGGCTAAAACCGCCAAACTAATGGGTCAAACGTAAACAAATCTGAAAACTACAGGGGCTAAACATGGGGGAGAAGGGGGACCAGGAAAACGACCCATATCCCCTTACACTGCAGCCGCCACCACCCTTTACCTGAACTTATACTGTATAGATAACATAGAATCCCCCCCCCCCCCCGTTTGAGAGAGAGAGAGAGAGAGAGAGAGCGAGAGCGAGCGAGAGCGAGAGAGAGAGAGAAAGAAAGAGAAAGAGAGAGAGCGAGAGAGAGAAAGATAGAGAAAAAGAGAAAGAGAGAGAGAGAAAGAAAGAGATAGAGAGAGAAAGAAAGAGAAAGAGAGAGAGCGAGAGAGAAAGAAAGAGAACAAGAGAGAGAGAGAGAGAGAGAGAGAGAGAGAGAGAGAGAGAGAGAGATAGAGAGAGAGAAAGAAAGAGATAGAGAGAGAGAAAGAAAGAGATAGAGAGAGAGAAAGAGAAAGAGAAAGAGAGAGAGAGAGAGAAAGAAGAGAGAGAGAGCGAGGGAGAGAGAGATCACACCTTATTTTATATACCAGTACCCAAATTTAGAGTCCCTCCCGCCATAAGCTAGAGTCACTGGTACCTATTTTGGGCTCTGGAACTCTCTCCCTGAATCCATCTTCCCCTCATCCTATGACTTAAATTGCATCAAACTCCATGTGTCCAGGCATTTTGGCTCGAACATTCCTTAATTTTGGCCCTGTCGCCCTTTCAACTCTGGGGGAGGCACTCGTCACAGACAGTTTTGCGTTGTGTCTCCCTCATCCACCAAAAAAAAAAAAAAAAAAAAAAAAAAAAAAAAAAAAAAAAATCATAACTTCAAATCCGCACTACCACACACCATACCTGATTACATTATAGCTTTAGAATAACTCCTTGTAATCTCGAGCCACCACACTTTACTTGACCTGACAACAGTCCTAGGATCCATTCCACCTTAAGGGACCCCACCTCGCTTTTGTTTTTATCTTTCTCTCCCTCTCTCTTTGGCTTGTATCCATTCGGCCCCATTCAGCCTACTGTTTTTAGACGTTTAACCCCATCCAGGTATCAATATTTTCATGGCGAGCGGTAGCGAGCCAGCATATACAGTATATATATTTTTGTTTTGACAGCAAGCTAAATTTTTACATTTTTCGATAAAAAAAATTCTCCGGCGAAGCCGGATTTCTCCATACAATGCTGGCACGCTATCGCTCGCCAGGAAGAAATCGACACCTGGATGGGGATAAACGTCTTAAAACAGTTGGCTGAAGGGGGCCGAATGGATACAAGCCAGGGAAAGAGAGAAAAGGAGAGAAAGATAAAACAAAAAAAACGGTGACCCCCCTTAAGCTCGAGCCACCACCCTTTACTTGACCTTACTACAAGCCTAGAATACATCCCATCATATATATATATATATTTTTTTTTTTTTTTATTTGATAGAGCCATGGACAACACTTATCTTAGCTTAGGGAACAACAACAACAACAACAGCACTTAGCTGGTTCTATAACTAACTAGAATCCCTCGCCTTAAGGGGGAGGTAGCTGCTTTTGGTTATTTATGTCCTTTTCTCTCTTTCTCTGGCTTGTATCCATTCGGCCCCATTCAGCCACCTATTTTAAGACGTTTATCCCCATCTAGGTGTCGATTTCTTCCTGGCGAGCGATAGTGAGCCAGCATTATATGAAGAAATTCGGCTTCGCCGGAGACATTTTTCTATCGAAAAATGTACAAATTTAGCCTGCTGTCAAACAAAAACTAAAAAATATGCTGGCTCGCTACCGCTCACCAGTAAAAAATGTACACCTGGATGGGGATAAAAGTCTTAAAACAGTAGGCTGAATGGGGCCAAATGGATACAAGCCAGAGAAAGATAGAAAAGAACAGAACAAAAACAGGTCACCCTCGCCTTAAGGGGGAGGTAGCTGCTTTTTCTACCTCATGTTTAGTTTCATTAGCTTTGAAATGTTAAGACATTCGTTCCAATAATTTGCCGATTTTAAGACCTTTCGGCCCTATTATTTTGTCAAGATAACAACTTTCGTGTCATTTAGGTGTCCTAAATATAATCTTCACACCTTACCTGATCTTATAGTTAACCTAAAATCCCTGGGCGTATTATTGTGCTTGTTTATGTAGTTTTTGTGTTGTTTAGTTTTCTCCCTAGACCTCCATCAAGCTTTAAAAAAAAAAAAAAAAAAAAAAAAAAAAAAAAAAAACTAGACCCCCCTTCAATATAAATTTGTAAATTTTTCTTCTTAAAAATACAGGCTTGCTATCGCTCGCCAGGTAAAAAATTACACCTAAAAGGCTCTAAGTGTCCTAAAATTGACAAAGAAATAGGGTGAAAAGTCATAAAATCATCAAACTAATTTAAAAAAAGTCTTAAAATCTGAAAACTAGTGGGGCTAAACATTAGGGAGAAGGGGGTCCAGAAAAACGGTCTGTCTCCCCTTAAGGGGAGATATTTAGTTTGTTCCCTAAGTTTTCATCAAGCTTAAAATTACACCCCCTAGACCCCCTTTCAAGATAAATTTGTACATTTTTCGGTAGAAAAAATTCCCGGCCGGAGGCCGCTTGCTCTTAAATTATAGGTTCGCTATCGCTCGCCAGGAAAAAATCGACACCTTAATGGCACGAAAGGTCTTAAAATTGACAGAAATGGGGCCAAATGTCTTAAAATGTCAAAACTACTAGGGCGAACGTCTTAAAATCTCAAAAGCAATGGGGCTAAACATGAGGGAGAAAGGAGTCCAGCAAATAATTCCTCAAGTGGACATCTCCCCTTAACTATAGGTGCTATGGGGATTGTTCTCACCACCTGAATGTGACCGTAGCATTGTCAGTATAATCATTGAGGAGTCTGGATATGAAGTGACTTAAGGGAAGATTTCCACTTGAGGGACTTTTTTCTTGACCCCTTTCTCCCTCATGTCTAGCCCCATTGCTTTTGAGATTTTAAGACGTTTGCCCCATTAGTTTGGTGATTTTTAAGAATTTCCGCCCCATTCTGTCAAATGTAAGACCTTTCGTCCCATTTAGGTGTCGATTTTTTCCTGGCGAGCGATAGCGAGCCTGTAATTTAAGAGGAATCGGCCTTCGGCCGGGACATTTTTCTACCGAAAAATGTACAAATTTATCTTGAAAGGGGGTGAAGGGGGTGTAATTTGAAGCTTGATGGAAGTCTAGGAAACACACTAGAAACCTCCCCTTAACCCTTTGAGTACCAGCGACGTGTGTTATATGCTTTATTCGAGTTGTATAGTTAGGTGATTTGCTGCAGCTTAAGAAAGACCTGTGGTAGTTAAAAGGGATGGGTAAGCTAGTTTGAAGCCTTATTATTGCTAGAGGTCCTTCCCAAGCTGAATATAATCGTCTAATCATTGCCAAAATCTAATTAGAAGGATGACACCGGACCTGAACGGGTTAAGGGGAGATTTCCACCCGGAGGAATTTTTTCTGGACCTCTTTGTCCCTCATGTTTAGCCCCATTGCTTTGGAGATTTAAAGACGCTTGCCCCGTTAGTTTGGCGATTTTAAGAACCCTCGCCCCATTTCTGTCAATTTTAAGACCATTCGTGCCATTTAGGTGTCGATTTTTTCCTGGCAAGCGATAGCGAGCCAGTAATTTAAGGGGAAACGGCCTTCGGCCGGGACATTTTTCTACCGAAAAATGTACAAATTTATCTTGAAAGGGGGTCAAGGGGGAGTAATTTTAAGTTTGATGGAAGTCTAGAGAATCAACTAAAAACCTCCCCTTAAGCGCCATATTTGTGTTACTATCCCCGAGGTCTTCCCAAGGTATTAACTAAGTTTCTGGTTGGCTGATGAGTAATTTTTCATATATATTAAGGTCGAAAATCTCACACAAACTATTGATTTAGGCTAGAAAACAATGACAAACCAATTATATCCGCAGTGTGTGTGTGTGTGTGTGTGTGTGTGTGTGTGTGTGTGTGTGTGTGTGTGTGTGTGTGTTATGTATACAGTACTTTAGTCACATATATTGCTTTACTTCCAGAGTTATCAAATATTGCAGTGACTATATTGATTATTACCGCATGTTGTAATATAACCATCTTTACGTTACCCCAATCTCTTTAGTCGTTGCATAAGTGTGTTCTTAATTTTGGTTAGTTGTACAACCAGGCATTCTGAGAAAGTTTGTATATATTAAGTATGTGAGTATGATACTGGTGTGTGTGTGTTTTTTTTGTTTTTTTTTTTTTTTGTTTTTTTTTTTTTTACACTGCACACATTCACACATTATTGTGGACTGGCCACTGTACCCCGTTTGATTATGATAAATGTGTGGGACATTACGTTTCTTAGAAGCTATATATAAGGACACTCGGGCACTTATGTGATGGTGGTGATGACTACTACCATATAAGAGATATTTTGTGATGTATGTGATAGTTTTGACTAGGGAACACCATACCAACACTATCATCTAAGGGGTTCATACCGTGCTGACTATGATGGTGATGACTAGGGAACACCATACCAACACTATCATCTAAGGGGTTCATACCGTGCTGACTATGATGGTGATGACTAGGGAACACCAAACACCATACGAAGACCACCAACTAAGGGCCTGTTGTGGTGGTGACGGTGTTGACTAGAGAAAGCCACTCACCCATCGCGTGTCGTCATCCATTACCAGGACAAACACTACTAGAACACACTACCATAACACCACTAACATATAACACACATGATGGTGATGATAATAACACCATAACACCACTACCATATAACACACATGATGGTGATGACAATAACACACCATAACACCAATACAATATAACACACATGATGGTAACAATAACACACCATAACACCACTAACATATAATACACATGATGGTGATGACAATAACACACCATAACACCAATACCATATAACACACATGATGGTAACAATAACACACCATAACACCAATAACATATAATACACATGATGGTGATGACAATAACACACCATAACACCAATACCATATAACACACATGATGGTAACAATAACACACCATAACACCACTAACATATAATACACATGATGGTGGTGGTGACTATAACACACCAAACACCATAATAACACCACTACAAGGCATACAAACACTCACTAACATATCAAACTACAGCTATTCACACAACACAATACCAGACATTTGGAAGCATGGTATCATCATCACATTCCCCAAACCCAACAAAGACCCCACGCTACCCTCCTCGCACCGCCCCATCACACTCCTTTGCTCCCCCTCCAAAGTCATGGAACGCCTAGTATTACAACTAATTACACCCGACCTACCCCTAGCTCCAACACAACATGGCTTTAGGCCACTGCACTCCACAAACACTCTTCTCACAGACCTTACACAAAGAGCTTTTGACGGCATCAACTCAGCTAGACCACCACACAGATCACTATTAGCCACACTCGACATTAGTAAAGCCTTCGATGCCATCCCCCGCCACAACCTAACAAACAAAATCTACAACACAAACATGCACAACAACACAAAAAGGTGGCTGGCCAACTTCCTAGCAGGCAGATGTGCACACGTATCTTTTGCCGGTCAGTCATCTAAAATCAGAAACTTTCCAAACGGAGTCCCACAGGGATCCGTCCTATCGCCCGCACTCTTCAATCTGTACATGCACGATATAACTACACCCAATACTCCCCAAATAAACTTAGCCTCCTATGCAGATGACATAACACTCACATGCACACACCATGACCCAAGAAGAGCAACAGATCTCCTTCAACCCTATCTCAACACACTACATGGCTGGTGCACTACAAACAGACTGAATCTAGCCCCAGCCAAATCCACCGCAACCCTGCTCACAAGCTGGACAGGTGAACACGAATACATCCCTCAACTCACCATAAACAACACACCCCTAACACATACACACACACCCAAAATCCTAGGAGTAACATATGATACTCATATGACATTCAAACAGCACACCACAAACATTAAAAAGAAACTGACACCCAGACTTAACGCCCTCAGGTCACTTGCTCACACAAAATTTGGACACAACAAAGAAACTACCACCACAGTATATAAACAATACATAAGATCAGTAATGGAATGCGCAAGCCCAGCCTGGGCTTCTAACCTAGCTGAAACACATCATAAGACCTTACAGACTATCCAAAACAAAGCCCTGAAGATCATTACAGGCTGCACAGCTACTGCACCCACAGATCATCTACATCAAGAAACCAAAATCCTCAAAGTCAAAGACCATCTGGACATGAGAGGCACTCAATTCCTGGCAGCAGCCTCCACGAACCAAGACCACCCACTAAACTACATGGCAACACACCCACAGACACCAAGAAATATCAAAACAACACCCAGCACACGGTATCACACACAGTTATTGTCCTCTCTCCCTCCCTGCCTACCCCGAACCAACTTCCAGAAGCACATCCATACTCATATCTCTCGCCAATCCATCCACTCACTCACAGACAACACGCAGCTGCATGCACGACCTCCCGAAATCCATCCTTCCGAATCCTCCCTCCCTCGCGAGGACAGAGTCCACCTGGCCAGGCTGAGATGCGGACACCATCCAGCTCTCCTGAGCTATCAGAAGAGACTGGATGACTCCGTTGTCGACGCCTGCCCGGGATGTAACACAGCACCCCATACCATTAAACACATCATAGAAGACTGCATTTCACACAACCATTTACGCCAACAACACAACCTACACTCAATGAGAGCTCTGTGGGAAAGCCCGATCGTGGCCATGGCCTTCCTCAGGGACTCGGGGCTGTTCGGCCAGGCAGCTTAGGGAACAACAACAACAACAACATAACACCACTACCATCTAACAAACATGATGGTGATGATGATAACTATAACACACCAAACACTACACCACTACCACCTAACACACATGATGGTGATGATGATGGTGATAACTATAACACACCAAACACTACACCACTACCACCTAACACACATGATGGTGATGATGATGGTGATAACTATAACACACCAAACACTACACCACTACCACCTAACACACATGATGGTGATGATGATGGTGATAACTATAACACACCAAACACTACACCACTACCACCTAACACACATGATGGTGATGATGATGGTGATAACTATAACACACCAAACACTACACCACTACCACCTAACACACATGATGGTGATGATGATGGTGATAACTATAACACACCAAACACTACACCACTACCACCTAACACACATGATGGTGATGATGATGGTGATAACTATAACCACCAAACACTACACCACTACCACCTAACACACATGATGGTGATGATGATGGTGATAACTATAACACACCAAACACTACACCACTACCACCTAACACACATGATGGTGATGATGATGGTGATAACTATAACACACCAAACACTACACCACTACCACCTAACACACATGATGGTGATGGTGATGGTGATAACTATAACACACCAAACACTACACCACTACCACCTAACACACATGATGGTGATGGTGATGGTGATAACTATAACACACCAAACACTACACCACTACCACCTAACACACATGATGGTGATGATGATGGTGATAACTATAACACACCAAACACTACACCACTACCACCTAACACACATGTAGGTGATGATGATGGTGATAACTATAACACACCAAACACTACACCACTACCACCTAACACACATGATGGTGATGATGATGGTGATAACTATAACACACCAAACACTACACCACTACCACCTAACACACATGATGGTGATGGTGATGGTGATAACTATAACACACCAAACACTACACCACTACCACCTAACACACATGATGGTGATGATGATGGTGATAACTATAACACACCAAACACTACACCACTACCACCTAACACACATGATGGTGATGATGATGGTGATAACTATAACACACCAAACACTACACCACTACCACCTAACACACATGATGGTGATGATGATGGTGATAACTATAACACACCAAACACTACACCACTACCACCTAACACACATGATGGTGATGATGATGGTGATAACTATAACACACCAAACACTACACCACTACCACCTAACACACATGATGGTGATGATGATGGTGATAACTATAACACACCAAACACTACACCACTACCACCTAACACACATGATGGTGATGATGATGGTGATAACTATAACACACCAAACA
This sequence comes from Paralithodes platypus, assembly GCA_032716605.1. Taxonomy (NCBI): domain Eukaryota; kingdom Metazoa; phylum Arthropoda; class Malacostraca; order Decapoda; family Lithodidae; genus Paralithodes; species Paralithodes platypus. The sequence goes on along the minus strand of CM064571.1, from coordinate 22,398,867 downwards.
CTACACCACTACCACCTAACACACATGATGGTGATGGTGATGGTGATAACTATAACACACCAAACACTACACCACTACCATACTCGACTGTTTACATGGCGTGCCGTCTGTCATTACCACTACTCTCACCGTGCGAGAAGGGGACCCATTAATTTATTTTAGCATAACGTGGCGTAAACATGTGCTGGTGTCAAACATTCCTAACCGTACGAGTCTGTTCTAACCTAAACCTACCTTAAGGGGAGATCTCCACTTGAGGGATTTTTTTCTTGACCCCTTTCTCCCTCATGTTTAACCCCATTGCTTTTGATATTATAAAACGTTTGCCCCATTAGTTTAGCGAGTTTAAGAACTTTCACCCCATATTAAGACCTTTCGTGCAATTCAGGTGTCGATTTTATCCTGGCGAGCGATAGCGAACCTGTAATTTAAGAGGAAGCGGCCTTCGGCCGGGACATTTTTCTACTGAAAAATGTACAAATTTATCTTGAAAGGGACTCAAGGGGGTGTAATTTTAAGCTTGATGGAGGTCTAGGGAACAAACTAAATACCTCCCCTTAATTCAGGCCCAATCCCCACTTTTCCTATTTTTATTTTATTTTATTATTTGTTTTTAAATGATTAATTGTGATAGTTTAAAATAATGTTATGTTCATGTCTTTCCTACACTGTAATGTAATAATGTTATGTTCATGTCTTTCCTACACTGTAATGTAATAATGTTATGTTTGTCTTTCCTACACTGTAATGTAATAATGTTATGTTCATGTCTTTCCTACACTGTAATGTAATAATGTTATGTTCATGTCTTTCCTACACTGTAATGTAATAATGTTATGTTCATGTCTTTCCTACACTGTAATGTAATAATGTTATGTTTATGTCTTTCCTACACTGTAATGTAATAATGTTATGTTCATGTCTTTCCTACACTGTAATGTAATAATGTTATGTTCATGTCTTTCCCACACTGTAATGTAATAATGTTATGTTCATGTCTTTCCTACACTGTAATGTAATAATGTTATGTTCATGTCTTTCCTACACTGTAATGTAATAATGTTATGTTTATGTCTTTCCTACACTGTAATGTAATAATGTTATGTTCATGTCTTTCCTACACTATAATGTAATAATGTTATGTTCATGTCTTTCCTACACTGTAATGTAATAATGTTATGTTCATGTCTTTCCTACACTGTAATGTAATAATGTTATGTTCATGTCTTTCCTACACTGTAATGTAATAATGTTATGTTCATGTCTTTCCTACACTGTAATGTAATAATGTTATGTTCATGTCTTTCCTACACTGTAATGTAATAATGTTATGTTCATGTCTTTCCTACACTGTAATGTAATAATGTTATGTTCATGTCTTTCCTACACTGTAATGTAATAATGTTATGTTCATGTCTTTCCTACACTGTAATGTATATTCAGAGGTGTATAATATGTAAACAATATTCCAGTTTTGTATATTGATAGTGATATAGCTTTAATTATTTGATATAAGTGTGTATTCTTATAATAAATGGGTTTATCACTACCATTATACCTCTATAGAGTACATTATTATGAACACATTAATTAACCTGGTCATATTTCTTTAAACCAATATTCATTTAAGTATGGTGACGGTGCAAATAACCTCCCCCCTTCACCCAGTTAATTATGTATTGTACATACAACCCATTTTTGTTTTTGTTTTCTATGTGAGTGAGGGAGGCAAAAGGCAGAACAGCCTGTAGCGAGTGCCTCCCCCATAGTTGAAAGAGTGACAGGGCCAAAATCAAGGGACGTTCGAGCCAAAATGCCTGGACACACGGAGTTTGAAGCAATTTAAATCATAGGAAGAGGGAAAGACTGATTCTGGGAGAGAGTTCCAGAGCTCAGCTGTTGAATAGAAGAAAGTTTGAGAATAACGTTTCACTCTTGGGTTGGAGAGTTGCACAGAGTAGGGATGGGATAGTGTTGCAAGACGGGTACTACGTGCCCTACGTAGAGGTGGGAAAGTTCTGAGGAACACTATTATAGTAGCGATAGAATAGCGAGAGAGATGCAACATTGCGGCGAAGAGAGAGAGATTGCAGAGAGTTGGTGAGTGAACGGGAGTTAATGATACGAAAGGCCTTCCTTTCAACTTTGTCTAGGAGAGCGGTGTGAGAGAAACCTCCCCACACATGTGAACAATGCTCAATACAAAGACGCACTATGCCCCTGTACAGAGCAAGAAGCTGTGCAGGGGTAAAGAACCCCCTGAGGTGGTTGAGCACACCCAGCTTCTGGGAGGCTGCATTAGCAAGACTGGTAATATGGTCCTTCCAACTGAGATCAGAAGAAAAAGAGACACCAAGAATATTGAGAGAAGATGAAGGATTGATTTTTGTATTGTTGAAGAATAAGGGACAGTTTAAGGGGGGGATGCAGTCGCCCTATTAGTTTTCATATTTTAAGACATTCGCCCCATTAATTTGTCGATTTTAAAACCTTTCGTTCCATTTCTACATCAATATCAAGACATTTCGTGCCATTTAGGAGTCGATTTTTTCCCGGCAAGCGATAGCGTACCTGTAATTTCAAGAGAAACCAGCCTTCGGCCGAGACATTTTCTATTGAAAAATATACAAATTTATCTTGAAGGGGGGTCTATGGAGAGTTTTTTTAAGCTTGGTGAACTACCACAGATCCTTCATAAGCTGCCAAATATCGTCTAAATATCGTCTAAATATCGTCTAAATATCTTCTATATATCATCTAAATATCGTCTAAATATCGTCTAAATATCGTCTAAATATCGTCTAAATATCATCTAAATATCGTCTAAATATCATCTAAATATCGTCTAAATATAACTAGACTAAAATATATAACAGACGCTGAAAGGGTTAAGGGCAGGTTTTTAGTTTGTTCCCTAGACCTCCATCAAGCTTAAAATGTCACCCCCTAAGCCCCCTATCAAGATAAATTTGTACATTTTTCGGTAGAAAAATTTCCCGGCCGAAGGCCGGTACCTCTTAAATTACAGGCTCGCTTTCGCTCGCCAGGAAAAAATCGACACCTAAATGGCACGAAAAGTCTTAAAATTGACAGAAATGGGGCGAATGCTCTTAAAATCACCAAACTAATGGAGCGAACGTCTTATAATCTCAAAAGCAATGGGACTAAACATGAGGGAGAAAGGGGTCCAGAAAAAAATCTCCCAAGTGGAAATCCCCCCGTAAGAGCCGCATCAATAACGGAAGCCAGGTAAGATTAATTGACTGAGACCCCGCAGGTGTTACAGAAGGCTAAATAATCAACCCCCCCCCCCCCCTCCCCGCCATCCTGTGTTCCATTGACGTTATTAACCCCTTCTGTACCCTCGATATAACCCCCCCTCCCCCCCGCCATCCTGTGTTCCATTGCCGTTATTAACCCCTTCTGTACCCTCGATATATATATTTTGTTTTTTTATACAGGCTAATGTTGGACTATTTGATTCTGTTTTATGGGGTCCTTTAAGGGGGGTGACCTGTTTTATGGGGTCCTTTAAGGGGGGTGACCTGTTTTATGGGGTCCTTTAAGGGGGGTGACCTGTTTTATGGGGTTCTTTAAGGGGGGTGACCTGTTTTATGGTCCTTTAATGGGGGTGACCTGTTTTATGGGGTCCTTTAAGGGGGGTGACCTGTTTTATGGGGTCCTTTAAGGGGGGTGACCTGTTTTATGGGGTCCTTTAATGGGGTGACCTGTTTTATGGGGTCCTTTAAGGGGGGTGACCTGTTTGATGGGGTCCTTTAAGGGGGGTGACCTGTTTTCTTTTCTTCTCTTTTTTGGTTGTATTATTTCGGCCCCATTCAGCCAACTGTTTTAAGACGTTTATCCCCATCCAGGTGTCGATTTCTTCCTGGCGAGCGATAGCGAGCCAGCATTGTATGGAGAATTCCGGCTTCGCCGGAGACATTTTTCTATCGAAAAATGTTCAAATTTAGCTTGCTGTCAAAACAAAAATATATATTTACTGGCTCGCTTACGCTTGCCAGAAAAATATTGACACCTGGATGATGGTAAACGTCTTAAAACAGTAGGCTGAATAGGGCCGAATGGATACAAGCCAAAGAGAGAGGGAGAGAAAGAGAAAAAAGAGAGGTGGGCTCCCTTAACTGATTGAGCCCCCTCAGGTGTTTTATTACGTATAATTAACCCTTTGAGTACCAGCGACGTGTGTTATATTTTATTCTAGCTATATTTAGACGATGTTATGCAGCTTGGGAAGGATCTGTGGTAGTTAAAAGGGTTGGTTAAGATAGTTTGAAGCCTTTTTATTGCTCAGGTCCTTCCTAAGCTAAATAAAACCATCTACTCGTTGCCAGAATGTGATGAAAAGGACGTCCAATTCACAACGAAATTTGGCGAAAGGTGTTAAAATCACCAAACTGTGACCGAACGTCTAAAAAAAATCAAAATTACTGGAGCTAAACACGAGGGAGAAGGGGGGGGGACAGAAAAAACGACCCATCTCCCCTTAAATGTTGGCGATATTACTATGCTAAAGATAGGTGGTTGTTGATTAGTACATGCAGTAGATGCAGTTCGCATTTCATTTAGGTGATGATGATGCTGATGATGATTTTACGAAACTAAGGAAATCTATCTATCTCTCTGCATTATCTCTCTCTCTCTCTCTGCATTCTCTCTCTCTCGCTCTCTCTCTGCATCTCAAACTATTCCACCAAGTTTCAGGAACATAATTTTGTATGTATTGCACTATTGTTCAGCAATGCGGCATATATTACCGTACATAAACAGTAACCTGACATTGCTCCTGACTTACAGTGTGCTGGCTTAATAATTCATTAGGATTGATAGCCTCTGAAGTCCTATTTTAACTAACACAAGTGTACTGTAAGTTCATCACTGTATTACCATATACAAAATTTGGCCTTATATAATTATGATTATAATTTAAAATAATAAAGACAAATATTAACATGTATTGTTCTTCTTTCCAGATTGAGAATTTGCCAAGTGATGAAAAGTTCTCAGAAGAATATTACGTAAGTAAATCTACAATGCAGTAGCTATAAATACCTCTCATCAAGATTCGAAACTGTTTTAGTATACCAGTAAAGGTTCATTTAAAAACAGTTCCCAGAGGATAAAACAATACTATCTTATCATCTATTCATCATATTGCTTTATGTAACTGCTTTGAAGCTTGTTATTGTTTCATTACTATATCTTCCTTACTGTACCTTACATCTTTGATTGCTAGACATCAATACAAAAGTTGTGTGCTAAAACGGCCTGGTACAACACAAAATGTACCAGTCTCTTCGTGTACAGTCGCGCTAATAAGTCATGTTTGGCTCACTCTGTGCTGTATTAATGTCTGTCAGATGTTGAATAGGGTGGGTAAGTAAAGGAACATGTTTGTATATTTCACTCTATATGAAGAAATGAAGCTTAGATATTGCTGATACCAATTATTGATCAAAACATACTTAGTGCCGAGACATCACTTATTAGCCCGACTGTACAAGAGCGCAGCAGCCCCGCACCACCCGGCCAGGTACAGATTTGTTTATTACTGTCACGGGACACTATGAATCGGGTGTTTCAAATAAAATTCCATAAATTTCAGAATGAATAGACCTAGCAATAATAAATATACTTTACTATTTTGACGGTTTTGGAAATATCTCATATTACCAGGAAAGTACACTTTTTGGTTTAAGGGGCGATCTCCACTTAAGGGATTTTTTTCTTGACCCCTTTCTCCCTCATGTTTAGCCCCATTGCTTTTGATATTATAAAACGTTTGCCCCATTAGTTTAGCGATTTTAAGAACTTTCACCCCATATAAAGACCTTTCGTGCCATTCAGGTGTCAATTTTATCCTGGCGAGCGATAGCGAGCCTGAAATTTAAGAGAAACCGGCCTTCGGCCGGGCCATTTTTCTACCGAAAAATGTACAAATATATCTTGAAAGGGACTCAAGGGGGTGTAATTTTAAGCTTGATGGAGGTCTAGGGAACAAACTAAATACCTCCCCTTAAATAGGGGATGAAAACGATTAGTAGAATACCATCACCTCAATTACTTTATTTGATGCTCCCAAACGGTATTATGTTCTCAACCAAATAAATGAGAAGATAAATAATATAAACTGTCTCACGATATACTCTTTGTTGGTCTACCGGTACGCTTAAGGGGGGGGGGGGGGGGATGGTTGGTTTTTATGGACCCCCTACTCCTTAGTGGTTAGCCCCATTAGTTTTGAAATGTTAAGACGTTCGGCCCATTAGTTTGGCGATTTGAAAACCGTTCACCCCATTTCGTTGTCAGTTTCGAAACCTTTCTTGCCATTTACTGTACGTGTCATATTTGTTTTCTGGTTAGCGACAGCAAGCCTGTAATTTTAAGAGAAACCGGCCCTCGGCCAGAACATTTTTCTTCCGAAAAATTTAAATTTTTTTATTTTTTTTTTTTTTTTTTTTTTTTTTTAAAGCTTGATGGAGGTCTAGCGAGGAAACTAATAACTAAATACAATATATAAATAGACCAATACAAACAAAAAATACTGCCACTACCCCCCTTAACCCTTTGGCTGCGGCTATGTTTGGGCTATTTAGGGCATATTGAGGCACTCCTGAATGATAAATCAAGCATCTGCATTAAATTAAGTGTATTCTGTCGAAAACTAGGCGAAAATAGCTTCAAAATGACACCAGAATGGACCCTGTACGTGGTCTGGTTCATCCGCAGTGGTGCCAGTGAAACGCGTGAACCCCGCTATTATGTAACACTCGCTCGCTTGGCTACACTGTTGAGAGAGACTCGCGCGAGACACAGTCAACCTCAGTGAGCCGCTCGGTGCTCTGAGGGTCGGAGGTGGGCCCCTCACGCTCTCGCCCACTGACACTCGATTTTTAAGTTTTTTACAGGCTTTTAAAGCCTGCAAATTGCTGTAACTTGCCAGGACATTCCGGAACGTCACCCGCAGCAAAAGGGTTAAGCACAACATATATGCTATCAAAGTAGAAGGGAATAATTGCACACTGTAAACATTCCTTATGGGGTTATTCTATCTTGCAAACTTCTGATATGCTTGTGAACATATAATATATATATATACAGTATATATATTAGTAGTTTAACTAAAATGTTGTTCTGTTCGTTGTATCCTGATAGGTGCCCTTATAGTATACTTCACCTTAATATAAACGTTTGGTCGTAACCCTGATCCTGGTATGATATTTACGACTTGGCCTCTTGTGCACCACCCCACTCTTTATGGGGGGGTCACCGGATGTTTTTTTATCTTTCTCTACTGTTCTCTCTTTCCCAGGCTTGTATCCATTCGGCCCCATTCAGCCGACTGTTTTAAGACGTTTATCCCCATCCAGGTGTCGATTTCTTCCTGGCGAGCGATAGCGAGCCAGCATTGTATGGAGAAATCCGGCTTCGCCAGAGAAATTTTTCTATCGAAAAATGTACAAATTTAGCTTGCTGTCAAAACAAACATATATATATGCTGGCTTGCTACCGCTCGCCAGGAAAATATTGCCACCTGAATGGGGGTAAACGTCTTAAAACAGTAGGCTGAATGGGGCCGAATGGATACAAGCCAAAGAGAGAGGGAGAGAAAGAGAAAACAAGTGAGGTGGGCTCCCTTAAGGGCACGTATTTGTTTATTTAGTAACGTATTCCCTAGTTTTTTCGTTTCCTCCCTAGACCTCCATCAGGCTTTAGATAAGATACCTTCATGACCCACCTTCATGCTGATTCCTCTTAAATTGCAGGTTCGCTATCGCTCGCCAAGAACAAAATCGACACCATAGATATGGCTCGAAAGGTCTAAATATTGAGAAGGGATCTGTCTGTGTGGGGTCAAATGGTTTAGATCAATATTGTATCTATTTTATTAGTTGAGGTTCACCCTAAGATGCATTAAATCGTCGAAAGCTAACAAGAAATTTGACAAAAATATATATGTTCTTGAATTGTCTCGTAAATTTTAAAGATATTTCTACCATTATCCCACAAACGTAAGGGGAGGTTTTTAGTAGATTCCCTAGACTTCCACCAAGCTTAAAATTACTCACCCTAGACCCCCTTTCAAGATAAATTTGTACATTTTTCGGTAGAAAAATGTCCCGGCCGAAGGCCGATTCCCCTTAAATTACAGGCTCGCTATCGCTCGCCAGGAAAAATCGACACCTACATGGCACGAATGGTCTTAAAATTGACAGAAATGGGGCGAGGGTTCTAAAAATCGCCAACCTAATGGGGCGAACGTCTTAAAAGCTCAAAAGCAATGAGGCTAAACATGAGGGAGAAAGGAGTCAAGAAAAAAATCCCTCAAGTGGAAATCTCCCCTTAAGCTAAATAACAGTGGAAGGTATAGTATGACTACAAACCAAGGAGGATATAGCCAGGAATGCCACCCACGACACAAACATTTATAGCTATACTAACATTGTGAGGTAATAGTTAAATTGGTACTTCTATTTATGGCATGGTGTGAGGAAGAAGTGTTAGGAGAGCAGACAAACATTGGTCACACACTCATATATACACACACACACACACTCACTTAGAAACACACACGCGCAGTCATACACACACACACTTAGAAACACACACGCGCAGTCATACACACACACTCACTTAGAAACACACACGCGCAGTCATACACACACACACTTAGATACACACGCGGAGTCATACACACACACTTAGAAACACACACGCGCAGTCATACACACACCTACACTTAGAAACACACACGCGCAGTCATATACACACACACTTAGAAACAAACACACACACACACACACTTAGAAGCACACACGTGCAGTCATACACACACACTCATACACAAAGATCGATGCACATAAACACACAAGATACACGCAAACATTGAGAGAATACAAATATATATCAGGTATAAGGAAAATAACTCAAGGTTATAAGCATTAAAGGGAGGTTTTTAGTTTGGTCTCTAGGTATCCATCAAGCTTAAGATTACACCCCCTTGAGCCCCTTTCAAGATAAATTTATACATTTTTCGGTAGAAAAATGTCCCGGCTGAAGGCCGGTTCCTCTTAAATTACAGGCTCGCTATCGCTCGCCAGGATAAAATTGACACCTAAATGGCACGAAAGGTCTTAAAATTGACAGAAATGGGTCGAAAGTTCTTAAAATCGTCAAAATAATGGGGCGAACGTCTTAAAAATAGAAAAGCAATGGGGCTATACATGAGGGAGAAAGGAGTCAAGAAAAAAATCCCTCAATTGGGAACCTCCCCTTAAAGGTAAACAACTAAACAGCAACAATGTTAAATAGGTCAATCGTTTAGTAAAACTATTCCTAGCCATTGTAAAGAGGATCAAGGCGTAAAGTGGCACCCTGGGCCAGAAGTGTCCAGGTGCCTCACAAGTGCCACTCTTAAGTAACACTCCACTTGAAGGACTTTTTTCTTGACTCCTTTCTCCCTCATGTTTAGCCCCATTGCTTTTCTAATTTTAAGACGTTCGCCCCATTATTTTGATGATTTTAAGAACTTTCAACCCATTTCTGTCAATTTTAAGACCTTTCGTGCAATTTAGGTGTCGATTTTATCCTGGCGAGCGATAGCGAGCCTGTAATTTAAGAGGAACCGGCTTTCAGCCGGGAAATTTTTCTACCGAAAAATTTACAAATTTATCTTGAAAGGGGCTCAAGGGGGTGTAATTTTAAGCTTGATGGATATCTAGAGACCAAACTAAAAACCTCCCCTTAAGTAACACTCCACACGTGGTACCTGAGGCCCTGGCACCAGCACAACAGACACCTACAATGATCAACTCCACACACAAATAGTCCGGTACCTAGAAGAGAGAGACAGAGAGAGAGAGAGAGTTACAAGGAGTTACAACGTAGTTAGTATCTCAGAGACCTTGCGGTCCATTCCGAGGAGATACTCGAAGTGGAAGGAGAGAAACTGTTTAGTGCACTACACTCTTTACGGAGCGTGCAAAATACTATTTACTCTCTTCTTGAACTGCTCTACTGAAGAACTATTTACAACTTCGGAAGGAAGTTTGTTCCAGGTAGAACAGATCTTATATGTGAATAAGTTTCCACAGATACTAGTGCTGAACCTTTTCAACTCTAATTTCCAGCCATGTTTGCGTGTTGCATTCATATGGAGGATAAACATTTTGCTATAATCCACATTGTCAAACCCATTATGTATTTTAAAAACTTCAATGAGCTGACCTCGTAGTATGCGGGCCTCCAACGGGAAGAGATCAAGAGCTCTCAACCGGTCCTCATAGCTCATTCTTCTAAGCGATGGAATAAGCTTTGTAGTCCTAGTTTGTACGCTTTCCAGTCGTTCTATATCTTTCCTGAGTACTGGAGACCAGAATTGAGCAGCATACTCCAGGAGAGGCCGTATCAGAGCGTTGTAAAGTGAGGACTATTTCCTTATTTCTATACTTAAATTGTCTCTTAATATAGTCCAATATTTGCTGCGCTTTCTTCTCTACTTCAATGCACTGCTTGGAAAACTTTAGGTCACTACTAATCAGAACACCCAAATCCTTTTCCAAATCAGTTATTTCCAGAGGCATTCCCAATAGTTCATAGCCTGAATTGGGGTTTGCTTGGCTGATATGCATCACCTTGCACTTTTCCAAGTTTAGAGGCATCTGCCATGTCGCCGACCATTCACCCAGTCTGTTGAGGTCCACCCTGAGCTGTTCAACCCCTTTGGGGTCTTTTACATTCATTCCAAACTTTATGTCATCTGCAAACTTGGAGATCACACTCAACAGACCAATATCGATGTCATTGACATATATGATAAACAGAAGTGGGCCAAGGACATATCCCTGTGGAACTCCAGAAGTGACTGAAGTCCACTCAGAAGAAACACCATTGATTACCACTCGTTGTTGTCTATCTGTTAGCCAACTTTCTATCCAATTTGTGACCTCTGTATTGATACCTAGCGCATTCACTTTTGACATTAGTCTGCAATGAGGTACTTTGTCAAAAGCTTTTTGAAAATCTAAGTAAAGGATGTCTATGGCTCTATGGCTCTATGAGAGATACAGAGAGAGAGAGAGAGAGAGAGAGAGAGAGAGAGAGAGAGAGAGAGAGAGAGAGAGAGAGAGAGAGAGAGAGAGAGAGAGAGAGAGAAGGGGGGGGGGGAGGAGGGGTGAAGATACAGAGAGAAGTCGCGAAACGACTTCGCTTAAACAGGAGCAAAGAATTGTTAGGAATTCGCATGAACTAAATAAGCACACACACACACACACACACACACACACACACACACACAATTCTAGAATCTTGCTTCTTTAGGACGATGGCATGCATGCTATACATTTAAGCACGGCTGTTAGTTTCCTATCAATCTAGCTATTCATATCTATATCTATATCTATTCATATCTATATCTATATCTATATCTATTCATATCTATATCTATATCTATAGCTATTCATATATATATCTATATCTATAGCTATTCATATCTATATCTATATCGATTCATATCTATATCTATATCTATTCATATCTATATCTATATCTATTCATATCTATATCTCTATCTACATCTATATCTATTCATATCTATATCTATATCTATTCATATCTATATATATATCTATATCTATATCTATACATATCTATATCTATATCTATATCTATTCATATATATATATATGTATCTATGTTTGTCTAGCTATTCATATCTATATCTATGTATCTATGTTTATCTTATCTCTCTCTCTTAAATTACAGGCTCGCTATCGCTCGCCAGGAGAAAATAGACACCTAAATGGCACGAAGGGTCCTAATATTGACAAAGAAATGGGGTGAAAGGTCATAAAATCTCCAAGCTAATAGAACCAACGTCTTAAAATCTCACAACTAGTGGGGCTAAACATTAGGGAGAAGGGGGTCCAGAAAAACGGTCTGTCGCCCCTTAAAATGGGGGCCATCGTTTAGCAAGTGTCACTGCTATGCCCGTATGTCCGTATGTCCGTATGTCCTGTTGTTAAGGGGAGAGGGGCCGTTTGTATGGTCACCCTTCTTCCACATGTATAGCCCCATTGGTTTTCAGATTCAAAGACGTTCGGCCCATTAGTTTGCCGATTTTAGGACCTTTCGCCCCATTTATTTGTCAATATTAAGACTTTTCGTGTTATTTAGATGTCGATTTTTTTGTGGCAAGCGATAGCGAGCCTGTAATTTAAGAGGAATCGGCCTTCGGCCGGAAATTTGTTCTATCGAAAAATGTACACATCTATCTTGAAAGAGGGTCTGGGTGGGTGGGTGGGTGGGGGGGGGGGGGTAAGCTTGATGGAGGTCTAGGGAGGAAACTACTAAAATACTAAAAGGATACATAAATGAGCCAATAAAAACGGCCCATCTCCTCTTAAATTAAGGGGGTTGTCCGTGACACTGACAAACTGGCCCTAGACTGGTGTCATTTGTATCCAGTGACTCTGACACCTCCACACCCCTCACTGTAATCAATAGTAAAGATGATGTAAGTGACGGGATTTCATCATGATTCTGTTTCACCATCTTGTGTGACGAAATGCGAAAATTTGACTGGTCTTGCTTGTTTGATTATTGATTATGGTTATAATAATACACAAGAGCTATTTACAGTTGAAAGGAAGTGCAAGAAGAAACATCACATCACTCTCTCCAATAAAATATGTTAACTTTACAAATAACTCATACAATATTCACAACCAACTTGGACACACACACACACACACACACACACACACACACATATATATATATATCGTGCCTATACATAAGATAACGCATAAGAAGATAAACATAATAGTATGGAAGATAACATATGCCTAACCACCTCATACACACAGTACACAGTAGAGTTCTTAAGGGGAGGTTTTTAGTTGGTTCCCTAGACCTCCATCAAGCTTAAAATTACACCCCCTTGAGTCCCTTTCAAGATAAATTTGTACATTTTTCGGTAGAAAAATGTCCCGGCCGAAGGCCGGTTCCTCCTAAATTACAGGCTCGCTATCGCTCGCCAGGATAAAATTGACACCTGAATGGCACGAAAGGTCTTAATATGGGGTGACAGTTCTTAAAATCGCTAAACTAATGGGGCAAACGTTTTATATCAAAAGCAATGGGGCTAAACATGAGGGAGAAAGGGGTCAAGCAAAAAATCCCTCAAGTGGAGATCTCCCCTTAAGCCTGACAAACTGACGCAAATATATAGCCAGATCCCGTCCTGCTATCCACTCTTTCTAAATATATGATATACATGCAAATCCCTAATACATATATGCCTACACACGCTGTGACTCTGTGTTGACTGTTGGCGAGATCATTCATATCCTATTTATTGTTATGATTCCATCCCTGGCCGTGATAGTAATGCGGTCCAGCCACCTATACCACCACGAAGGTTAAAAAAGGAGATATCTGGTACTTCTACCAGTATTTTCCCCCAACCTGACTCTTGGGGGAGGGGGGGGGGGAGGGGGGAGACCGTCGTTTAATCGTTTACCGGCACCCCTAAGCATGACAAGTTGTTTATTTGATGACAATTATAACAACGTAATATTTGTCGTCAACTAAACAACTTGTCATGCTCAGGGGTCCCGGAAAACGTAAGAGTAATGTCTGACGGGTGTTGAATGAACTTTTAAATGTTGATAAGCATTTGAGAAACTTCAGTGCAATGATCATATCAAATTCAGACATGTTTACCAAAATGTATTATGTGCTGTGACATCATCACGTAACTGGCGAACTTTACTCTAGTGAAAATGTCGTTTTCCTTAAGGGAGCCCACCTCGCTTTTTTTTTCTCTTTCTCTCCCTCTCTCTTTGGCTTGCATCCAATTCGGCCCCATTCACCCTACTGTTTTAAGACGTTTACCCCCATGCAGGTGTCAATATTTTCCTGGCGAGCGGTAGCGAGCCAGTGTATATATTTTTGTTTTGACAGCAAGCTAAATGTGTACCTTTTTCGATAGAAAAATTTCTCCGGCAAAGCCGGATTTCTCCGTACAATGTTGGCTCGCTATCGCTCGCCAGGAAGAAATCGACACCTGGATGGGGATAAACGTCTTAAAACAGTTGGCTGAATGGGGCCAAATGGATACAAGCCAGGGAAAGAGAGAAAAGAACTAATGTGGAGGGGCTGGAGTGATAATGGGTCAGAATAACCATCATTGATACTACCAAGTTTGCTACATTTATACTAAGTTCTCGCCACATATGCTTAGGGTTTGCCAAGTTGAGCAGCAAAATTCACCTTGCAAGTTGTGACCTTACATTATATCAATATGATTGCACAATTATAGTTTAGTTACTCTAGTATCTCAAAAAATAGACCATAGGTTTCCAAGTTGGGTCTGTAGAATGTATGAACACCGTGCAAAATAGGAACATTGACAATCTTGTTTGCCATAACAGTAGAAGTTCCCAATATACGCTCAATATCTCCACTAATACATCGACAATTCAAATATGTCTCCCTTTTCCCACCCAAAAGAACATCCCCAACACCAATAACAAACAACTGTATCATTCATAAATCCATAGTTTTCAGTTTGGGTAATATATTTTAGTCCAATAACGGATATTAACCACTCTCTACCACAAACTTTAGTATAAAATCACTATACTATACAGACATGAGATACCCAGAACTGAAGGGCGATATATTTGAAGTAGAGCACGTACAATAAAGATGGGAGAAGTGGGTACAATTGAGTCGTGAGAGCTAATACAATTCCAAGTGGCTTCAAGTACATTAATGAACTTTGAATGTAAATCTCTCTCTTTCACTCTCACTCCAAATACTGTATATATATATATATATATTTTATATATTCATTGTGTGTGTACCAGGTACCTCCGTTATTACGTATGTGTATCTGTTGTGTCTTAATCTTATAGCTAAGACGGAACCCTAGCAATCACGAATCAAATATATTATACCTTACTTAACCTTACAGCTATAGTATCTTCTACTCTCAATTAAACAAGCTAATTAACTGCATTCCAACCTGAATGGGAACTAGAGCAGTGTGTCTAAGGGGCGGCGGAGGATCACAGAAAACGTGCCCAAGTGGGAGAAAACATCAACAGGAACCACTCAATTTAAGATGCAAATAGTATAAATATTATGAAAATAATAATAATAATAATAATAATAATACAATAATAATAATAATAATAATCAGCAAACATAATATATATATATATATATGTGCGTGTATGTGTGTGTGTGTGTGTGTTTAAATAAGCATTATCATATTTTCCTCATTTATATATTTTGTGCACGTTCAAGGGTCATGACATCATTATCTTGGCTCGGGTTTACTTTCTAACTCTTGGATGGAATTACTAGTTATAAACATATGAATACAAAGTTAAGGGGAGACGGACCGTTTTTTTTTTCTTTTTTCTATTAATTAATGTATTCCTTTATTTCTTAGTTTTCTCGCTAGACCTCCATCAAGCTTAGAAAAACACCCCCTAGACCCCCCTTCAAGATAAATTTGTACATTTTTCGATAGAAAAATGTCCCGGCCGAAGGCCGATTCCTCTTAAAATTTCAGGCTCGCTCTCGCTCGCCGGGAAATAATCGACACCTAACTGGCACGAAAGGTCTTACAATTGACAACGAAATGGGGCGAAATGTGTTAAAATCGCCAAACTAATGTTCATTATGTTGGTGTGTGTAGCTTAATTATCCGTTCAATCATACGACGATTCTTAGTTTACTAACGCTATTGACTGATTATTTTAGTTAGCTTATGAAGGACATCTATTGCTGTTCACTATACTTTAACCTGAAATCTTGACCATTTAACTTTTGTAACTCACAAAGGGCTAGAGCAAATAGACTGCAATATTTCACGCCCACACCATTTCTGTTTTGTCCTATATGGTAGAAATATTAGATATATTGCTCTTGTTCTTTTGGAGTTATAGGAGGTTAGTTGTAAATATGCCTGTCCTAAGTATACTGAATAGACTACAGTGATATGTTAACCTGAGAGAATATACTGCCTCTCGACCAGTTGTTAGCAAAGTTGCAAACTTTGCGAGGTCGTCTGCCAGACCAAATGACGGAGCCCTAACCAACCAAGCCATAGGAGTCATGGTGTTATTGTTGGTGATGTGATCCTCCCCCCCCCCCCCCCCCTCCCCCTGAGCCTAGCCCAGTGTAAGTCCTTGACACAATATTTGGCGAGGGACGCACAGGATTTCACACTGACAGAGGAGGGAATAGAATGAACAGGGATGGAAGGAAGGAGGAGGACTGATTCTTATTCTACAGAAGAAAATCATTATGGCGTCTTATGTTAAAGCTATCTATTAATATATCTAGCCTATATGTTTGTATTTGGTCTGTATTAAGGACTTTCAGAATGCTATACATTACACATGTATTTGATCGCACAAATATAGCGTGTTTACACATAGTATGTTCAGATACTAAATGTAAAAAAAAAAAAAAAAAAAAATTAGGCTGTAATAGTATTATATTGTTCTTAAGGTGAGATGGGCCGGTTTTCTGGTCCCCTTTCTCCCTCGTGTTAAGCCCCATTTTGTTTTTTTGTTTTTGAGACTATAAGTTCGCCATTAGTTTGGCGATTTAAACACCTTTTGCTCAATTTAGTTGTCAATTTTAAGACCTTTCGTGCCATTTAGGTGTCAATTTTTTCCTGGCGAGCCATAAAGAGGAACCGGCCTTTGGCCGGGAAATTTGTCTACCGAAAAATGTACAAATTTATCTTGAAAAGGGGTCTAGGGGATGTTTTTCTTAGTTTGATGGAGGTGTAGCGAGGAAACTAAAAAATTAAGGAATACATGAATTATTAGGCCAAAAAAACGGCCCATGTCCCCTTATAGAAGAAATTTTTAACTGAGGACAGTAGCCAATAAAGTGTATATAATATATAATATAACCCCGGGGTATAACTAAACATACTTCAGGTGGAAAACTTGGGATACAAGTTGATCATGTACTGTACAGCCGCCAACCTTCCTAGCGGCTGACTGTCACACAACTATTGTTAACCCATTCTGTACAGGCGACGTCTTTTCAATTTTCTTCTAGCCATATTTAGATAACTTTGTGTAGTTTTACAAGGATCCATGGTAGTAAAACGAGTTATATATATATATATATATATATATATATATATATATATATATATATATATATATATATAAATATATATATATATATATATATATATATATATATATATATACTGTATATATATATATATACAGTATATATAATGTAATCTATTTTCTACCTGACAATATATTCTATTAGTGAAATCGCTTGACAACTCAGTAATGAGTTATGGGGAAGTTTTGGTTTTTATGGACCTCCTTCTCTCTTATGTTTAACCTCATTAGTTTGGCGATTTAAATACCTTTTGTGCCATTTAGGTGTAGATTTTTCCTGGCGAGCAATAGCGAGCCTGTAATCTAGGAAGAAATGGCCTTCGGCCAGGGCCTTTTTCTACCGAGAAATGTACAAATTTATCTCGAAGGGGGCTATGTTTTAAAACTTGATGGAGGTTTTGAGAGGAAACTAAAATAAATGAATAAATATATGAACACAAAAATACAAATAAATACAAACATCCCCTTAATCTCCCAGGGGGCGTGAATTATATTAAACCAGGGGGTGCCAACTATAAACTCCCCCCTGTGTACTACCCCTGGCCATGCACAGATGATACCAGTACCCCCAGGGAGAAGGGGAGGGGAGGGGGGTGAGTTACTGCAGGGTGGTCTGGTGTTTCTCATTTACACACCCTTCACATTCTTCTCACGGGGTTTCTATTCTAGGATTCATCTAGGTTTTATTATTATGTCCTTTGGCCTTTTTACCACTTTGCTCTGATCTGTTATTCTTTCTTCTGGTCAGTTAACCCTTTGAGTACCAGTGACGTGTGTTATATTCTAAACGAGATTGTGCAGCTTTTGAAGGATCTGTGGTAGTTAAAAGGGTTGGTTGAGATAGTTTGAAGCCTTAATTATTAATAGAGGTCCTTAGTAAGCTTGATAAAATAGTTTAAAAATTGCCAAAATAGGATGAATAGAACGTTCCTGGTACTGTATGGATTAAGAAAGTTAATGTATGCACAAATTAATGTATGCACAAATTAATGTATGCACAAATTAATGTATGCACAAATTAATGTATGCACAAATTAATGTATGCATAAATTAATGTATGCACAAATTATTTACAAGCAATCTCATCAAGTCTAACAAATTAATATGTTAAGCTTTACGAATCTGTAGTATGCTTTATTCTGGATAGGCCAGAGGATGTATTTTCAATTAATAAAGGCACATGGTAGTCATACAACTAACCCCCTTGATTATGCTAGATATTTTTCTAAGCTCAGAAAATCAGCAAGTGCCAGCCAGCATGGTTAAACAAATATATATATATTCTTGTACAGTTGGCCAAATAAGTCGTGTCACCGCTGCCATTACGTTTTGCTCGCTGTATGCTGTATTAATGTCTGTCAGATGTTGAGTAGAGTGTGTAAAGATAAGAACATGTTTGTATATCTCATTCGAAACGATGAATTAATGCTTAGATAGTGCTGATACCAACTATGGGTCGAAATATACTTAGTGCCGCGGCATCACATATTTGGGCAACTGTACCGAAGGAGTTCCTAGAGATATAATACCTTAGCATCTAACTATGAAAGGCTGTTCCAAAGCTGATAAACACTTGTATGTTATCCACAATAGATACAAAAAGAGACGTCATCGCACAGCAAGAGTTCGAAGCAACAAAGTATATATGCAATAGTCATCCCTATTCTTCTTTCCAAATAAAGCTGGTGAGGTAAATGGAGATTATCCTGGCGACCTAAGTGGCAGTGTTGTGTGGGTGACGTTGGTGGCCTTTTAACACAACAGTGATGTGACAAAACTAATTTGTATAGCCCAGTTTGCTTAGTAAATTATTCGATAAATCTACAGTTATACTCCCCCTATTTTTCGTTATTCTGTTGCTTAATAGGTTAATATTATTAGTAGTAGACTTAGTATAGTTTGATGATGCGCGGAAATGTATATTTGACTTGAAATTGTTACATTCAAATATTAAAAACCTTCACCAAAGTGAGACTCGTCCGCCGCGGTTTGTTTACGTTTTCGCAAAATTCGCGGGTCACCCCGGGAGGGGACGAAGAAGGGTCGCTGTTAGGTGAGGGTTCGTTGTGTATCCCACGTACTAGGTACTAGGGAAATATACTAGGTGTTAGGTGAGGGTTAGTCCTGTATCCCTCGTTCTGGGTACTAGGGACATAAACTAGGTGTTAGGTGAGTGTTAGCTTTGTATCCCACATTCTGGGTCTAGGTTAGGTTAGGTTAGGGATCAGGTGGTAGTGGGATAAAACTACAGCTATGGTAAGGAAAGTGGGTGGTTGGAGGGGGGGGGGGGGGGAGAAAAAATAAATCATGTTTTATTTTTATGTTTCCGAGCCTGCTGAACCATCCAAAATAACGCTAACATGCGTGTTTTGAAGGGGGGAGGAGAGGTCGGGGGAAGGGGGAGGGGGAGTATAACTGTAGATTTGCCAATTATTCAACAGTACCGATATATTTTAATAGATCTATGTCACCCAGCTCTTGCCAGTTGATTAAGGGGGGTCACCTGCTTTTTTTCTCTCCTTTTCTCTCTTTCTCTGGCTTGTATCCATTCGGCCCTATACTCAACACTGAAGACTTGGGCAGATTCCTGATATGGCTTTATGTATATTATTATTATTATAAATATTAATATTAGTATTATTAATATATATATAATATATATTGTAATACCCTGTACCCGCAAAAATCCCGCAACCACAAAACTACCCGAGTTGACGTCTGGGATAGCATAAACTAGTTGTTGGTGGCGAAGTCTAAGAAACCCATCCGTGAATCACCACGAGACTATCACCTGGTTCTTTCAAGGAGAACTAAGGTTGCTATCCTATTGCTATTGTACGTCCGTGGTAGTACAGTGGGTTAGCGCTCGAGTATTGTAAAACCTACTGAGGTCCCTAACCAGGGTTCGAATCCGCACCAGTCTAGTAAATCCTATTGAGGTCCCTCACCAGGGTTCGAACCCACGCCAGGCACCACCACTGGTCCTGGGGATTTTCGGGAGGGTTAAATTCCCTTCACACCCATCATTTAATTTATATATACAGTATATATTTTAGTTTTTCCTTTTTATCATTATTATTTGTATTAATATTTTAAGTAGTAGTAGTAGTAGTAGTAGTAGTAATAATAATAATAATAATAATAATAATAATAATAATAATAATAATAATAATAATAGTAGTAGTAGTAGTAGGAGTAGTAGTAGTAGTAGGAGTAGTAGTAGTAGTAGTAGTAGTAGTAGTAGTAGTAGTAGTAGTAGTAGTAGTAGTTGTTGTAGAAGTAGCAATAATAGTAGTAGTAGAATACTCTCTCTCTCTCAAGTGTGAAAGTCATGCCAAAAACAGGTAAGGCGCACAAGGACAAGTGTGTGTGTGTGTGTGTGTGTGTATATATATGTGTATGGGTAAGTTTTGTGTGTGTGTGTGTGTGTGTTTGTGTAATATGTATGCGTGTGTGTGTGTGTGTGTGTTTGTGTCAGTGTGTGTGTGTATGTTTTGTGTGTGTGTGTGTGTGTATGTGTGTTTGTGTGAAGGAGAAGACCATTAAGAGGCAAAAATCACATCATTTTTTTCCTAATATTCCATACCTACAAAGGTACAAAGGAAATCAAGCAACAACAGGTCTAGTGACCCTTCTAGGCTGCTTGTCCTCCAAAACACTGAGGATCAAGTGACCAAACAGTGGTTTAGAGTGGGTAAGGGAACATTGGAAAGGAAACTACTGCCCTGGAACTAATGTCCTTGGCAGGACTAGGAAGTTAGTAGGGGACATATGGGTTAGTAACTGAGGGGAGGATAAAATAAAGTTATTCATTTACAAACGCAGTCAGTCGCGGGTTTGATGCGAGATATTTGTCTAGGCGGAGTTTAAATGAATCAACGGTGCTGCAGTCTATAACGAGAGAGAGAGAGAGAACCATGACGTGAAGCTGTCAATTCCGTACACAAATCAAGAAGACATACATACATACACACATGCATACATACATACATACATTAATTTCATATTTTGTTTAAGGGGGGATGGGCGTATTTATTTGCTTACATATTAATCTTGTTAGCTTTCTTAGTTTCCTCCCTAGACCTCCATCAAGCTTAAAAAAAAACACCCCCTAGACCCCCTCAAAATATATTTGTACATTTATCGAT
The DNA here is from genome assembly GCA_032716605.1 of Paralithodes platypus. NCBI lineage: Eukaryota > Metazoa > Arthropoda > Malacostraca > Decapoda > Lithodidae > Paralithodes > Paralithodes platypus. The sequence continues at coordinate 22,377,527 of CM064571.1, read as the reverse complement.
AGAAAAATGTCAGGGCCGGTTACTACCATAATACAAGCTCGCTATCGCTCGCCAGGGAAAACATCGACACCTAAATTGCACGAAAGGTCTTAATATTGACAAATTGGGAGTAAAAGGTCTTAAAATCGCTAAACTAATGGGCCGAACGTCTTAAAACCTGAACACTAATGGGGCTAAGCATGAGGGAGAAGGGAGGCCAGACAAAACTATCATCTCCCTTAAAGATACACTACTTCAAGGGGGCCCACCTCGCTTTTTTCTCTTTCTCTCCCTGTCTCTTTACCTTGTATCCATTCAGCCAACTATTTTAAGACGTTTATCCCCATCTAGGTGTCGATTTCTTCCTGGCGACCGAAAGCGAGCCAGCAGTATATGAAGAAATCCGGCTTCGCCGGAGAAATTTTTAAATCGAAAAATGTACAAATTTAGCCTGCACTGTAAAAAACTAAATCTGTAAAATTTACAGAGAATATCTGGCAATTACAGAGAATATCTGGCAATTAGGCTGCCAAACATTCTGTAAAATTGACAGCATTCTGTTTAATCATTTACAACAACACACTGTGGAATTAACAGACTGGCTTGTAATTTTTTACAGATATAATCTGTTAATTTTTACAGAAAATCTTGTAAAAATTACAAAATTATCTGTAAAAAATTTACAGAATATATCTGCTAAATTTACATTTCAATTGTATAGGTTACAGTGTTTCTGTCAAAGTTTTTACAGAATCATGTAAATTATACAGATAATGTTTGGCAGCCTAATTGCCAGAAAATGTTCCGTAAATTATACAGAATCTTGTATTGTTGCACTTATATTTTGTCATTCTCGGTAACCTAGTTCTACCAAAGCAAGATATGTAAGAATGAACACACACACACACCGTATGTATATATATATATATATATATATATATATATATACATACCGTATATATATATACACACTTTTAAGTAAAATACCGGCATGGGAGGGGTAGCTGAGTGGTCATAAAAATTGACATGTGAAACGGAAAATCCACCATCTACCCATGAAAGCATATGGTGCAAAACCGAATTAGCGTACAATATGCATTACCGGGACATTTGATGTATACGTTACCAACAGTAATATTTCTTACATAAATACAATATATCTGCAACACACAAAGAAATAACATCATATAATCATAATTGGTAAGCCTATTTATAATTTACCAACATTGTTTATTATGACCTAGCCTTGGCGAGGTTATACTGCATATTAAACCGTTACCCATAACAATCCCATCCCACCCTCAGTTAGGTTAGGCTAAGTTAAACACCGTGAGTTGTTTGATATAATATACAACACAACCTTACCTTGTGTCATGCAAAGGCTGTAGTCTACAAATATAGCAACACAACATTCTTATTATGGCAGCCTGTTACGTAACGTAAACATTGCCTAAAACCCAGCTAGGCAGCAACCGTGAAAGTATTTGGTTACACATTATAGACATGTACAATTGTATACATTGTCAGAAACTAACTAACTTGCACTGTCATTCCTTCAATATCCAATTAAATACCTATAGGGTTGCTTACTACGGCTATACCGGTACCTGTTGGAAAATACACACAAGGTACTGTACTGTACATTACTACTACTGAAGTATACAAGCTATATAATCGAGCGAGTTGCCTCGGCACATGGAAGCATATGAAGGCGATTCATTCACGTCCACGCCCTCTCAGGGATTACAACGTCTGGCAATTAGATAAGACTAAGCCTATATAGATATTAAATCATATGGTAGGATAGGCCTAGATCTTTTAGTTTTCTACCAAACGTTAAGCAATTGTATTCAGCTGATGAAATTAAACTGGGCAAGGGTATATAAATAGGCTAAGCAAAACTTTTCGAGAACACATACACATACGGTAGCTATTTTTTGAACTAGACTACTTTTGTTAAAGCTAGACGTGTTTACTCAGTTTAAGAAAGAGCTCTCGTATTCCCGGCATTAGTCTTTATCTTATTACAAATGTAAATGTGCATACAATATTCGCAACTAGGGCTCAACAACTAATAGTTTCTTACCAGTTACGACATTCCACAGCAAGAGATACACCAACTCACACTGCTTATTGTCCTTGTTACATAGTTCCTGGCGATAATACTGAGCATTTCCAAAGCCCATCACGGTTATTAAGGTTGTGGTAATAATTGAGGTAAGGAATTGTATGTGTGGAGGTGGAAATTAGCAAAACTATCACAGAAAATACAGCCTGCCTGCCCTCCCAGAAATTAGGCCTACTCTGCGCAAGGCAGTTTTCCCGCCTAAAAGTCAAGTGACTCACAGCTCGTATAAATATCGCCACACATAAAGTTTATTGATACAACAACACCTACATTTTGTCAAAATGAATTCCAATGATTTATATAGAAGAAGTTTCATGAAATATAACCTGAAAAAGATGCTTGAAAATTTTCATATATAGATGAAGGTAATAGAAGTATCCGGCAACTTTAGTGATCAATTATTGCCTCGTTTTCTAGATACATTGCAAGGGTATAAATTGAATTTGACCATTATATAAACAAATATTAAGTATTTAGTGAACTTAATATATATCAGTGTATAGGCTGCTACAGTTCATAAAGAACATATGGTATATAGTCAGTATTTCTAGTTATTCAACATCATGGTTTTACAGTCAATGCCTGTAATGTAAAATACAGATATTATCTGTATTTTAAGTTTACTGTGAATTTTCTGTTGATAAATACAGACAAACATGTAAAGATAGATATTTTTCACAGTGTGCAGTCAAACAAAAATAAAAAATATGCTGGCTCGCTACTGCTCACCAGTAAACAATTGACACCTGGATGGGGATAAACGTCTTAAAACAGTAGGCTGAATGGGGCCAAATGGGTACAAGGCAGAGAACGATAGAAAAGGACAGAACAAAAACAGGTTACCCCCCTTAAGGGGAGGTGGACTGGTTTTTCTGGCCCACTTCTCCCTCGTGTTTAATCCCATTGTTTGTTTTAGATTTTAAGACGTTCGATTCATTAGTTTGGCGATTGTATGACTTTCCATCCCATTTCTTTGTCAATATTAAGACCTTTCGTGCCATTTAGGTGTCGATTTTTTCTTGGTGAACGATAGCGAGCCTGAAATTTTAAGAAAAACCGGCCGAAAAATGTACATATTTATCTTGAAGGGGGTTCTAAGGGGGTGTTTGTTTTTTACAGTTTGATGGAGGTCTAGGGAGGAAACTGAAAACATATAGAAGGATACAACAATAAGCAAAGATATACGGCCCACCTCCCCATAAATAGGTTAAGGGGGGTGGTTCACTTTTCGGCCGATTTTTGTATGTATTCATTATTTTTTAGTTTCCTCCCTAGACCTCCATCAAATTAAAAAAAGAAAAAAAAACAGCCATTAGATCCCCCTTCTAGATTAATTTGTAAATTTTTCGGTAGAAAAATTTACCGGCCGAAGGCCGGTTCTTCCAACAATACAAGCTCACTATCTTTCGCCAGGGAAAAAATGGACACCTAAATAGCACGAAGGTCTAAATATTGACGAAGAAATGGGGCGAAAGGTCTTAAAATCTACTAATTAATGGGGCAAACATCTTAACGTCTGAAAACTAATGGGGCTAAACAGGAGGGAGAAAGTGGTGCAGAAAAGCGGCTCATCCCCCTTAAGTGACACTCCAGAGAGGTTAAGTGGGATAAACTGTTTGATTGTTTACATGGTGTGCCTTTGGAGGATCCTTGTTAGGCATTATAGTGTACATAGCCTACATAGCGGCGTGAAGCCAGTCTATATGTATGCTCTCCTTATCTTTCACATTTCCTGCCCACCTCTACCTCTCTCTCGCTCTTGCTCTCGCTCTCGCTCGCTCGCTCTCGCTCTCGCTCTCGCTCTCGCTCTCTCTCTCTCTCTCTCTCTCTCTCTCTCTCTCTCTCTCTCTCTCTCCTGGTGCCCACTAAGATTGTACTTTAAATTCCCTCCGACATTAAGTGACTTAAGTGGGGTCACCGGTTTTTTTTTTTTATCTTTCTCTCCTTTTCTCTCTTTCCCTGGCTTGTATCCATTCGGCCCCATTCAGCCAACTGTTTTAAGACGTTTATCCCCATCCAAGTGTCGATTTATTCCTGGCGAGCGATAACGATCCAGCATTGTATGGAGAAATCCGGCATCGCCGGAGATATTTTTCTATTGAAAAATGTACAAATTTGGCTTGCTGTCAAAACAAAAATATATATATGCTGGCTGGCTACCGCTCGCCGGGAAAATATTGACACCTGGATGGGGGTAAACGTCTTAAAACAGTAGGCTGAATGGGGTCGAATGGATACAAGACAAAGAGAGAGGGAGAGAAAGAGAAGAAAACAAAAGCGAGGTGGGCTCCCTTAAGGAATACTGTTGTACTTTCTTCAAAGCGATAGCGAGCCTTTAGTTTTAGAAGAACCGGCCTTTGGCCGGGAAATTTTTCTATCGAAAAATGTACACATTTATCTTGAGGAAGGGTATTTGGGGGGTGTTTTATAAGCTTGATTGAGGTCTAGGAAGGAAATTCTAAACATAATTAAAAGATCCATAAATTCCAAACATAATTAAAAGATCCATAAATTCTAAACATAATTAAAAGATCCATAAATGAGCAAATAAATATACCCATCTCCCCTTAAAAACACATCATGTATTGAAGTGTTTAATCCTTTCATTGTTAGAACGCCATATTTACACTTTACTCAGCCTATTTATTATTAGAGGATTATCATCAGCTTTGGAAGGCCATGTCAGCATCAACGAGGTCAATCATATCTCTATTAACCCTCTGACCTCCAAAATTCCCTCCCAAACTAAATTAAATCGTTTATTGTTAGCCATAATAGACAAACTAAATACATCCTCATATAGGTTAGGGGTTAAGGGGAGGTTTTTAGTTTGTTTCCTAGACATCCACGAAGCTTAAAATTACACTTCCAAGACCCCCTTTCAAGATAAAAAAAAAAAAAAAATCGGTAGAAAAATGCCCTCTTAAATTACAGGCTCGCTATCGCTCGCCAGGAAAAAAAATTACACTTAAATGGCACGAAAGGCCTTAAAATTGACAGGAATGGGGCGAATGTTCTTAAAATCGCCAAACTATTAGGGCGTACTACTTAAAATCTCAAAAGCAATGGGGCTAAACATGAGGGAGAAAGTGGTCCATAAAAAACTACCTGAAGTGTAATTCTGGCCTTAAGTGGTCCTCGAGTGTGGCTAAGTGTTATGATGTGGATAATTGTTTACGCTGTGGGAGGTTGGAGAGGCTGTAGCTGACACACAATATGGAGGGGGGCAGAGGGCATTTATATCATTCATTCTGGTTTAGTTTGCCCCTCTCTCTCTCTCTCTCTTGCTCTCTCTCTCTCTCTCTCTCTCTCTCTCTCTCTCTCTCTCTCTCTCTCTCTCTCTCTCAAAACAAAATGGTTCACAAGTGACATAGCTTTAGCAATTATAAAGAGAAAGATTGCATACAGAAAGGCCAAAAGAAGTCAAGACCAAACAGCTTTAGATGTCTTCAAAATATGTGTAGAAGAGTGAAATCTCTTATAAAGGAAGCAAAGTGGAATACAAAACTAAGGGTGGCAGACCTCTGCAAAGAGAGTCGTAAATATTTCTTCAGCTATGTGGACAGCAGGAAGCCATTCAAAAGTAGCATTGGACCACTAAAGGATCCAACAGGCCAACCTCAAACTTCTGATAAAGCTAAATCCCTAAACGACTATCTTGCCTCGGTATTAACAAGGGAAAATACCAGTAACATGCCAAGTCCAGGACTAGTGCACCAGGGTGAAGTTCTTAGCAGAATTAGATGTACCCCAGAGGAGGTAGCCAAAAAAAATAAAATAAAATAAAATTATAATTTAAATAGGTTCAAGTCATTCAGCCCAGATAGCTTTCTTCCCCGAGTTTTTTTTTTTTTTCTTTTTTTTATAAAAGACCTCCGTCTACGTATTGTGAAAAGCCTGTTATCCTCCGGCAAATTGTGGGGTTGAGTGAGTGAAGGGGGGGACAGTGAATGAAGGAGGATACATGTTTTTCATAATACGTGTTGCTAGCCCCAAACGCGCGCAACTGTGGCTTTCAACCATCCGACACATCCCCTTTTATTTATGTGCATCACACATGTTAAATACAAATAAAGTTTATGTTTTGTTTTACCCTACTGTGGAAAGACTACGGATACACCACTCCTGCCCGGGCCTCACACAGTGGCATGACCCAGTCCAGTCGAACTGACCTCATGAAGCTGGTGGCATTGCCCCGGAGGATAACCATCCCTAGTCTTTGCTTGAGCCAGAGGGTTTCCCGGGGTTCTCCTGAAACTTCTCTGATTTTACGGCCTATTTCATTCACCATCTTAAGGGTGGTAGGGCCGAAGACTCCTGAAGTTTCGAATGCCAGGGGCTCGAACTGGTGATTTCTGGCGATGGCTTGATATTTTTCTCGCTTTTTGTACGAGAAGTCCGAGATGAAGTCACACCTTTCTTGGCAGAAATTTTCAAAAATCACTAGAAAATTTAGAAATCCCTGAAGACTGGAAACTGGCCAATGTGACCCCAATCTTTAAGAAAGGGGATCACGAGTGTCCCAAGAATTATCGGCCAATTAGCTTGACTTCTATCATAGTAAAAACTCTTCTAAGGGATACTAGTAGACAAGATAGTTGACTACTTAGAAATCCAAAATTTAATTACAGATTCCCAACATGGATTCAGGCGACACCGATCATGTCTTACCAATTTGCTGGAATTTTTCCATGGAATGCTGAGTGAGTATGACAAAACTAGAGCCATAGACATCCTTTGTTTAAGATTTTCCAAAAACTTTTGACAAAGTGCCTCATTGCAGGCTAATATCAAAAGTGAGTGCACTGGGTATCAATACAGAGGTCACAAATTGGATAGAAAGTTGGCTAACAGATAGACAACAACGAGTGGTAATCAATGGTGTTTCTTCTGAGTGGACTCCAGTCACTTCTGGAGTTCCACAGGGATCTGTCCTTGGCCCACTACTGTTTATCATATAATAATGTCAATGACATCGATATTGGTCTGTTGAGTGTGATCTCCAAGTTTGCAGATGACATAAAGTTTGGAATGAATGTGAAAGACCCCAAAGGGGTTGAACAGGTCAGGATGGACCTAAACAGACTGGGTGAATGGTCGGAGACATGGCAGATGCCTCTACCGAAAAATGCATAAATATTTCTTGAAAGGGGGTCTAGGGGATGTTTTTCTAAGCTTGATGGAGGTCTAGCGAAGAGAGTATAAAATAATTAATAGATGAATTAATAGACCAAAAAACCAGCCACTAGCCCCTTAAGCAATATTATCATGGTTGCTTACACTCAGTCTTCTTCATCTACATTGTTTGGTTTGCGTGGCCGAGGAGCACCTGAGATTTCCTAGTTACACAATCGTCTTATCCTCGACCTACTGTATACTGATGAAGCAATACTGACGTCAGAATGAATGTAGCATATCTTCACTTACTTAAATGTATATGCATGTCATAACTTGTGTTGCATAATTAAGGGGAGATGGTTCACTTTTCGGTGGATTTTTTTCAATTATTTACTATTTTTTCGAGTTTCCTCGCTAGACGTCCATCAAATTTAAGAAGAAGCCCTCTAGACCTCCTTTCAAGATAAATTTATACATTTTTCGGTAGAAAAATGTCCTGGCCGGAGGCCGATTCCTTTTAAATTATAGGCTCGCTATCGCTTGCTAGGAAAAAATCGGCACCTAAATGGCAGGAAAGATCTTAAAATTGACAGAAATGGGGCGAAAGTTCATAAAATCGCCAAACTAATGGGGCTAAGGATGAAAGAGAAGGGGGTCTAGAAAAGCGACATATCTCCCCTTAAGGGGGGTGACCTGTTTTTGTTCTGTCCTTTTCTATCTTTCTCTGGCTTGTATCCATTTGGCCCCATTCAGCCTACTGTTTTAAGACGTTTATCCCCATCCAGGTGTCAATTTTTTACTGGTGAGCGATAGCGAGCCAGCATATTTTTTATTTTTGTTTGACAGCAGGCTAAAATTGTAAATTTTTCGATAGAAAAAATTCTCCGGCGACACCGGATTTCTTCATATAATGCTGGCTCGCTATCGCTCGCCAGGAAGAAATCGACACCTAGATGGGGATAAACGTCTTAAAATAGTTGGCTGAATGGATACAAGCCAGAGAAAAAGAGAAAAGGACAGAAATAACAAAAAGCAGGTCACCTCCCTTAAGCGTGAGACGAGTATTTGTGTTTTCCACTTACTGACATCGGAAGCGTCATCCGAGTGATATGAACGTTGATGTAAAGCCTCTGTCACACGAGCACTTTTTCCGTCAATTTTCCAAGAGCAAGTTTTGTTTATCTTATTATTTGGGGACTTTTTCGCACTGGTATCGGCAACTAGACTGAAGGTAGATTATGTTTGGCGGCTGAATTCTGATAAAGTGTAATTTTGTAAGCTTCCAGACCATAATTGCCCGTAAATATTGCTCGAAAAAGGGCTCGTGTGACACCGGCTTAAGAATAGATAGTGATACATGTGTTCTATTGAATTAAGTTTTAGATCACTAATACCCAACTAATATGGCCCTCAAAGTCGTAATATGTTTAATAGCTTAATATTATTCACATATAATATCACAAAATTAGTTTTCATGAAAACATTGACCAAGACAAAATGATTTACTGTATGTCCACACCATTAAGATATTATATGTATATTAAAGGCAGACGGACCGTTATATTTTGTTTCGTTGTTAGTCTATTGATTCATATACAGTATTACTTTATTTCGTAGTTTTCTCGCTAGACCTTTATCAAGCTTAGAAGAAAAGAAAAACCTAGACCCCCCCCCCCCCTTCAAGATAAGTTTGTAAATTTTTCGGTAAAAAAAAAATCCCGGCTGAAGGCCGGTTCCTCTAAAATTTCAGGCTCGCTATCGCTCTCCAGGATATAATCGACACATAAATTGCACGAAAGGTCTTAAAATTTACAACGAAATGGGGCGAAAGGTGTTAAAATCGCCAAACTAATGGGCCGAACGTCTTATAATCTCAAAACAATTGGGACTTACACGAGGGAGAAAGGGGACCAGAAAAACGACCCTTCACTCGAAAACTGCCATAAAATAATTATATACGAGTTGCAGAAGTGAGAATACTAAACCAACTATACTCTGTTTCTTTTCAACTGACGGTAAATTGAATCCCTTAGCAGCTAAATTTTCGATACTTAACCCTTTCAAGCTCCAATACGCGTTTCTGTTGTTTTCTGGCTACTATTAAACGATTTTATTCAGATTAGTAACGGAATACGGAAGTCAAAGGGTTGATTGAGATAGTATTTACCCTTTTAATACCCACAGATCCTTCCTAAGCTGCATAAAATCGTCTAATGATGGCCGAAATAAACTGCTAAAACGCGTCAGAGCTTCAAGGGGTTTATATGAAAATGCTATGACTGTGTGTCGTATTAATCCCAAGTTTTCATATATAACATATTTCGCTACCAAATCTACCTTATAGCTGAGTAAACAAGATAATAACATGGCAATTTACCCTCAGCTGGGAAAAAAATAGACTGTAGTAACAGAACGACACGAGGACTTATCAAAAGGAAATCCTCTAGTAACTATATCCCACGATCAAGCTCACTCACTCTCTCTCTCTCTCGTCTACGCTCATTACTAGAACATCTGTGGATGAGAGCATTCGTAAGCTATTCGGCATTAGGGCCATAGACTCATATTTTCATCTGTTATGTTAATATTCACATAACTAATTCCGTACAGGGCATTTATTGAGAGAAAAGGAGAGAAAGATAAAAAAAAAAACGGTGACCCACCTTAAGTGTGCTATACAGTAGAGTCGTGCTCTTTTCAGGCGCGAGTTAAAGGAAAGAAAGGAAAACTAAAATTATGTAAACAAAATGACTCGTGGAAAAATGGCATTGACTGAAATGTAATTGCATGTAGTGTATTTTGTATGAGGTAAACTTATTGATACCTATAGAAGAATCTTTTCAAAGTATATACGAAAAATACAATATATAACAATTAACAGATTCAGTTAATATGTTATTATCTATCTATCTATCAATATATATATATATATATATACACACATATGTGTGCGTGTGATTTATTTAAATATTTAACTGAATTATATATTTTAATGTGTTATTTGTTTTCAGGTAGATGGAGAGTGTTGATGTGGCCGGTGCTACAACGGAAGTGTTAGTGAAGGACTCTAGTGACTACAGGTGTAGTACCTCCAGCTCTCTCTCTCTACCCATGATACACTATCATTAACTGAAGCATTGATAAAAGCATTGATATTGTGACACGAGTTTGAAAACGGCATATTGCATTGTAAGTCGCATTCCCCAACAGACGTACAGGAGGATTAATTCAGAATAGATGCAATACCTTGTGTATAATACCCAAGTGACTGCTAGATTACTGGTGTACACTATATAGTAATCTGTAAACGAGTAGAACAATTACTCAGCAAATTACATATAACTTTCAATTTTGTGTCACATATAAGATAGTAGGGCTAATCATCAGAAAAATCACATCCAACTTAATTTACAGTGTCAGTGAAATATAAATTGGTAGAGTGGGTTTTCAGCCCCTCTGGTGACGATATCCAGAACTACACATGCTTTCCCCAAGACCCAACACTCGTGGTTGTTAACTTATTGGTTAACTATTAATTTACTGTCATAGTGAATTAGATATCAGTATACAGGGTTTCCTCGGGCCCTTTGGTGACCACATATACACACTACACGTTTCCCCCACGACCCCAAGATGGCACTGGGCTCGGCAGATATAGCACTTCTGGTCCTCTCCGTGATGGCCAGTGCAGGGATTGGCATCTACTTCAGCGTCACCGGCAGGAAGTCCACGCCCCTGGAGTATCTGTTGGGGGGCCGCAACATGCAGCCCCTACCCCTGGCCCTGAGTATGATGGTGGGCACAGTGTCGGCTATCACCATCATGGGTAACGCCGGGGAGATGTATGTCTACGGGACTCAACTGTGGGTCATGGACTTGGGCATCATACTGGGCCTGGTCATCATAGCCAAGGTCTTTATACCAATAATGTACCCGCTCAAGATGGTCTCGTTATACCAGGTCAGTCTAACACATGTAATTTTGCATTTATCTGTTTATGTGTTTGTAAATTTCATTAATCGATTTTAGGAGTATAGTTGGTTGTTGGAAGGAACATAATAATTATATCATTTTATTTATGAGCACAAGGATAATAGATATATAGTCCAGCTCCTGGTAGTAGTATCTAACGTACTGCTTGCGTACTAAGTTGGAGGCGACCATCAACCAAGATATAGTAAAATATGAAGCAAAATAAATTACACATATATAAAAGGGAGTTTACTTCAGAAAGAGTGTAAAGTGCTGTTTTAAGAAAGATTTAGTTACAGAGCGTGTCAAATAAATGGAACATGTTTATAAACCGGTATATAGGGTAACTCATACTGTAAGGCTATGACATACTGTAATACATGGACATCAAGTTTCAATGATTAGTTACAGGTAAACTATAAAATACAATACCGAAATCGGTTACACCACTTCATAAGTACATATTTACACGTTGGTAAATATGTGAGCCACACGCAGAAGGCCTGACATATAAATATAGACATGTTTGGTGAGATATATTTATAAGGCTTTGACATCAGGTGAACACATGGACGGTAACTCACACATATAAGGTCATTTCACATAGGTAAATACCTGTGTGGTCAGACGTAATTATAAGGCTTTTGACTTATAAGTAAATACCTGTTATAAAATACATGAGTCTTGTACACCCCCGCCCCCCATCCCTATTTCACAATACAATTGGGGAGACTGTACACACCAATTGTAGACATAATGTTGCATCTCTCTCGCAATTCTAACACTATTACAATAATCAGTGTTCGTCAGAGCTCTCTCACAGTATACCACCTCCTCTACATAGAGCAGTGGTTCTTAACCTTTTTAGCACCGCGCCCCCCTTTGGTCAGGACTATTAAAGTCCCCCCCCCCCCCACGCCTCTGATGCCTAGATTTTTTTTTTTTTTTATCTATTCCATATGGATGCTTAAGACGCAAGATACTGTAAAACGGGCGAACACATAACCAATCTGCATGCAAGGATTAAAACTTATTAATGGTTTTATGTCAACACCTCATGTGGTTGCTCCGAATGACGATTGTGAATTTGTCCTATCAAAGTGTTATATATATCTTTGCGATTACCCTGTATGCATTTGAATGGCCTAGCCCTATTTTGAACTTTGATTACCCCCCCCCCCCTAGCATTGTCAAACGCCCCCCAGGTCCTGACGCTATTCTTGACTTCCAATCCAGAAGGGTTGATAGCCTCTGAAGTCCCATTTTAACTAACTCATCAATCTCTCCGCAGTATGTTGAGAAACGGTTCGAATCCCGGGCACTGCGTCAGGCCACAGTACTACTGCAGCTGGTGGGCGGGTACAGCTTCATTGGCTTCCTGCTCTTCCCGCCCTCCATCGCCCTCGAGAAGTTCACCGGGCTGCCTATCGCTTACAACATCATCATCATTGGGGCCACATGCACGCTCTATTCGGCTTTCGTAAGTTAGAATTTATGTTTTGTCTCTATTAAACAATTTTAATTCTGATCTATTCTGTTTTAATGCAGTATGAAACTATATTCGGCGTTTGTAAGTTGAACCGCTCCGTAAGCTATTCTATTTAACCTTCATAAGTTAGAATGCTTACTTTTCACTAATAAGACCTATTCTTTAGTTAGATATTTTCCATTTTACTTCATTAATACAGGAAGATGCTCTATTTGACATTCGATAGTTTAAGGGGAGGTTTTTAGTTTGGTCTCTAGATATCCATCAAGCTTAAGATTACACCCCCTTGAGCCCCTTTCAAGATAAATTTGTACATTTTTCGGTAGAAAAATTTCCCGGCTGAAAGCCGGTTCCTCTTAAATTACAGGCTCGCTATCGCTCGCCAGGATAAAATCGACACCTAAATTGCACGAAAGGTCTAAAAATTGACAGAAATGGGTTGAAAGTTCTTAAAATCATCAAAATAATGGGGCGAACGTCTTAAAATTAGAAAATCAATGGGGCTAAACATGAGGGAGAAAGGAGTCAAGAAAAAACTCCCTCAAGTGGAAATCTCGCCTTAACCTATAACTTTTAACTACATCAATACTGAGTATGGGATTTTGATTCACTTATTCATTCCCATAAATTCTCACAAAACATAACTACGGATACAGTTTCATTGGGATCCTGCTCTTCCCGACCTTCAGAACTTCACCGGTCTGTCCATTATCTACTCTACAACATCATCACTACGGTATATAATTATTTGGGGCTAGAGATCCTATAGTAACAGAGATCGGTTAATCTACGCCATCTTGTGACACTGGTGATTTTTTTCCTCGTTTTACTGTTAACCTAAAAGCTGCGACAATCCTTTCGGAATGTTTTACTGGGTGAGTGCGGCATTCCCTCCGGGAGATGGCACATAAAAAGAAAAAAAAATCCCCAGTACCGGTGAAACGGAAGCAATATGAGATTAGGTGGCATGTCCTCCCCTTGCACGTGTTTTACCCCCATCCCTCTCCTCCCCCTCTTTCTCCCTCCACTTCCCCCCTCCTCCTTTATTCTACTTTTTTCCTCCAATTTTCTTCTCTACTTCCTCCCTCCCGCCAGTCACCCTCCTCTACATTCTCCCTACCTAACTCCTCCCTCATACATGCACAGGAGACAGCTAGAACTGTCAGTGTGCCTCAAGCAGGCAGACAAGTTCACAGAGCACACCTATGTCACGCTCCCTCGTACGCAGTCACCACCTCTCCCATCACAATAATAAGTTTTTTCACTGGATATTTTCTCTTTACACCTATTTTCTGGTTATTCAATGTTCACATGCTCAGTATACATGTAAAATAGGTGCATATGGTGCAGTAATTTTGCTTTATATGGTAAATATAACAAATTATTTCAGAATCAAGCGTAAACCAGCCGCATTGGTGGACGTTTAAAAAACATGTCTGTCGCTTTTTACGAGTTAAATATTTCCACACCCATAATCAACATTTGGAATAATTTAAATAGGACATATAGATTGATGTTTGGATATATATTTTACACGATCAAAAAGATAATACAACCTTGTTATAATTGAAGCATCAAAATGTTGTTTAAAGACAAAAATAGCCACTCTCTTTTACTACAGGATGTTTATTTGGAAGACATCAGGCATGCTGTATTCGGCATTTGAATGTTAGAATTCGTGTCCTTTCGCTATTGTAGTACAGTAAGATGTTTCACTCAGCATTCGTATTTTGGAATTCTTACTTTTCTCTACACTAAATCACTCTACTTGGGCTTTTTTACATTTGACCTCTTACCCTTCATTACAACAAGACACACCACGTTTAGAACAGGATCTGGAAAGTTAGCATTAACATACAGAGGATTACAAACACTACTTGATGATATAGCTAACTTATAATGTTGACCAACAGGGAGGTGTGAAGGCGGTGGTGTACACGGACGTGCTGCAGTCCGTGGTGATGGTGGCAGGGGTGTTGGCCATCGTAATCCAAGGCTCTGCAGCTAATGGAGGCCTAAATAGAGTCATTGATCGAGCCTACCACAAGGATAGGATCGAGTTTTTCAAGTGAGTCACATAAGATCACAGCGGAAAAATTAGTGTTGCTTAGGGGAAAATTGACTAGCTCAATATATGGCTCTGTATCATACAACAAAAGCCTCCCTGTGAAGAAGCAAAGAGATTAATGAGGGAGTCGGAAACAATTTCATTATGTAAATGGCCTTCAACCTGCTTACCACTTCAAACCCCGAAGATGCTCTGTTCTGAGTCTGTTCCATAGATTAGGTTGTTTGGATGACTGATGTCTGATTTGCATCAGACGACGATGAATGCAGAGCCTACTTGGCTGAGTACTTACAGAAGCTGTACATGACTGAGTTCTCCAGTTACAAGCAATAAATAACCAGACACTCTCTGACTAAGTTAAACATATAACCAGATTTTAGTATTCCGGATCCTCGTGAAACTCCGACTTGAGTTTGTTCAGGTGCTGTTTTCAGTCAGTCTATCTAAGAAATAGACACAAATATATATAAAATATAATTTATATTAAGTCATTCACTTAGCTTCACTTTCATTTTTAGACACTTTAAGGCTACAATGATTGTTACAATCCTTGTTGATGATTTGACTATTTTCGAAACTTAACCATGAAAAATAAATATGTTTGATACTTCTCTCAATTAAATTTGCCCACAGAAAATTTCTTTATCCAATCACTCTGCATTTAAAATCATAAACTTTCTTGAACTGGGTAACATATTTATTTTAAGTTAGAGTCTAAATTAAAAGATGATCATCTTAGTGAAAATAAATAAATAAATATACCATTACACAACCAGTAGATCTCACCCAGTACCAACTCAACCAGAGCCAACTAAACCAGTGCCAACATAAAATAATAATAATACGTAACCCAACAGTACTGATTGGGTTGGAACTGGTTGATATCTACTGGTTGAATTGGTATAATGGTTCAGTTATCCAATTAACATAAACCTTATTTCACAGAGTGGGGAAAAGCGTCTATCATATAAATCGACCACTTCTTCATCATCTAACTAAATAATTGCATTATTTCTTTACAGCATGAGCCTTGACCCTTATCAGAGACACAGCTTCTGGCTCTGTGCAATACTGGGGTTCTTCTTCACCATGGGGACCTACGGTGTCAACCAGAGTCAGACCCAGAGATTCTTCAGCACTGGCTCAGTCAGTCAGGCTCAATGGTAACATACAGTATATGGAATGCATAACTACTTCATAAGCAAAGGGTTTCTAGTCATACTGTGCAATTCATTAGTATGAAATATTACTGGCAAATATTGCTACAGTCAAATGGGGCGAGTCCTAATAAGAGTGTACTATATCCAGGTGGGGCTACGTAGTTCTGAGATCATAACACCGACTTTACGAGATCAATCACGGCCTTTCCAGGGAATATAGTGTAATAAGTATTTAATGGGTTCTATACACGTCTTGCTATTATTAAAGAATTCAGCCGACGTGACTTAAAACACTTTAGCTTTTGTTAATACATCACAGTTTTATACGTATTTAAACTATTAGAATTGGAATGCGCAAACATTTTCCAGACAAAGTATGGTGATATGTGTGAGCTTCAATCCATTATAACTATAATAACTTCCTTATAATAACTTCTTCAAAAATATTTTGTTTATTATAATACTTGATACGGTGCTTACTACAAAATCAACTACAATTACCTGCACTTGAAGCCTTTCGAATTTCCCTAATGTGTTGCTTGTCTAAGCAAGTATATGGAAGTTAGTTGTATTACCTACTAGCCATTACAAGTGCTACACAACCCCAATGGGCCCATTTGTTATATGCTGCAAGGGTGCTATAGTACACTACTGGTAAATAATTGGGCAAGTGGTGATTTTAATGCAGTGGCGACTTAAGTTATATTGACGTTACTTCTCCCAGGGTGCTGTACTATGCGGCCATGGGTATGATCTTCCTGCGAGCCCTGATCCACCTCTCTGGCCTGGTGATGTTCGTCCACTATGAGCATTGTGACCCCATCTCCAACCCTGCCGTCTACACAGACCCCTCAGCTATGGCCGTCATCTACGTCATCCAGGAGTTGACTAAGGCTCCAGGGCTCGCTGGACTTTTTGTGGCAGCTGTGTATGCTGCCGTGCTTAGGTCTGTATATTCGCTAAAATATATACAATTGATTTACAATATGAAACAAAGGGCGAAGGAATTTATGGAACACAAGAGGCCCAATTCATATATGCAGTGTTATGTTTTGTTTTTTAACTAAGGCCTGTATTTCCTATTGTAAGTCAAATACAAAACAATTGTTATTGAATTGGAAGTAGCTACCGTACGTAGTTACGATATCAAACATTTGGACAGCACTGGAGATCAATCCCCTTGATCAGTGTTTTTCAAATGCCATGTATCATTGTTTCATACATTAACTATGTAAGCAAGTGTAACTTAGAAAATGTAACACTTTCAATCATATCACTTTAATCTACAACAAACATCAGCAATCAACATCAACAATGCTGCTCACAATTTCAACACAATTATCCAAAACGCAGACAAGAAACACATTCCAAGAGGTAAGAGAAAAAGACACAACCCCAACTTCACTCCAGAAATTCAAAACCTCATTAGACAATGCGACATACTAAAACACTCCCCAGCTCCCCGCACACAGGACACCGCACAACAAATCCAAGCACTCAAGACACAGAATAACAACAAACTACTAGAACAACAAACACTAAATTGGAACAATTACCTCCAGACACTTGATCACAAAACAGACCCCAAAATGTTTACAAAACACTAAATGGCATTACACTTTCCAACAGCAACACAACACAATCACATATCGCAATCACAACAACAGACTCTATACCTTCATACAAACAAAAAGCAAACACTCTCATTAATCACTTCTCTCATGTCAGCCACCTGAACCCCCATCATGACGACCGACGTTTCATCCGATGTAAGAGACAATTCCCCACAGACCCTGACTATGCACCTTTCACCTAAAACCAGACAAGGCACACCATCAACAATCTCAAGCACTCACCCGTCTGAGGTTCAGACAACATAAGTAACATACACCTCAGACCACAAGGCATGCAAGCACTCACCAACATATCAAACAACAGTTATTCACACAACACAATACCACACATCTGGAAGCATTGTGTCATCATTACATTCCCCAAACCCAACAAAGACTCCAAGCTACCCTCCTCACACCGCCCCTGGCCCCATCACACTCCTTTGCACCTCCTCCAAAGTCTCAGAACGCTTTGTACTACAACTGACCACACAAGTTCTACCCCTAACACAACATGGCTTCAGGCCACTACACTCCACAAACACTCTTCCTACAAACCATACACAAAGAGCTTTTGATGGCATCAACTCAGCTAGACCACCACACAAATCACTACTTACCACACTCGACATTAGTAAAGCCTTCGATGCCGTCCCCCGCCACAACCTAACAAACAAAATCTACAACACAAACATGCACAACAATACAAAAACGTGGCTGGCCAACTACCTAGCATGCAGATATGCACATGTATCATTTGCCAGTCAGTCATCTAACATCAAAAACTTCATAACTCTTCATTCTATCCATGCATGATATTTCCACACCTCACGCACCCCAAATAAATATAGCTTCCTTTGCAGATGACATAACACTCACATATACGCACCAAGACTCAGACACAGCAACACATCTCCTTCAACCCTATCTCAACACACTACATGACTGGTGCACTACATAGAGACTCAAATTAGCCCCAGCCAAATCCACTGCAACCCTCCTCACAAGCTGGACAGCTAAATACAGAAATGCCCACTCCTCACCATAAACAACACCCCCTTAACACACACACACACACACACACGCACAAAATCCTAGGAGTAACATATAATACTCTAATGACATTCAAACAACATACCATAAACATAACAAATAAACTAACACCCAGACTTAACACCCTCAGGTCACTTGCCCACACCAAATTTGGACACAACAAAGAAACTATCACCAGAGTATTACAAACAATACATAAGATTAGTGATGGAATATGCAAGCCCTGCCTGGGCTTCTAACCTCGCTGAAGCACATCACAAGACCTTGCAGACCATTAAAAACAAAGCCCTAAAAATCATCACAGGCTACACAGCTACTACACCTATAGATCACCTACATCAAGAAACCAAAGTCCTCAAAGTCAAAGACCACCTGGACATGAGAGGCACTCAATTCCTGGCTGCAGCCTCCACATACCAACACCATCCACTACACTACATGGCAACACACCCACAGACACCAAGGAATATCAAAACAACACCCAGCACAGGATATCACACACAAATACTGTCATCTCTCACTCCCTGCCCACCCCAAACCAGCTTCCAGAAGTACATCCATACTCATATCTCTCGCCGTTCTATCCAATCACTCAAAGACAACACGCAACTGCATGCACGATCTCCCGAAATCCATCCTTCTGAGTTCTCCCTTCCTCGTGAGGACAGAGTCCACCTGTGGGCACCATCCAGCTCTTCTGAGCTATCAGAAGAGACTGGATGAATCCGTCATCGACACCTGCCCAGGATGTAACACAGCACCCCATACTATGAAACACATCATAGAAGACTTCATTCCACACAATCACTTATGCCAACAGCATAATCTACACTCCTTGAGAGCCCTGTGGGAAAGCCCGATCGCGGCCATGGCCTTCCTTAGGGACTCGCGGCTGTTCAGCCAGGCAGCCTAGGGAGCGACAACAACAACAAATTGATTGAACTTAACTGAACTGCAAGATTTCAATCAGATCACTATATCTACAACACAAACTTCCATGTCCCCAATTAAACTGAACTAAACTTAAATCTTTCGATCAAAACTTTATAATGTACAACAATAGAAACTCCCATGTCCTCTACTGAACGGAACTGAATGTGTTGTTCCTTCATCCACAGTTCCGTGTCTACTCAGCTCAACTCCATGACAGCGCTCTTGTGGGAGGACTTTTTGAAGACCCTTCCTGTCTTCAGCACCTGGTCTGAAGTGAAAATAGGCGGCTTGCAGAAAATCATAGGTAAGTTTGTGGGGAATTATATATTATTATTATTATTATTATTATTATTATTATTATGTATTGCAGTGTTAATTTTTTTCCTTACACCATTGTGAAAAAATCTGTGTTTCTTAAACTATTAGTAACAAATTAATGCATACAAAGAAACGTCGAAATACAATAGTAGAAAGTTGGTCAGATGCACCGAAAGAGAAGAAAAAAATATATATATATAAATTTGAAAACAAAATCAGAAACTCTCATTCGTAAAGCAAGGTCAATACTACAGACAAAAAAAATCGATTTTTGCGTTTGGAAAGGCATAATATATGAATTTTGCTCGTTACTGATTTCGTCAATTTTGCTTTGGAAGATTCTTAATTAAATTATTATTATTATTATTATTATTAGTAGTAGTAGTAGTAGTAGTAGTAGTAGTAGTAGTAGTTGTAGTAGTAGTAGTAGTAGTAGTAGTAGTAGTAGTAGTAGTATTTTAGTAGTTTAGGGTCCAAAGAGTAGTAGTAGTATTTACTACTAAGGGTGTGACTCGCAGAAGAGCCATAACAGCTATAACCCGCAAAGGGTCCCTGTGAGGGGCATCAATAGCATGAATAGGGATGGAATTACATTAATGAGATGAATTACTCAGCTTAGTAAAAAGGAGTTAGCTTTTGTTCTAAATGTTTGATTAATCTCGTAACACCAACTCAACCTTAGATGAAATAAATCAAGATGTCCCTGTACTTAATTTTAATTCGCCTGAAATTCCCTCACTTAAGATCCACACCAGACATGTCAAAACTATTTTGCAGAATCTCTCGGTAGATAAGGCTCCTGGTCCAGATGAAATTCCTCCAATAGTACTTAAGAATTGCTCCTTGGTGCTCGCTCCTGTATTGGCAAAATGTTTCCGTCTGTGTACTCATACCTCATGCTTCCCAGTACCCTGGAAAGAAGCAAACATCCATCCAGTTCCTAAAAAAGGTGCCTCTTCAGATCCATCAAACTACAGACCAATAGCTATAACTTCCACTCTTGGTAAAGTCTTTGAAATTATATTAAATAATCACATAATTAAGCATCTTGAGAATAATAAATTAATCAGTGATAGGCAATATGGTTTTAGACGATGTCGATCAACTGCAGACATGCTTTGCCTTCTTACGCATCAAATCAACCAAGCTACAGACCAACATGGTGAAACACATACAATAGCACTGGATATATCAAAGGCATTTGATAGAGTCTGGCATCAATCCTTATTGTCGAAGATGTCACACTACGGCCTTGCATCATTAGTTCCACTAATTTCTTCTTATCTTCATAACAGAAATATACGTGTAATGGTAGATGGCCTTTATTCTCAATTTCACTCAATAAATGCTGGTGTTCCCCAGGGATCAGTTTTGGCCCCAATTCTGTTCCTCATTCATATCAATGATCTCATATTTACCACTCATAATCCAATACATTCCTATGCAGATGACTCAACACTCCACAGTTCCTTCACATTTACCAATTCTTTCACCCAACCCGATCTTATAAATTCAAAAATAAACACTGCAATTTCTCTGAACCAGGACCTTTCTAGAATTAATGGATGGGGACAAAAGAATCTAGTTTCCTTTAATACACAGAAAACCAAGTACATTCAATGTTCTAACCGACAGAATCTCACTGACTCCCATATATTTTTTAATGATGTAAATATTCCCACTTCCCCTAGTATTGACATTCTCGGTGTAACATTAACTACTAACTTGAGCTGGACACATTATGTTAGAAGCATTGCTAAGAATGCCTCTAAAAAACTGGGACTCCTGTACAGAGTTCGAGAATTCTTCACTGACGAGCAGTTGGCCGTGATATATAAAAGTCATGTGCGTTCTCAGATGGATTACTGTTCACCTCTGTGGGGTGGAAGTGGAGTGGTTGCATTGAGGCAGTTGGACAAAATTCAAAATAAAGCTATTAGATTAATCAATAACCCTGCAATCACACAGGACCTTCCTACATTGTCCATACGAAGAAACGTTGCATCCCTTGCATTATTCTACAGATATTTTCACAGCAATTGTTCCGAGGAACTTGCTTCAATTGTGCCGCCTCTCCACATCTTTCCCCGTAGAACTAGGGCAGCTGAGAGCGCCCATGAATTTACACTTTCTCCTCCACAATGCAGGACTTCTGCTTATCAGAATTCATTTATCCCCAGAGCTACTACTCTTTGGAATTCACTTCCCTCGAATTGCTTTCCACAAACTTACAATCTACAAATGTTTAAACCCAGTTGTTACAAACATTTTATGAATGGAGGATGCCTTTAGGCACATGGACCTTTTTGTTTTATCTGTGTTTTTCCTTCCTCCGTTCATTGTCTCAAAAAAAAAAAAAAAAAAAAAAAAAAACGATAGCGTTGGGAAGCATGTTCCACGTTTTGCTAGTGAATGTAGCTTAGAATTCATTGGGTGGTCAGTATTGGTAAAAACACTTATGTAAAACAGCCAATGAACCAACAATGTGGCAATGTTCAAGATCCAAAGAAATATTTGGCAGTAAGAACTTAACTTGATAAAAGACTCGATCAAGAAGACCAAGGTTAGAATGTGCGGCGGAAGACCAGACAGGAGAGCAGTACCGTACTCAAATAGTGGCACAATAAAAAAAAAAAAAAAAATTGCGATTAATTGAATCATCAGCAGAAGTCCATACGCATTTACGTAAAATTCCAACTTTTTATGAGATAGAGGAGGCCAAGCATCGAATATGAGCTTCAAAAGTTAGTTAACAATCGAGAGTTACACCTAATAATCTGAGCGTAGAGCAATCTTTTATGACAGAATTGTCAATAATGATATCAGGGTGACCAGGGACGGGAGTACGAGATCTACTGACAATGAGACTATGTGTTTTTGGTGGGTTCAACTTCCTGCCCCAGCATCTACACCAGTCCATAATCTTAATAATATCAATATGTAGATCATAAGCAATATCAGCTCTATTTGAGAGGGAGAGGTGCACCGAAGGAGAGGTGGAGGATGGAGTGAGGAAATATATGGATGAAGGCGGTGCTGGTTGGGAGGAGGGGCGTCGACTGACTGGGGACAGAGGTGCATGGGGACGGTTCGTTCGTGGCCATCCCTTCGGGGATCACGGCGTCAGGCAATAAATAGATAGCTCTATTTGCTGGAGAAGAAATAGGAGCATAATTATGCAATCCTGTTTGAGGAGATTCACTCCCACATATCACTTGCACAAATTATAAAGAATAGGGGCCCAAGCACATTTCCTTAGGGCACCCCCAATTTAACATTTGTAAATTAACTAAAAAGACCATCAACTTTAACACGTTGTAGTCTATTATTTAAGAAGTCTTTATAATATTCAGAATATTCCTACCAATACCAAATTATTCTAGTTTAAAAAGCAGTACTCTATGATTAACCAAGTCAAAAGCTGAGCTAAAATCTGGTGAAATCACTCTAGATTCATGACCAGCATCCAGAGAAGACTGGAGGTCATGAGTTAAAACCTAAAAAGCATCACATGTACTCAAGCCTTTTCTAAATCCAAATTGGTTAGGTGGCAACAATTCAAATTCACCAATACATCTTGAAAGACGCTTGGCCAGCAAGCGTTCAAAGACCTTCAATAAAACAAGAGTAATGGAGACCGGTCTATTCTCCGCTGGATAAATAGAGGGAGATGTACCTTTAGGGATTGGGACAATATTAGCGGTACGCCAGCATACCAGAAATGTACTCAAACAAATTAAAATTCTAAAAATATCAACAAGTTTTGGAGCCAAAACTTAACTGATCCCTTTAAAAAATAGAGGGAAGAACCCATTGGGGTCTGTACCCATAGCAACCTGAAATAATGCCTTCAGTTACCAATTCATAATAGTCTTAAAATGTTGCCTTAAAGAAAGTGACCACCATAAATAATCTTTTTTAATAATGCCAATGCAAAAAGCTTCAAATCGTAGTTAGAAAGAATGTTTACAAAATCGTTTGGGCAACATGTGCCTTATTGTTTTATGGAATTTGTAATAATAATTCACTAACTTCTCAACCTGTCCCTTATTCCCCAGTACTGCTGACGGGTGTGCTGGGGATAGTGCTGGGCCTAGCGGTGTCTCAGCTGGGTTGGTCCTTCCTCAACACTGTGTTTGCGGTCAATGGGGCTCTATCGGGACCGCTCATAGGGCTCTTCCTGACGGCCGTTTTCCTGCCATGGGTCAACTCCAAGGTCAGTCAAGAGGTCAAGTTGTCTTCTTAAGCATGGAGGAGGGGTGTTGACTATCCCATATTGAATGAAGACTAAAGAAATACGTGTTTATGTATGAAGGTGTGACCTGCCTGCCCTGGGTCAATACTAAGGTGAACACAGTGAATTAAGTTAACTGAATACCATGACTGGTTTTGCATTTTTTTCCCCCAACCATATGTTTCTCAATGTTGTGTATGCTGGAGGCTTGATATCTGCTTTGTTCCAGGGAGCATCAGCCGGCTTTCTGTTGTCCATCATCGTTACTATAACCCTAGCGGTGGGGCAGCTGAGCATGCCAAAGGCCCCTTACCTTCAGCTGTCCCGAGACGGCTGCGACGCCCCCACCAACGACACCATGGCCAACGAAACCATCTCATTGGACACTACGATAGCTACAGAGATCTTGGATACGACCATTCCCACTACTATCACCGAGATCATTAACTTTAATGTTTCTTCTACTGTTCCACCTGCCATGACGGCCACTTCGGATCCTGCGTTAGTATGGATATATCATTAGCATAGTTTTATAGATTTACTATATAATAATATAAAAATTCCATATATACATTATCTATCTAAGAACAAAATAGTTTTATGTTATTCAATCTATCGACAGTTTTATGCATTTTAAGAAGGGCCTACAATTAAATAATGGGTTGAAAACTTTATCAGCAACTTATGTCTACTGTATATGGATCCTTCCTAAGTTGAAACGAAATAATTTGGAGTTAGCTAGAAATATAAACAAAAATTCATTATTTGATTGATATAATTATGGAACCGGAAGGTCTATTGTCAAGCTAAAAATATATATTCTTATAAAGATTAAGGGCTAGGGAAACATTTGTCTAATGGACCCCTATTATATATATATATATACTGTATATATATATATATATATATACTGTATATATATAATGACAACCAGAGTATTAATGTATATTTTATCAATCAGAGGTGCTGGTTTCTTCGGTCTGTCGTACTGCCTGAACTCATTGTGGGGTACTCTACTGTGTACCATCATCTCCGTCGTGGTTACTGCCATTACTGGTAAGCAAATATATAACTCGCTTAGTTCCATAATTCAACCCTTTCCAGTGCACAAATGTAAATATATAAAAGTCTTAGTTCCAAACCGTAACTCATATATATAAAATTATAAGTATAAGTAATGCAACCTTCCGAGTAAAATGTTTAAGGGGGGTCACCGTTTTTTTTTTATCTTTCTCTCCTTTTCTCTCTTTCCCTGGCCTTCATTCAGCCAACTGTTTTAAGACGTTTATCCTCATCCAGGTGTCGATTTCTTCCTGGCGAGCGATAGCGAGCCAGCATTGTATGGAAAAATCCGGTTTCGCCGGAGACATTTTTCTATAAAAAATGTACAAATTTAGCTTGCTGTCAAAACAAAAATATATATATGCTGACTCGCTACCGTTCGCCAGGAAAATATTGACACCTGGTTGGGGGTAAACATCTTAAAACAGTAGGCTGAATGGGGCCGAATGGAAACAAGCCAAAGAGAGAGGGAGAGAAAGAGAAAAAAAAAAGCGAGGTGGGCTCCCTTAAGAGAGAAATTGGTGACTATCATCATTTGTAACTACAGTACCTACATACAAATGAATGTGTTGATCTGCTCCCTCCTCATTAACCCCATCTGTACCGGCGACGTCTTTGTAGTTATATTTTAGCAACATTTAGATGACTTTGTGCAGTTTAAGGAGGATGTGTGATGTTAATAAAGGCATAGCGAGATAGTTCGAAGCCTTTTAATAGTGAGATAGTTCGAAGCCTTTTAATAGTGAGATAGTTCGAAGCCTTTTAATAGTGAGATAGTTCGAAGCCTTTTAATAGTGAGATAGTTCGAAGCCTTTTAATAGCGAGATAGTTCGAAGCCTTTTAATAGTGAGATAGTTCGAAGCCTTTTAATAGTGAGATAGTTCGAAGCCTTTTAATAGTGAGATAGTTCGAAGCCTTTTAATAGTGAGATAGTTCGAAGCCTTTTAATAGTGAGATAGTTCGAAGCCTTTTTATAGTGAGATAGTTCGAAGCCTTTTAATAGCGAGATATTTCGAAGCCTTTTAATAGTGAGATAGTTCGAAGCCTATTAATAGTGAGATAGTTCGAAGCCTTTTCATAGTGAGATAGTTCGAAGCCTATTAATAGTGAGATAGTTCGAAGCCTTTTAATAGTGAGATAGTTCGAAGTCTATTAATAGTGAGATAGTTCGAAGCCTTTTAATAGTGAGATAGTTCGAAGCCTTTTAATAGTGAGATAGTTCGAAGCCTTTTAATAGCGAGATAGTTCGAAGCCTTTTAATAGTGAGATAGTTCGAAGCCTATTAATAGTGAGATAGTTCGAAGCCTTTTAATAGTGAGATAGTTCGAAGCCTATTAATAGTGAGATAGTTCGAAGCCTTTTAATAGTGAGATAGTTCGAAGCCTATTAATAGTGAGATAGTTCGAAGCCTTTTAATAGTGAGATAGTTCGAAGCCTTTTAATTGCTGGAGGCCCTTTTGAAACTGAATATAATCGTCTAATAGTAGCCAGAATAAAGTTAAAAAGACCCAGTCGGTAAGGAAAGGGTTAACAAAAAATGCCCAGTCGGTAAGGAAAGGGTTAACAAAAGACCCAGTCGGTAAGGAAAGGGTTAACAAAAAATGAGCACAAATCGGAGAGCTTAAGGGGAGGTCTCCACTTGAGGGATTGTTTTCTTGACCCCTTTCTCCCTCATGTTTAGCCCCATTGCTTTTGATATTATAAAACGTTTGCCCCATTAGTTTAGCGATTTTAAGAACTTTCACCCCATATTAAGACCTTTCGTGCAATTCAGGTGTCTATTTTATCCTGGCGAGCGATAGCGAGCCTGTAATTTAAGAGGAACCGGCCTTTGGCTGGGACATTTTCTACCGAAAAATGTACAAAATTATCTTGAAAGGGACTCGAGGGGGTGTAATTTTAAGGTTGATGGAGGTCTAGGGAATAAACTAAATACCCCCCCTTAACCCTTTCAGACTCATATGACGCAGAGGTTACCGCCAGATTAGCAATAAGATATAGAGTTCTCTCACCTCTCCACATTTAGTTTTCTGCCCACAGCTAACTCAAAGACAACTGCAGAGGTTGAAGTAACTAAACCAAAGGTTTCTAAATACCCCTGATGGTAACAAAGGTTTTAAAGTATCCCTAATAGTCTCAAAATCGCGTCATATGTCGGAGAGCTTAAGGGGAGATTTCCACTTGAGGGACTTTTTTCTTGACCCCTTTCTCCCTCATGTCTAGCCCAATTGCTTTTGAGATTTTAAGACGTTTGCCCCATTAATTTGGCGATTTTATGAACTTTCGCCCCATTTATGTCACTTTTAAGACCTTTCGTGCCATTTAGGTGTCGATATTTTCCTGGCGAGCGATAGCGAGCCTGTAATTTAAGAGCAACCGGCCTTCGGCCGGGACATTTGTCTACCGAAAAATGTACAAATTTATCTTGAAAGGGGGTCAAGGGGGTGAAATTTTAAGATTGCTGGAGGAGTAGGTTACAAACTAAAAACCTCCCCTTAACTTCAGAAAGAGGACATTATATACTGATATTGTATATTTCATTGTTTATTATTGTATAATAGTATATCATCTTGATCGTTTTCTTGGTCCCAATGGTTTAATACATGCTATAGTCTATTCGCTGTAAGTAGGCGAGAAATCATGACCTCTGTCCTCTGTAACTCAAAATGAGCTGGAGCAAATTGGCTGTAAATTTCCACCTCTATTCCTTGACTGACTCTTCCCAAATGGCAGAAATATTAGCTCGATTACTCTAGTCGGTTTTGAGTTACAGAGGATAGAGGTCATGATTTCTCGCCTACTTACAGCGAATAGACGATAGTAGAAAGTTCTTATTTATCCGTGCCATTTATTTTCCATTTTGTTTTCCAGGTTTCAACACTCCAAAAGACGTAGACGAGAAACTAATTTCACCTGGGGCTTGGAAATTGTTCCAAAGATCGCTTAGTCAACAGATTTACGAATTCTTCTGCTTCAAGATCTTACGCAGAGAACCTCCCCTTGCCACCCCGGTCACCAGTGATCATGGTGTGAACGACCCACTCAATAACCTAGAAGGCGTCAATAGAAATTATGATATCGAAAGTAAAGGAAACTAGAGTGCCTAGTGATCTACACAAGGCCTGTAACTAGTTGTCAAAATGCAGTAAACTAGAGTATAACAATCGAATGACCTAGTATTCTTCCTAGTATAACAATCGAATGACCTAGTATTCTTCCTAGTATAACAATCGAATGACCTAGTATTCTTCCTAATATTCCATAAATTGTGCAATTAACTTCCTTAAGGGGAGATTTCCACTTGAGGGATTTTTGTCTTCACCCCTTTCTCCCTCATGTTTAGCCCCATTGTTGCTTTAGATTTTAAGACGTTCGCCCCATTAGTTTGGCGATATTAAGAACTTTCACCCCATTTATGTCACTTTTAAGAACTTTCGTGACATTTAGGTGTCGATTTTTTCCTGGCGAGCCAAAGCGAGCCTGTAATTTTAGAGGAACCGGCCTTCGGCCGGGACATTTTTCTACCGAAAAATTTAAAAATGTATCTTGAAAGGGGGTCAAGGGGGTGTAATTTCAAGCTTGATGGAAGTCTAGGAAACACACTAAAAACATCCCCTTAACAATTGAAAAGGTGACCACAGTTTTCTGTTCAGCATACAGACTGTAACTGCACCACTGATTTTACACATTACGGGGGGAGACCTGTTTTTGTTCTGTCCTTTTCTATCTTTCTCTGGCTTGTATCCATTTGGCCCCATTCAGCCTACTGTTTTAAGACGTTTATCCCCATCCAGGTGTCAATTTTTTACTGGTGAGCGGTAGCGAGCCAGCATATTTTTTATTTTTGTTTGACAGAAGGCTAAATTTGTACATTTTTCGATAGACAAATGTCTCCGGCGAAGCCGGATTTCTTCATATAATGCTGGCTCACTATCGCTCGCCAGGAAGAAATCGACACCTAGATGGGGATAAACGTCTTAAAATAGTTGGCTGAATGGGGCCGAATGGATACAAGCCAGAGAAAGAGAGAAAAGGACAGAAATAACAAAAAGCAGGTCACCCCCCTTAAGTTACTATGTGGACAAGATTGTGGCCTGGGGACAGCTTTCAAATGAAATATATATATTCTTTGAGGACTTATCTATCAAGTTGCCCCCAAATAGTATTATCTTAAGGGCAGGTCTCCACTTGAGGGATTGTTTTCTTGACCCCTTTCTCCCTCATGTTTAGCCCCATTACTTTTGATATTATAAAACGTTTGCCCCATTAGTTTAGCGATTTTAAGAACTTTCACCCCATATTAAGACCTTTCGTGCAATTCAGGTGTCTATTTTATCCTGGCGAGCGATAGCGAGCCTGTAATTTAAGAGGAACCGGCCTTCGGCCGGGTAATTTTTCTACCGAAAAATTTACAAATTGATATTGAAAGGGACTCGAGGGGGTGTAATTTTAAGGTTGATGGAGGTCTAGGGAACAAACTAAATACCTCCCCTTAAATAGCAGTGACACAAAATGTTCTTTATCTAAAATAACCTCGGCTACTTGTGAATATGCATGAAGTACATTATTACAGTGGCGTTAATAAGTCATGTCCCAGCTGTCATTACGTTTGGCTCGCTCTGTGCTGTATTAATGTCTGTCAGATGTTGAATAGGGTAGGTAAGTATAGGAACATGTTTGTATATTGCACTCGAGATGAAGAAATGAAGCTTAGATATGGCTGGATACCAATTATTGATCAAAACATACAACATGGTGCCCAGACATCACTTATTAGCGCGACTGTACAACTCATTCAGAAAGAGATATAAGACCTGAAACCCACCGCCAATATTATCAGAGAATCTTGCCATTATGAACAAAATATTTCAGTTTATTGCAATACCGTTTCCAAGAAGTGAATATATGCACCTTTGTAAGTAAGATATGAATCGCTCTGTTTGTGCAATAACCAATAAATTATCTGGTTTGTCAGTAGAAAACGTTTAGTGTGTTTAAGGGGAGGCAGACCGTTTTTCTGGACCCCCTTCTCCCTAATGTTTAGCCCCACTAGTTTTGAGATTTTAAGACGTTGGTTCCATTAGTTTGGGGATTTGATGACCTTTCACCCGATTTCTTTGTTAATATTAGGACCCTTCGTGCTATTTGGGTGTCGATTTTTCCCTGGCGAGCGATAGCGAGCCTGTAATTTTAGGAGGAATCGGCCTTTGGCCGGGACATGTTTTCTACCGAAAAATGTACAAATCTATCCTGAAGGGGGGGGGGGGGGTCTATGGGGTGTTTTTGTTAGTTTGATGGAGGTCTAGGGAGGAAACTTATGAATAGAAGAATTAATAGACCAAAACAAGAGCCCGTCTCCCCTTCAACTAGCCCTGCGGTGACAAAGCCCCCGGAGTGTGTAGCCTACTGAACAAGCTCTCTCCCCTCTTGGTGGCGTGCCGTCTCACCCAGACATTAAGGGGGGGGGGGGGACCTGTTTATGTTCTGTCCTTTTCTATCTTTCTCTGGCTTGTATCCATTTGGCCCCATTCAGCCTACTGTTTTAAGACGTTTATCCCCATCCAGGTGTCAATTTTTTACTGGTGAGCGGTAGCGAGCCAGCATATTTTTTATTTTTGTTTGACAGCAGGCTAAATTTGTACATTTTTCGATAGAAAATTTCTCCGGCGAAGCCGGATTTCTTCATATAATGCTGGCTCGGTATCGCTCGCCAGGAAGAAATCGACACCTAGATGGGGATAAACGTCTTAAAATAGTTGGCTGAATGGGGCCGAATGGATACAAGCCAGAGAAAGAGAGAAAAGGACAGAAATAACAAAAAGCAGGTCACCCCCCTTCATGAAGATCTGTCATGTAATATCTCGGTGGCTCACCAGTATTCCAGGTTAAATGTTATTACTTGTCTCACCTTTCATATATTCATGTCAGGTCATGTTGTTTTCAGAACAAAGGCTGTTTACGACAACTTATAGAGTGGAATATATAAAAGATGATTTATACGAAGGCTCTTTTCGGCAATTTTGTCTCTATTTTTTGTTTTTTGTTTTTTTCTGGCGACATGTGAGACTGGTTTGCCTTGGTATCGGCAACTAGATTAAAATTACATAATTATAGGGAACAACATTCTTACCAAAGTATAATTCAAAAGCTGCCAGATCAGTGTTGAAGCTCAAAGTTGCGGGAAAGTGTTTTTGTAGCCGTATTTTGTGTTCAATGTTGTCAGTATCTGTCGTATTCAAACTAGAAATATGTTATGGAGTCAAATTTCATAACTACATAATATAGGATATTAATTTTGTATTTATATAATCAACAAGGCAAAATATACTTAATACTTGCTTGTGTCTTTATTGTACATAGAATGTAGTGTAAGAACATGTATATTTTTTCACACATATTTACCATGTAATTTATATAATATTGTAAAATATGTTATGTTATAATTATGTTTAATTGAATTTGTATCTTTATACTAGTATTATAATTTTACTCATTTCACATATTGAATGTCTGAGTATACACAAATGATGCAAACAATTATGTAAGACTTAAGGGGGGGTGACTTGTTTTGTTCTGTCCTTTTCTATCTTTCTCTGGCTTGTATCCATTTGGCCCCATTCAGCCTACTGTTTTAAGACGTTTATCCCCATCCAGGTGTCAATTTTTTACTGGTGAGCGGTAACGAGCCAGCATTTTTTTTATTTTTTTTTGACAGCAGGCTAAATTTGTACATTTTTCGATAGAAAAATGTCTCCGGCGAAGCCGGATTTCTTCATATAATGCTGGCTCGCTATCGCTCGCCAGGAAGAAATCGACACCTAGATGGGGATAAACGTCTTAAAATAGTTGGCTGAATGGGGCCGAATGGATACAAGCCAGAGAAAGAGAGGAAAGGACAGAAATAACAAAAAGCAGGTCACCCCCCTTAATGTTGCTTGTGCACATTCTTCACCATATTTTAAAAGTCCAGTCTATGCATTTATAATTATTTATGTAAATACTGTATATTTAACCTGAATTAATGAAGATGTATTTGTATTCTGGCTACGTCCAGACGATTATATATAACTTAGGAAAGGCATTATGGAATCAAGAGATTAATTTACTTTTTATCTATAAGATTTCTAGAGGTGGTAAGACATGTATTGACCAATCACCTGCGAGGATCAGCGCTGAATGAATGAATAAGAATATAGAAAAGGTGGGTGAGGGTGAAAGAAGTGAAGTTTCAATTGGGCTGAGCAAAGTGGGAAGCTTTGGTGAATCTGGTACAGAAAGTTACAGTCCTGACAACCAATCAGCGGCCAGCATATATTCCAGGGTGAGAGGAGTTAGATGAGCCGGAACAGTCAAACTTAAATTTCCAATACACAAGATTCTTTTCACCCCAAATGAACAAGAGAAGGGTGATATACGTCTACCAGGATGGTGAAGGAAAAACAAATAAAAGTAAAGGGAGAGATGAAAGGAGCCGCCCAGAAGAGATACCTGCCTCTAATAAGGCATCTATCCCTCGCTCCCCCATTCCTATTCACTTAAGGGGAGGTTTTTAGTGTTTCCTAGACTTCCATCAAGCTTGAAATTACACCCCCATGACCCCCTTTCAAGATAAATTTGTAAATTTTTCGGTAGAAAAATTTCCCGGCCAAAGGCCGGTTCCTCTTAAATTACAGGCTCGCTATCGCTCGCCAGAAAAAAATCGACACCAAAATGGGACGAAAGGTCTTAAAAGTTACATAAATGGGGTGAAAGTTCTTAAAATCGACAAACTAATGGGGCGAACATCTTAAAATCTCAAAAGCAATGGGGCTAAACATGAGGGAGAAAGGAGTCAAGAAAAAAATCCCTCAAGTGGAAATCCCCCCTTAAAGAGAATAGACGGGAACCAGAAATTAAGCAGACAGCTACTGTAGACAACGAACAGCAGTACCAGACGTCTATTAAGAGGATTGCCGAGTCTTCCTTTACTTGGATTCACCTGCAATTTCCCAGAGCCTGTATGCACATCGCCCACCTGCATCAAGTGTCACAAAAGCTTCATGGTGTGACAGGCTGCGTTACAGAAAAGTCCGAGCTGATTCGTTACCTGTGGCCGGATGTGAGAAGCTGAGGAAGGGTGAATGAGCAACAAAAGTGATTTAGCCACATGTTTCAGACTTGCCTGACTGGGAACAATATTTTATTTAACCCCTACTGTACCAGAGGGTATTACCATAAACTTTAAATGTACCCTCCAGTACCAGGCAATGTGGCAAAAATGGTTTCACTCGACAGAGAACACCCTTCCAACTCAAAAGTTGGAGGAATACTGGCCCAGCCAACCTGTGGAAGCTTGGATATAAGCTGAGAAGTGTTGCCAACGTCTAACAGCAGTGCGTACAAGTCATGGTGCCAGGTACCGCTCGATACGGGCAGTTACAGGGACCGCATACTACTGACGGCGATCTTCCGTCGCTGGTACAGGCGAGTGACTTTTTTACTGGCGGCGATTCGCCGTCGCTGGTACAGTACGGGTTAATGCGACCTCTAGGCCCCGGGCGCAGATGCTAAACAGATGTTACCTATATTAGGTAAGCCATAAATAAAGCAACAAAGACTAGACAATAAATTATGTATTAAAAGGTTAATGAATGGAAATATTAGTTATTAATTGTTAGCAAATCGATAAGCTAGTACAGTAGTTACTTAGCTGTTGGGCTCTGCTAGAGTACAACATATAATAGATAATGAAATAATTTAGAGTAACGCCGTAGATTTAGACTCTGGTATGGCAGAGGGTAAATATTAGCCCGCTGACCGAGTCTTTCTAGTTAGCTAGTGAGAATATTATTTGCCAGCTCAATTGATAGCGTCTCTGCTTTCCATCTTGCAGTCTCGCGTTCAATCCCCGCTCAGATTGAAAAGTTTATCTGGGATATAGCCGGCGGTTACCTTCTCTCCATGAGCATGGGAGATGGGTAATAGTCTCTGGTTGATTAAAGAAGGGTCAAGCGCTTGTGAATCCTCGAAGGAGGAGATACGGGCGCTATATAAATAACCAGATGATTTTTATAATTATTATTATTACTATTTAGTTTTGAGGTCACGGCAAACCAGCCTCAAGACCATTACAAATTAGGATTGTATATAACCTACACTACCGTACTACGATCAAGATAAGTACGGGATAGGACCTGCTGGTAGAATAGTTAGTTGATAAACTATAGTCTATTTTTGTCCAGCTGATGGTAAATTGAATCCCTTAGCATCAGATTTCATTATTCTTACTGGACAAATCTGATACTGCAATGTCTGTGCGTCATATTATTGCCAAGTTGTCATGATTAGCAACCTATTTCGCCACAAAATCATGATAATAAAGTAGTAATCAGAATGGAGAGATGGCAATTTAGTATCAGCTGGGAAAAAATGGAGTATAGTCAGGAAGGCGAACATCGCCACTATAACAAAAGTACCCCTTATTGTTTAAAGGAAATCCTAATGATGATGGAGGTATATCATGGAAATTATTAGCATGCTAACGTAACGAGAATACATTTCCCATGCAGAGTCACAGAGAGATAAGGGAATTTACTAAGTGACTGCTAGACGGAATTTATTTAATTGAAAGGTTAATGTAAATAAAGTCAACGTATAAGATTAACTGTCACATTATTCCAACCCTCTAAGTATAAGATATATATTTTATACAATACTATAGAGCCTTGAAGGAGCTTAATATTGATCACTATATTCCTTACCAAGTTGCTTTGTTTATCTTTCTCTCATTTTCTCTCTTTCCCTGGCTTGTATCCACTCAGCCCCATTCAGCCAACTATTTTAATACGTTTATCCTCATCCAGGTGTCGATTTGTTCCTGGCGAGCGATAACGAGCCAGCATTGTATGGAGAAATCAGGCTTCGCCGGAGACATTTTACTATCGAAAAATGTACAAATTTAGCTGGCTGTCAAAACAAAAATATATACAGCATATATGCTGGCTCGCTACCGCTCGCCAGGATAATATTGACACCTGGATGGGGGTAAACGTCTTAAAACAGTAGGCTGAATGGGGCCGAATGGATACAAGACAAAGAGAGAGGGAGAAAAAGAGAAAAAAAAAGCGAGGTGGGCTCCCTTAAAACCGTCTGGCCATATTATACATAATTAACAATCGTCATCTGATATAATAAGTTAATGTTTTATGCTTAAGAAACAAAATTACTATGCGGTATAACCGTATATATTTGTGTACATGCTAGCTAGTCTGAGAATCTCAAAACCTTTTAAATGTACTTATAAACAATACATTACTGAATATTTCTCCTAAATAAATTATAATCCATTCTATAAGTGTTTCAGTAAACCCTATTATAAAGATTAATGTATTATCATTTTATTATATCTTAAAGACAGCGCTGAAGTAACTCCAATTCGTGTCATTGTTTAAAATATATATTATGAATATAAATTGGTAAACAATTTCAAGGAGATACTTCCAAGCTTCGTCACTACAGTTGTTATTTCCTCCGTTTGTTTGTCTTTAAACAAGATACCCTACCCTTCAAGATAAATTTGTACATTTTTCGGTAGAAAAATGTCCTGACCGAAGGCCGGTTCCTCTTAAAATTTCAGGCGAGCGATACGACACCTAAATGGGACGAAAGGTCTTAAAATTAACAACGAAATGAGGTGAAAGGTGTTAAAATCGCCAAACTAATGGGCCGAACGTCTTATAATCTCAAAACAAATGGGGGCTTAACACGAGGGAGAAAGGGGACCAGAAAAACGAGCCATCTCCCCTTAACCTCAACAGTCCATCGGGTAGATCGGCCCATTTATTCGCTTATTGCTGTATCTATTTATTATTTGTATTAAGTTTCCTCCCTAGACCTCCATCTAGCTGTACAAATCACCCCCTAGACCCCTCTTCAAAAATTTGTACATTTTTCGGTAGAAAAATGTCCTGGTCGATGGCCGGTTAGGCTACTCTTAAAATTACAGGCTCGCTATCGCTCGCCAGGAAAAAATCGACACCTAAATGGCACGAAAGGTCTTAATATTGACAAATAAAATGGGTGTAAAGTCTTAAGATCGCCAAACTAATGAGCCGAACGTCTTATAATCTAAAGACCAATGGGGCTAAGCATGAGGGAGAAGGGAGGCCAGAAAAAACAGCCCATCTCCCCTTAATTCTCCAAAACAAGTCGTATCTAGGTATTATAACATAAGATAGTCTAGTTTCCTTATTATGAGGAAGCTATGACGTCATGGTCAAGGAATATATGCTATTAATTCATTGGTTTGTTATGCCTCTCACCTCGCCTTTTTTTATCTTTCTCTCCTTTTCTCTGTTTCCCTGGTTTGTATCCATTCGGCCCCATTCAGCTAACTGTTTTAAGACGTTTATCCCCATCCAGGTGTCGATTTCTTCCTGGCGAGCGAAAGCGAGCCAGCATTGTATGGAGAAATCCGGCTTCGCCGGAGACATTTTTCTATCGAAAAATTTACAAATTTAGCTTGCTGTCAAAACAAAAATATATATATGCTGGCTTGCTACCGCTCGCCAGTAAAATATTGACCTGGATGGGGGTAAACGTCTTAAAACAGTAGGTTGAATGTTTTTTTATTTTATTTTTATTTTTTTTGGTGCCATCTACTTTTCACTTGATCTTGTCCTCATTGTCCTTACCATAACCCATAATCATTCAATTTAATTAATTGCAATGTAACAGTCTTCCCAATACTGTTTTTCTGGACCCCCTTCTCCCTAATGTTTAGCCCCACTAGTTGTGAGATTTTAAGATGTTGGTTCTATTACTTTGGGGATTTGATGACCTTTCACCCCATTTCTTTGTCAATATTAGGACCCTTCGTGCCATTTAGGTGTCGATTTTTTCCTGGCAAGCGAAAGCGAGCCTGTAATTTTAGGAGGAATCGGCCTTTGGCCGGGAAATGTTTCTATCGAAAAATGCACAAATCTATCTTGAAGGGGGGTCTAGGGGGTGTTTTTCTAAGCTTGATGGAGGTCTAGGGAGGAAACTAAACAAATATATGAATAAATGAATTAATAGACCAAACAAACAGCCACTGTCCCCTTAAGGGGGGTGACCTGTTTTTGTTCTGTCCTTTTCTATCTTTCTCTGGCTTGTATCCATTTGGCCCCATTCAGCCTACTGTTTTAAGACGTTTATCCCCATTCAGGTGTCAATTTTTTACTGGTGAGCGGTAGCGAGCCAGCATATTTTTTATTTTTGTTTGACAGCAGGCTAAATTTGTACATTTTTCGATAGAAAAATGTCTCCGGCGAAGCCGGATTTCTTCATATAATGCTGGCTCGCTATCGCTCGCCAGGAAGAAATCGACACCTAGATGGGGATAAACGTCTTAAAATAGTTAGCTGAATGTGGCCGAATGGATACAAGCCAGAGAAAGAGAGAAAACGACAGAAATAACCAAAAGCAGGTCACCCCCCTTAAACTGAAAGGCAACTAAATAACAATAACTATACCCGTTCGCACAGTGTTGAGGCCGTTTTCAGGCGTTCGGTAGTCTTCATTTCGACTTCACTCGTAGCAAAGGAGGACAAGAAGTTTTGTTGTTGGCTGTACGGTCGCGCTAATAAGTCATGTCCAAGCTGTCATTACGTTTGACTCGCTCTGTGCTGTGTTAATGTCTGTCAGATGTTGAATAGGGTGGGTAAGTGTAGGCACATGTATGTATATTTCACTCAATATGAAGAAATTAAGCTTAGATATGGCTGATACCAATTATTAATCAAAACATACTTTGGTGCTGAGACATCACTTATTAGCGCGACTGTACATCACGAGAACATGACACAGGCAGTAGGTCACCGCAGTTACACAAATACACACACTCATACCTAAAACACAATTGTTATCTACAGTATAATTATGCAATCACGAGTTAACGATTTTTTTTTTTTTTGTTATCACTACTGGCCAAATATCGCTCAATGGCTTCCTGTACTCCAATATCCGTACCTTGCCTGCACCTACAGTATAGTTTTCTTATTTAGATTGTAAGGGGGGTCACCGTTTTTTTTTATCTTTCTCTCTTTTTCTCTCTTTCCCTGGCTTGTATCCATTCGGCCCCATTCAGCCAACTGTTTTAAGACGTTAATCCCTATCCAGGTGTTGATTTCTTCCTGGCGAGCGATAGCGAGCCAGCATTTTATGGAGAAATCCGGCTTCGCCGGACACATTTTTCTATCGAAATTTTTTAAAATTTAGCTTGCTGTCAAAACAAATATATATCCAGTATATGCTGGCTCTCTACCGCTCGCCATGAAAATATTGGCACCTGGATGGGGGTAAAAGTCTTAAAACAGTAGGCTGAATGGGGCCGAATGGATACAAACCAAAGAGAGAGGGAGGGAAAGAGAAAAAAAGCGAGGTGGGCTCCCTTAACTACTCTGATTCAGACGTAAAAAGCCTTTCTTTGATAAAGTCCTCTGAGTATAATATATATCATGTTTATATTATTAAGGGATCAACAAGGTCTGATAAAACACATTGATGAATTATAAAAATGTCAAGGAACTCGTTCAATAAGGAAAACAATGGTTAAATGTAATCTACTCACATGAAACTGGCAATACAACCCCGTCACCTCTCTCTCTCTCTCTCTCTATATATATATATATATATATATATATATATATATATATAATTATATCTTGCTAGTCATAACCTGCATTCTAATTCAGATTCACAGTGCAATACATATATGCGCCATCATCTTCTCTCCCTTTCATGTATCTCATCACTTACGCATTCTCTCATCTCTTTCGCCCACCTACAGCCTCCCCCTCTGTTTTATGCATTAATACCTATTTACTTTTATCAACACTGATGTGCATACAGCTATCCCTTTATAAGAAAAACAAAATCTGACGTTATGGAGTCATTTCCTTTCTACATATTGACATAACAAACAATCGGGACGAGGGTAACTTGCCTGGCAATTGTACCTTATGTAAAGTTAGTTAAGCCACATTTGTATCAATTATTTATAACACACTGTATTTATCCTGCTTTCTTCCTACTTTTACTCTCCCTACTGCCTTCCTTATCAACCTCCCTCTTTACGATCTCACTGATGCCTATAGTTTGGACTTTCCTAAAATATATCATCGTTCACGCTCCCCCTAAATTACTACATCACTCTCTTACCTAACCTAATGTCAATATTATATTAGCTTCATCCCCTCCCTCTAACCCCTTCCACCTCTCTCTCATACACCCTCTTTGCCATCCACATGCTCTCCGTTCGCTCCATGTGACCATCCACTTTTTCGCTCCCTAGCTTGCCATTCACATCTTCAATCAGCATAGCTTTTTCAATTCTATCAAACTATCAAACACGCTCTTCCACATTCTATCAAACTATCAAACACGCTCTTCCACATTCTCTTATCAAACTATCAAACACGCTCTTCCACATTCTCCCAGAACTCTGCTTTCACTCTCGCATTTGTATCCTCAGTCGGTGCATACACACAATAATAGATCTATGTAACATGCAATAAATGTTCTTCTCTATAATATACATGAGATTTTTTTTAATTAACAGTTAAAAATCTTATATTTATCCAGTTAACTAAATGTATAATTATCATCAATCCACTTTTTCTACAAGCACTATAGTCTATTCGCTGTAAGTGGGCGAGAAATCATGACCTCTAACTTCTGTAACTCAAAGAAGACTAGAGTATCGAGCTAATATTTCTACCTTTTGGGAAGGGTAAGTCAAGAAATAGATGTGGACATTTACAGCCAATTTGCTTTAGCCCTTTTTGAGTTACAGAGGATAGAGGTCATGATTTTTCGCCTACTTACAGCGAATAAACTATAGCTGTGGTTGCTCTCCCAGTACTTCATATTCATTATCTTCTTGACTGCCTTAGGATATCCAAGGGAAAACCTTTTAAATGGTATACATCATGTTTAGATAGATTGAGATAAATATATACATACGTATATTAAATAATTAAGTAAATATGATGTAAAATGGTACTCTCTTATGTCTATTCCTATTCGTAAATATTATATATATATATATATATATATATATATATATATATATATATATATATATATATATATATATATATATATATATATATATATATATATATATACACAGTATATAACGATATGTAAATCATTGTATATATTATTTTTACCTAATAAAATATATAAGATTTAAAACTGTAGTCTCATTCTGAGTCTAGGCCTATTCCTATTCGTCTCGTTACCGCGCGCCATACGGAGAATATGCGCGAGTTTAGTTGAGTTAGCCATAAAATAGTCCGCGCGCGGCCGTTCTCACCAGAGGTGCCCAACCAATATACCGGATGACATAGAGGCTTGTGCCTATGTGACGGGGCGTTTCTCGTTATCAGTGTGTTTATCACGGTGTATACTTGTTATCAGAGCTCAGACGTCCCCAACAGTCACAATACTCAGTGGTGGTGGCAGTTCTGGTGCACCGATCTTCCTCTAAACAAACACGTACAGCTGTACACACGACACTCTTCAAACGTAATTCCGTATACATCCAAGTGATTATATGTACTTATAATGCCAAGTTCTTTAATCGTATGGGTTATAACTAAACACTGTGCTGTCCCGTTTAGTTGGGTGAGTAGCTATTATTGCTTCTAATTGTACGGTAACGGATATATATAATTAAAGACAGAATAAGAACAAAACTATATCCACTCAATATTCGCCTGCTTCTAGTGAACAAAGTATACTGTATAATCTCTACTGGTGTTGACTATAGTGCCGTGTTGTGTTGTGGTCTGGGATACAGTCTGTTTATCGTTGGCGAAAATCATGAACAGAAAGATGACTACTTTACAATGTTATCAAACTAAATTCTTCCATACGGGCTCGTCTTCTTATCTTGAATTAAAGAGCTGCCATAAACATTCCTTCATACATGCTTTGCATGTATAGTAATTATATTATGCACATAACATAATAATTATAATAATGTTTGATGCGTTACCAATTATCTATGAAATAATATTTATTATATTATAACATAAGTGTGACGATTATCAGTCAGAGATTGATTGATTCGAGAGATTGAATTATTGACAATTATAATTTTTTGTATTAATTCACATGACAATGTTCTCACTCATTCATTATCTACATGTTTTACTTCCAGTATAGATATGAGACCCAGAACAACTCAAGTAGATTCTGATGCTAAGGTTATAGCCTACATATCTCAAGGAACGTCTATCTGTTGACTTATCTGAACTCAGTACCTGACTTCCGGGACGGAGACCAAGTTCCAACCTACTTTCATATACATATCCACAAAATTAAAAGAATAAGCACAAGACGTATATTCAAAACCAAAGGCGGATGTTGTGTATACAGTATGTTGTGTATACAGTATGTTGTGTATACAGTATGTTGTGTATACAGTATGTTGTGTATATATGTGCACAACAAACTCACTTGTTCTGTGTTCCCGACTTCATCTCCTTGAATTACGGGTTAAGTAAAGAGAGAGAGAGAGAGAGTGAGAGGGTTAATGAACATGTAAACATACAGTAGTATATTCTTTGTAACTTCCAATGATAATGTTTGGCTATAAATTATTTTTCTCTCCACAGAAACGAAAATATTATTGAATTTCAAACCTTGACAACATACATTACCAAAGAAGTAGAGAAGAAAACTAAGTAACGCAAAGAAGACAAGGTGACCACGTTCATTGTCCTGCAAGGGTACCCGTTGTTTGTGTCCTACCTCACCAACACACAGACATCATGGACCTGAGCTTCCTAAGGCACCCTTCTGCCATGATCAAAATACCTGAACTGGTAAGTATATAAAAGTAGGGCCTACAGTTGCCCACATGACTTTGTGCCCAATCCAGGTTTTATATAATTAATTAACACCCCGTTCTTAACATTAACATGGATATCAATCTAATCATGTACTCGACCCAACTGCATTATGGAAAGCATAATGT
Source organism: Paralithodes platypus (assembly GCA_032716605.1). Lineage (NCBI taxonomy): Eukaryota > Metazoa > Arthropoda > Malacostraca > Decapoda > Lithodidae > Paralithodes > Paralithodes platypus. The sequence continues at coordinate 22,335,395 of CM064571.1, read as the reverse complement.
TTTAGTGAGAGGAAAGAACAATTAATGGGGCCAAGATCACGAAGGATCGGCCTCGCTGACATTAGTTCCTGATCCTATAGAATTAAGTAACACCCCGTTCTTAACATTAATCATCAATTACAAACCCCAATGAACTTGAATAAACTAATGAAAGCATATGGTCCTCCCGGGATTCGAACTCGGGACACCACACCCAGAACATAAGCATCTAAACCATTACACCACCAACACAATTAAAATTGTAATATAATTGACTTACACGAAGAATTATTTATCAACTCTGCGTAAGCAGAGTTTGGTACCCCCCCCATATAGTGGGTACCACACGAAAAAAATGTCTGTCGTCGTCGTCGTCGTCCGTCTGTCTCGGAACTCCTCCTAGACCGTTGGACGGATTTTCACCAAATTTCACACGAACATTTGTTGCGTGAATGCGAACGTCAGTCAAAAAATATTTTTTGAGTTTATGCAATAGTTATGATTTTAGGTCCAAAATATGGTTTTATATGGTTTTAAAATCTGGTTTAAAATATGGTTTTATTAGTGTGTGAGCCCCGAAGGGGCTCGCACACTAAGAACGCATTCGTTCTGGGGGCGAAAAAATCTCGCTCCGCATTTGCTAGGTTATGTTAGTTTAGTTGGCATTAGAAGTGATGGTAGTAATAGTGGGATTGATGGTGATAGTAGTGATGATGGTGATAATAGTAGTGATGATGGTTGTAGTTGTATTGATGATGATGGCAGTAGTGATGATGATAACAGTAGTAGATATGATGGTGACAGTAGTAGATATGATGGTGACAGTACTAGTATTAGTGATGATGGTCATAATAGTAGTGATGATGGTGACAAGTAATGATGATAGTTGTAGTGATAATGATGACAGTAGTGATGATGGTGTGAGTATTAGTGATGATGGTGAGTAGTAGTGATGATGGTGAAAGTTGTAGTGATGATGACCATAGTTGTGATGATGAAGATCGTAGTAATGGTGATGATGGCAGTAGTAGTGATGATGGTGATAGGATACATGATGGTAATACTTGTGACAGTAGTAATGATGATGGTTATAGTAGTAGTGATGATGTTAACAGTAGTAATGATGATTGTAAGATGGTGGTGATGATAGTAGTAATGATGGTTGATAGTAGTGATTAATATGGTAGTGACAATAATGACAGTAGTAGTGATGATGAGAGTAGTAGTGATGATTGTAATTGTAGTAGTGATGGTCATAGTAATGGTGATGATGACAGTAGTTGTGATGATTGTGGCAGTTGTAGTGATGATGGCAGTAGTAGTGATGATTGTGATTGATGATGGTATTAGTAGTGATGATGGTAACCCATCGCAGAGTTGGGTATGCCGTTTTGATTTTGGGCAAAACGGCACGTCTACTACTACGGCACGAAAAGTTTTTCTGGGATATAGCCGGCGGTTACCATCTCCCCATGAGCAAGGGGGATGGGTAATGGTCTCTGGTAGACTAATTAAAGCCAAGCGCTTGTGAATCCTGGAAGGAGATACGGGCGCTATATAAGTAACCAGAAGATTATTATTATTATTATTAGAAAAAGTCCCCGGGTCCTCTTAAAATTACAGGCTCGCTACCGCTCGCCAGAGTAAAATCGATAAAGGTCTTAAAATTGACAACGAAATGGGGCGAAAGGTGTTAAAATCAACAAACTAATGGGGCAAACGTCTTAAAATGTCAAAACTAATGGGGCTAAACCTGAGGAAGAAGGGGGACCAGAAACGCGGACCATCTTCCCTTAATAGATAAGAAATAATTTGCGTGTGTATGTTTTGTATTACATAAGTCGGTCAGTCAGTAGCCAGCCCTTACTCCCACAAGGGGTAGGGAGGATCAGCAAGAGACACGGGACAGGAACATGAGGTGACAGGAGAAGAACACAATTATAACAGTTAGCCCACCAGTCAGCCACCCCCCAAAAAAAAATATATATACTGTATATACCAGTATATAAATAAAAACAAAAAACAAAACCAAAAATAATAATAAAGTAAAATACAATAAAAAATAGGAAAAGTGGGGATTGGGCCTGAGTAAATAGATAGATATAGATAGATAGCCCACACAAAGCATACACACAAGCATTTAGAATATGAAGAAAGTAAAAAGTGACCCTATCAATCATTTCCTTTCCTACTTTCCATTTCCTGTGAGTTTTTCTCCACTTATTACATTATGGCCTATGTTTCTGTATTGCTTAAGGGAGGTGACCTGCTTTTTGTTAGTTCTATCCTTTTCTCTCTATCTCTGGCTTGTATCCATTCGGCCCCATTCAGCCAACTGTTTCAAGACGTTTATCCCCATCTAGGTGTCGATTTCTTCCTGGCGAGCGATAGCGAGCCAGCATTATATGAAGAAATCCGGCTTAGCCGGAGAAATTTTTCAATAGAAAAATGTACAAATTTAGCCTGCTGTCTAAAAAAAAAAAAAAAAAATGCTGGCTCGCTACCGCTCACCAGTAAGAAATTGCCACCTGAATGGGGATATACGTCTTAAAACAGTAGGCTAAATGGGGCCAAATTTTCATGGGCAATGTCAATGCAAACAACAATTTACTCTTACATAAAGGTCAAGGACACAGGTCAAGGTCAAAGGTCAACTTTTATCAACTCTGCGTAAGCAGAGTTTGGTATCGCCCCCCCCCCCCCCCCCCCCCCCCCCCCCCCCCGCCCCCCCCCCCCCCGTATAGTGGGTACCACACGAACAAAATGTCTCGTCGTCGTTGTCCGTCCGTCTGTCTCGAAACTCCTCCTAGACCGTTGGATGGATTTTCACCAAATTTCACACAAATATTTGTTGCGTGAATGCGAACGTCAGTCAAAAAAGATTGTTTGAATTTGTGCAATAGTTATGGTTTTAGGTCCCCCCCCCCCCCCCCTTACAGCAATAAATGAGTTCTTAGTGTGTGAACACACTAAGGTGTGGTGGAGTGGTCATGCCACTGGATTGGTAATCCAATGGACCCGGGTTCAAATCCCGATATGTCAATGGGAAGATATTATTGTGATTGAATTTGTGCTGTACCTAGTATCAGTGCATTACCACAAAGCCCACCGAAATGCCAAAAAAACACCCTCATTGTTCCCTGATTAAATAACACTGTATGAATATTCCCATATTCAAAATATGTTACAGGGGGACAATGCCTAGTGAGTTCACTGCTCAATAGGTGGCGTTCTGAGAGTGAGGGTCTGAGTCTGGAGGGTGAGACGGTGAAGCACTTGGGCGAAGCAACCAGCCGCTTCAGAGATGGAGCTCCTTCGAGCCATGATGGATGCTTCACATGTCTCACTCCCCAGACTGGAACAAGACCTCACGGGCTTCACCGTGTTGAGCGGTGGAATGTACAGGCTCTCAGCCTATGCCCGAGAGGGAGTAGTTGGAATATAGAAAACAAAAAAAAAAAAAAAAAAAAAAAAACGCATTCGTTCTGGGGGCGAAAACATCTCGCTCTGCATTTGCTAGGTTAAGTTAGTTTAGTTGGCATTAGAAGTGGTAGTAATAGTGGGATTGATGGTTATAGTAGTGATGATGGTTGTATTTGTATTGATGATGATGACAGTAGTAGATATGATGGTGACAGTAGTAGATATTATGGTGACAATACTAGTAGTAGTGATGATGGTCATAATAGTAGTGATGATGGTGATAAGTAATGATGACAGTAGTATGATGGTAGTGACGATGGTGTTAGTATTAGTGATGATGGTTAGTAGTAGTGATGATGGTAAAAGTTGTAGTGATGATGATAGTAATGGTGATGATGGCAGTAGTAGTGATGATGGTGATAGTAGGATACATGATGGTAATACTTGTGACAGTAGTAATGATGATGGTTATAGTAGTAGTAATGATGTTAACTAGTAATGATGATTGTAAGATGGTGGTGATGATAGTAATGATGGTTGATAGGTGTAGTATCAATGATGATAGTAGTGATTAAGATGGCAGTGACAATGGTGACAGTAGTAGTGATGATGGTGAGAGTAGTAGTGATGATTTTAATAATTGTAGTAGTGATGATGATCATAGTAATGGTGATGATGACAGTAGTCGTGATGATTGTGGCAGTTGTAGTGATGATGGCAGTAGCAGTGATGATGGTGATTGTGATTGATGATGGTATTCGTAGTGATGATGGTAACCCATCGCAGAGTTGGGTATGCCGTTTTGATTTTGGGCGAAATGGCACGTCTACTTTATTAATAAATGGTTAGTATTGTGATTTACCTATTGCATAAGAAACTACACTCCTAATTCAAATACCTTATGTTCCCTTTCATACAATCACTTAGTGGATGCAATAAAATACGGACAATTGCTTGAACATGTTCAAGTACAGAGGTTTTACACGATAATTTAATAATCTCAATCAACGCTAAACTCGCCAATCTTCAAAAGCGACAGAAACCAGAAAATTTCCATTGGTTTTCATGATCCTAGAAATAATATCAAACTATAAATGTCCAACACCCTACCTCTCAGAACTCAAAAATCACCTGAGCAATCGACCTGTATACCGTTTGGACGAGGTCATCAGTAAAATTATGTGAACATTTTACAGCCAGTTATTCCAGCCCTCCCTCTGTTCCAAGAGGTAAGGGGTCACACTTTCTAGACTCATCATAATGAATAAACTATAGTGTCAATCAGGATTGGTGGCTACATTTTCACAGTAGTGACTATATTGCTATACTGTTAACAAATCAAGGGCATAACATGGGTATTAAAAGGGTATTAAGGGGAGATCTCCACTTGAGGATTTTTTTTCTTGACCCCTTTCTCCTTCATGTTTAGCCCCATTGCTTTTGATATTATAAAAAGTTTGCCCCATTAGTTTAGCGATTTTAAGAACTTTCACCCCATATTAAGACCTTTCGTGCAATTCAGGTGTCGATTTTATCCTGGCGAGCGATAGCGAGCCTGTAATTTTAAGAGGAACCGACCTTCGGCCGGGACATTTTTCTACCGAAAAATTTACAAATTTATCTTGAAAGGGACTCAAGGGGGTGTAATTTTAAGCTTGATGGAGGTCTAGGGAACAAACTAAATACCTCCCCTTAACGGAGGGCGGTGCGCTCCTCGGTGCCACGAACTCCACATAGGTGATAGTGGCTCCTCCATCAAAGGAGTACTGCCTATATTCGTATCCCGGCTCACCTACCTCAGTATATACCCAAGGGATAATTTAATTTTATTTGTACATACTTTTGTAACTAAGAGTTAATAATAATAATAATAATAATAATAACCATTCTCAAGGAAATTATATTTGTATGTGTCCAAAGTCTTTATATTTGTATATGTCCAAAGTCTTTATATTTGTATATGTCCAAAGTCTTTATATTTGTATATGTCCAAAGTCTTTATATTTGTATATGTCCAAAGTCTTTATATTTGTATATGTCCAAAGTCTTTATATTTGTATGTGTCCAAAGTCTTTATATTTGTATATGTCCAAAGTCTTTATATTTGTATATGTCCAAAGTCTTTATATTTGTATGTGTCCAAAGTCTTTATATTTGTATATGTCCAAAGTCTTTATATTTGTATATGTCCAAAGTCTTTATATTTGTATGTGTCCAAAGTCTTTATATTTGTATATGTCCAAAGTCTTTATATTTGTATATGTCCAAAGTCTTTATATTTGTATATGTCCAAAGTCTTTATATTTGTATATGTCCAAAGTCTTTATATTGTATATGTCCAAAGTCTTTATATTTGTATGTCCAAAGTCTTTATATTTGTATATGTCCAAAGTCTTTATATTTGTATATGTCCAAAGTCTTTATATTTGTATATGTCCAAAGTCTTTATATTTGTATATGTCCAAAGTCTTTATATTTGTATGTGTCCAAAGTCTTTATATTTGTATATGTCCAAAGTCTTTATATTTGTATATGTCCAAAGTCTTTATATTTGTATGTGTCCAAAGTCTTTATATTTGTATATGTCCAAAGTCTTTATATTTGTATATGTCCAAAGTCTTTATATTTGTATATGTCCAAAGTCTTTATATTTGTATATGTCCAAAGTCTTTATATTTGTATGTGTCCAAAGTCTTTATATTTGTATATGTCCAAAGTCTTTATATTTGTGTGTCCAAAGTCTTTATATTTGTATGTGTCCAAAGTCTTTATATTTGTATATGTCCAAAGTCTTTATATTTGTATATGTCCAAAGTCTTTATATTTGTATAATTTATGTCCAAAGTCTTTATATTTGTATAATGTCCAAAGTCTTTATATTTGTATATGTCCAAAGTCTTTATATTTGTATAATGTCCAAAGTCTTTATATTTGTATATGTCCAAAGTCTTTATATTTGTATATGTCCAAAGTCTTTATATTTGTATAATGTCCAAAGTCTTTATATTTGTATATGTCCAAAGTCTTTATATTTTCTCATAATTATAATCCTGTAACTAAGAGCTACAATTTCCTTCCGACAGGCTAACTTTAAGGGGAGGTATTTAGTTTGTACCCTAGACCTTCAAGCTTAAAAATTACACTCCCTAGACTCCCTTCAAGATAAATTTTTACATTTTTCGGTAGAAAAATGTTCCGGCCGAAGGCCGTTTCCTCTTACATTACAGGCTCGCTATCGCTCGCCAGGAAAAAATCGACACCTAAAAGGCACGAAATTTCTAAAAATTTACAGAAATGGGGCGAAAGTTCTTAAAATCGCCAAATTAATGGGACGAACGTCTTAAAATCTCAATAGCAGTGGAGTTAAACATGAGGGAGAAAGGGGTTAAGAAAATAATCCCTCAAGTGGAAATCTCCCCCCACTCGACGTCCTGCCCGCTGTTGATATTCTCTTCTATTAAAAGTATAAATTATGATAGTAAGTAGTAAGCGAGTTTTTCCGTTTCATTATTGACCTTATAGTTCATTGCCAACAGCGCTCTCATAGTTTTCTCCCTAGACCTCCATCAAATTAAAAATAAACATCCATTAGATCCCCCTTCTAGAATAATTTGTACATTTTACGGTAGAAAAATGTCCCGGCCGAAGGCCGATTCTTCCAACATTACAGGCTCACTATCGTTCGCCAGGGAAAAAATTGACACCTAAATAGCACGAAAGGTCTAAATATTGACGAAGAAACGGGGCGAAAGGTCTTAAAATCGACAAACTGATGGGGCAAACATCTTAACATCTGAAAACTAATGGGGCTAAACATGAGGGAGAAAAATAACCAGAAAAACTATTATTATAAAGATTATTTTGACCCCCACACAGTTGTTGCTAATAGTGAGCATGGCCACCTTCTTCGTGGGTCAGGCCCAGTGGGAGTTCTTCGCCAGCAGTGTGATAATAGCCTGCTTCATCAACGCCCTCATCCTCCTGGTGGTCTATGCCATGGGGTACATACAGATCAGGGACACGCCTATGGTAAGGACGTCATTAAGGAAGCCCACCTACCATTTTGTTCTCTTTCTCTCCTATCCCACTCTCTCTCTTTGGCTTGTATCCATTCGGCCCCATTCAGCCTACTGTTTTAAGACGTTTACCCAAATCCAGGTGTCATTATTTTCCTGGCGAGCGGCAGCGAGCCAGCATATATATTTTGTTTTGTTTTGACAGCAAGCTAAATTTGTAAATTTTTCGATAGAAAAATGTCTCCGGCGAAGCCGGATTTCTCCATACAATGCTGGCTCGCCAGGAAGAAAACGACACCTGGATGGGGATAAACGTCTTAAAACAGTTGGCTGAATGGGGCCGAATGGATACAAGCCAGGGAAAAAGAGAAATGGAGAGAAAGATAAAAATAAAGCCGGTGACCACTCTTAAAAATATATTTATGTTACATTTCAGTGAGCACAATTCCACCCTAACCCTAATTAGCCCAGAAGGTAGAGGTTATGTAGGTTAGGTGTGGTGGAGTGGTCTTGCTATTGAACTGGTAGGCTACAGTGGCTGTTTGTTTGGTCTATTAATTAATTTATTCATATTTTTGTTTTTAGTTTCCTCCCTAGACTCCATCAAGCTTAGAAAAACACTCCCTAGACCCCTCTTCAAGATAGATTTATACATTTTTCGGTGGAAAAATTTCCCGGCCAAAGGCCGATTCCTCCTAAAATTACAGGCTCGCTTTCGCTCGCCAGGAAAAAATCGACACCTAATATTGACAAAGAAATGGGGTGGAAGGTCATAAAATCCCCAAACTAATGGAACCAACATTTAGTAGCTCACATGTAATTGAGATATATATATATATATATATATATATATATATATATATATTCATTATTTTGTATTCATTTATCTATTTAGAGAGAGAGAGAGAGAGAGAGAGAGACTGAAGTGGAATGGTTTGTGAAAATAAAAGTTATACCCTGGTAACAAGAATGGTGGATTCAAGATATTGTACTCAACCATTTGTTTGCGATATTGTGTTTTAGTCGTTTGTGTTAAATACGTACACGCCTATATGGTGAAGTGGGATACTCAAACGATGCTAGCGAGACCATTTAAGGGGGGTGACCTGTTTTTGGTTATTTTTGTCCTTTTCTCTTTTTCTCTGGCTTGTATTCATTCGGCCCCATTCAGCCAACTATTTGAAGACGTTTATCCTCATCTAGGTGTCGATTTCTTTCTGGCGAGCGATAGCGAGCCAGCATTATATGAAGAAATCGGCTTCGCCGGAGACATTTTTCTATCGAAAAATGTACAAATTTAGCCTCCTGTCAAACAAAAATAAAAAATATGCTGGCTCGCTACCGCTCACCAGTAATTTTGTTACACCTGGATGGGGATAGACGTCTTAAAACAGTAGGCTGAATGGGGCCAAATGGATACAAGCCAGAAAAAGATAGAAAAGGAGAGAACACAAACAGGTCACCCCCCTTAAGATTAGATATGACTTTTGGAGAGAGAAAACTTGTATTGTCATCTGAGGTAGTACTGCTGTTTATGTGATGGGCCTTCAGAAAGACGCCACAGGTAAGGCAGCAACATATTAATGGAAATACTACGTGCCGCGACTGTCAAGGATCGCACTTAGGCAACAGATATTCGAGGTGTAACTTCTATTGACTACCCCATAACCTCAACTCATTTCTGGAAACACTATGTGCCTCTGCCAGGGATCGCACTTAGGCAACAGATATTCGAGCTGTAACTTCTATTGACTACCCCATAACCTCAACTCATTTCTGGAAACACTATGTGCCTCTGCCAGGGATCGCACTTAGGCAACAGATATTCGAGCTGTAACTTCTATTGACTACCCCATTACCTCAACTCATTTCTGGAAACACTATGTGCCTCTGCCAGGGATCGCACTTAGGCCACGGTTATACTAGATCTAACTTCTACTTACTACCCCATAATCACTTCTGCATACATTAACAGATGATATTATGCTTTGAGTGACATGGCTAGTGGGTAAGATTAATACTTACTGTAGCCCTTGCATTGGGGATTTTTCATAGATCAAAGGGACACTACTGATAAGGTAATATAAAGTTAAGTTAATTAAGCGTTTGGTCTGAGAGGTAAGTGGTTGTTGTTTAGCATTATGATCAGAGAGAAGGGTGTTCTAACATCTGTGGGCTACACGCATAGTACGGTACGACAGTAAGGCAAAATGATTGAAGTGACATCAGGGAGGTACGAGTACAAATAATATAAACTAAATTATGCATTTAGAATAAGTAGCCTAAACATATATTTTAACTTCATCAATTAACTAAACTGCAATGCATATTCTAACAGTTCTTTTATCTCGTCACAGGAACTTCTACTATACGTCTTCTACACCATCGGGATGTTCGTTAGCTCGATATTGCTCATGTCTAGCAACTTCTCCACCTACATTGCCAGCGGAGTCTTCTGCCTCTTCCTTACCGTCGTCTACTGCTTTGACCTTTACTTAGCCTACTCCAACCTCCTCTCGCGCCCCATTTCCTTCCCCCCCAACGTGAACCCGCCCACGTCCACAGATGTTCATGAAGCCTCAGTACCTTCAGAAACTCAACCTCCCAGACAAGCTGATCACATGGCTCCTCCTCCTTACCTCCCGCCGTATACTCCACCTACAGACACGGTGGATTATGGTAATGTCCCCAATTCTTCCCTGTACCACACCAACCCAACCTACCCTACCACACTTAACTACCCACCCAATGCCGGTGCTGACACCATCGAGACCAAGAGCTTGAGCTACCCACCAGAAGACGTGACATACGGAAATATATAAGACAGCAATGACCCATGCATGTCGCTCTTGTATATCACTGCTCCGTTACCTCTAGCCGGATGCCCCAATATCAACAGCTATAACCAAAATACCCCAAATACCAAATATGAGCCTGCTCTGCACAACACAATCCCACAACTCTAAGATATCAACTGTACTGTAAATAATGTTTGATAAGCTGTAGCAGATTTGAAAAACACTAATGCAACATAAACAGATTGAATGTAAAATATATTGGTTGCCAGCATTACATGTTAACCCACTCACATAGTCTGACATACTGGTACATCCTATGTAAAAGGTCTATAATGCGAGTGATGTACCCATATGTTTTGGTAGTACCGGCTAAGTTGGTTGCACCAGATGCTTCCAGGAGCTTCTAAGGTTGACACCGATACTTATACCAGTCTGATCCATGCATTAGTTGAGGGAGGATGTGTGTCCAAGGAAAAGGTGTTTTAGAAGCTGAAATAAAAATGAAAAGGGCTACTTCTACATTTATTTGTAACAGCTACTGTATATAGCAGGTATGAATGTGAGGTTCATTTGATGTTACAAACCATAACTCCTACTGTCTCCTAAACATATAACTTGATCAAATAATGGAATATTTCATTTTGTTATGGCAAGCGTAAATACATAGATGGAAGAAGCAGAGGCACTACATTTATGGTTGGAGAATGGCCTCACTCACGGTCAAACCAGGAAAGCTTGCCCAAATATTCTGAAGGTTGCAAGGCTGCGAGTTAAGGGGAGATTTCCACTTAAGGGAAATTTATTTTCTTTACCCCTTTCTCCCTCATGTTTAGCCCCATTGCTTTAGAGATTTTAAGACATTCGCCCCATTAGTTTGGCGATTTTAAGAACTTTTGACCCATTTATGTAACTTTTAAGACCTTTTGTGCCATTTAGGTGTCGATTTTTTCCTGGCGAGCGATAGCGAGCCTGTAATTTAAGAGGAATCGGCCTTCGGCCGGGACATTTTTCTACCGAAAAATGTACAAATTTATCTTGAAAGGGGGTTAAGGGGGTATATTTCAAGCTTGATGGAAGTCTAGGAAACACACTAAAAACCTCCCCTTAATTAATGAAGACTTGTATGGGGAAAATTTTACCCAATCTTTTCATTGGAACTCGCTAGAATTCAGTGTGGTCTACGGATATGACGCTCTAGGGTTACACACGTTGAGCGGAATTAGCGAGAAAATAGCCAACACAGCCTATTCTATTCCGCCCGGAAGGATTAATGCAAGTCAGATAATTTGTTGCATGCTAAATTTCAACATACCATTAACAATTAACAGCATAGGCTACCCATTCATCATGTAAATTAAGGGGGGTGACCTGCTTTTTGTTGGTTCTGTCCTTTTCTCTCTTTCTCTGGCTTGTATCCATTCGGCCCCATTCAGCCAACTATTTTAAGACGTTTATCCCCATCTAGGTGTCGATTTCTTCGCGAGCCAGCATTATATGAAGAAATCCGGCTTCGCCGGAGAAATTTTTCTATCGAAAAATTTACAAATTTAGCCTGCTGTCAAACAAAAATAAAAAATATGCTGGCTTGCTACCGCTCACCAGTAAAAAATTGACACCTGGATGGGGATAAACGTCTTAAAACAGTATGCTGAATGGGGCCAAATGGATACAAGCCAGAGAAAGATAGAAAAGGACAGAACAAAAACAGGTCACCCCCCTTAAACTGCGATATTTATCCAACAAAGCCAAATGAAGAGCTAATAGTCATATTTCAATTAGTCACATGCTTTACAAAATACATTAATCCATCGTGATAAATGCCTAATCTATGTTTTATTAATTTCACCACAACACCAAACACCTGCAATGAAATTAATGAAAGCATATGTGTGATCCACCCGGATTCGAACCCGGGTTATCACACACAGATTTTTAGACACCTTAAGGGGAGGTATTTAGTTTGTTCCCTAAGTTTTCATCAAGCTTAAAATTACACCCCGTAGACCCCCTTTCAAGATAAATTTGTACATTTTTCGGTAGAAAAATTTCCCGACCGGAGGTCGCTTGCTCTTAAATTATAGGCTCGCTATCGCTCGCCAGGAAAAAATAGACACCTTAATGGCACGAAAGGTCTTAAAATTGACAGAAGTGGGGCCAAATGTCTTAAAATGTCAAAACTACTAGGGCGAACGTCTTAAAACCTCAAAAACAATGGGGCTAAACATGAGGGAGAAAGGAGTCCAGCAAACAATCCCTCAAGTGGACATCTCCCCTACAACACCACCAAGACGGTTTAAAATAGATACCATTAAATATAACGATAACAGACATTTTTAATACTCCAGTAATTAGTAAAGACAGACGTAATTCAATTTTAATTCAAAATAATGTATTGACACAAACATATTTACAAATACATTATATGATGTAAAGACAGACGTAATTCAATTTTAATTCAAAATAATGTATTGCCACAAACATATTTACAAATACATTATAATTGATGTTCTTAGTATGATTAATATATGATGTTCTTAGTATGATTAATATTTTGGATATTTTTAGTGCAACGAATAGGTATGCCCGGGAGATTTCCACCTGGAGGATTTTTTTCTGGACCCCTTTCTCCCTCATGTTTAGCCCCATTGCTTTTGAGATTTTAAAACGTTCGCCCCATTAGCTTGGCGATTTTAAGAACCCTCGCCCCATTTCTGTCAATTTTAAGACCATTCGTGCCATTTAGGTGTCAATTTTTTCCTGGCGAGCGATAGCGAGTCTGTAATTATTATGTTCCTTCCAACAACCAACTATACTCCTAAAATCGATTAATGAAATTTACAAACACATGTGGCAGTCCGTGGATTCGAATCCAGGATGCTCACACCGAAAATCAACACCTTATGCATCGCACCACGTAGACAGTTAAAGAATGGTGGACACTGCCTACGATTTATTATGCAACTTCGAATCCTGCATATCAATCTAAGCATGTACACACATCCCAACTGCAACTCACGTAGGCTATGCATATGTGAATGGAAAGAGCAATTAATGGGGCCTTAACCACTAGGGAAGTCCTCTCGATAAATTACCCCTGAACCAATATCAATTATTATGTTCCTTCCAACAACCAACTATACTCCTAAAATCGATTAATGAAATTTACAAACACATGTGGCAGTCCGTGGATTCGAATCCAGGATGCTCACACCGAAAATCAACACCTTATGCATCGCACCACGTAGACAGTTAAAGAATGGTGGACACTGCCTACGATTTATTATGCAACTTCGAATCCTGCATATCAATCTAAGCATGTACACACATCCCAACTGCAACTCACGTAGGCTATGCATATGTGAATGGAAAGAGCAATTAATGGGGCCTTAACCACTAGGGAAGTCCTCTCGATAAATTACCCCTGAACCAATATCAATTATTATGTTCCTTCCAACAACCAACTATACTCCTAAAATCGATTAATGAAATTTACAAACACATGTGGCAGTCCGTGGATTCGAATCCAGGATGCTCACACCGAAAATCAACACCTTATGCATCGCACCACGTAGACAGTTAAAGAATGGTGGACACTGCCTACGATTTATTATGCAACTTCGAATCCTGCATATCAATCTAAGCATGTACACACATCCCAACTGCAACTCACGTAGGCTATGCATATGTGAATGGAAAGAGCAATTAATGGGGCCTTAACCACTAGGGAAGTCCTCTCGATAAATTACCCCTGAACCAATATCAATTATTATGTTCCTTCCAACAACCAACTATACTCCTAAAATCGATTAATGAAATTTACAAACACATGTGGCAGTCCGTGGATTCGAATCCAGGATGCTCACACCGAAAATCAACACCTTATGCATCGCACCACGTAGACAGTTAAAGAATGGTGGACACTGCCTACGATTTATTATGCAACTTCGAATCCTGCATATCAATCTAAGCATGTACACACATGTTTAAGGGGAATCGGCCTTCGGCCGGGACATTTTTCTACCGAAAAATTTACAAATTTATCTTAAAAGGGGGTCTAGGCGGAGTAATTTTAAGTTTGATGGAAGTCTAGGGAATCAACTAAAAACCTCCCCTTAAAGAAGAAGGTTTTTGATGGTCTGCCGGATTCATTGGTCTACTTGGACACACACCGGGTGGGTTATTGTCTAGGGAGGAAACTAAAAATATATATGAATAAATGAATTGATAGATCAAACAAACAGCCAGCCTTCCCTTCCCTGAGCGATACCAGACATAATAATCGTGCACACATACACATACACACATGTATACATATGCAGCTTATCTCACAAACACACGTGAGTTACACGAATAAATATTTCAGACTTCGCTCGTGTTTGATCCATGTCCATCAGATTGACGTTCCATGCTTTTACACACTAAGCATTATGAACTCATTTAATCTAATGGACCGTGGATCGAATCGTAATGGGATCTGAAACACTTATCTATCTATCTATCTATATGCTCAGGCCCAATCCCCATTTTTCCTATTTTTACTTTTATTTTCTGTGTTATTCTATTTTATTATTTTCTGTTTTCTTTTTTTCTTGGGGGTGGCCGACTCAAGACAGAGCAAGAACAGGGAAAACACAAAACAAGGAACAAACACTTATAAATACCATATCATATTGTATACATTCGTGCTAAGGTTTCGGAGCTCAGTAATTAATCTTTATCGTCATCGTTACCATCGCCATTATGTCCATCATCATCATCATCAACTTGTGTGTCAACTAGAGCACCTTAAGGGGGGATGGGCCGGTTTTCTGGACCACTTTCTCCCTCATGTTTAGCCCCATTAGTTTTCAGATGTTAAGAAGCTTGCCCCATTAGTTAGTCGACTTTAAGACCTTTCGCCCCGATTCTTCGTCAATATTTAGACCTTTCGTGCTATTTAGGTGTCGATTTTTTCCCTGGCGAACGATAGTGAGCCTGTAATTTTGGAAGAACCGGCCTTCGGCGGTAGAAAATGTACAAATTAATCTAGAAGGGGGATCTAATGGATTTTTTTGTTTTTGTTTTAATTTGATGGAGGTCTAGGGAGGAAACTAGAAAAATAATGAATACATGCAAAAATCGCCCAAAAAGTGAACCATCCCCCCTTAAACTCAAACTCTCTTCCATCACATTCATCTCTGATAACTTGGTTGTGTAATTATCATATATATACTGTATCTCTTTATCCCAAGAGTGAACCGATTTTCCCAATCTGTCTTCTACTCAACAAGTAAGCTTTGGAACTCGATCTCTCCCTCAATCTGTCTACCCCTCATCCAATGACTTAAAATGTTTGTAGTTCCGTGTGTCCAGACATTTTTTACTCTAACGTACCTTGAATTTGGCTATCTGTAACTCTGTTTAAGGGGGGTGACCTGTTTTTGTTCTGTCCTTTTCTATCTTTCTCTGGCTTGTACCGTACCCATTTGGCCCCATTCAGCCTACTGTTTTAAGACGTTTATCCCCATCCAGGTGTCAATTTTTTACTGGTGAGCGGTAGCGAGCCAGCATATTTTTTATTTTTGTTTGACAGCAGGCTAAATATGTAAATTTTTCGATAGAAAAATTTCTCCGGCGAAGCCGGATTTCTTCATATAGGCTAATGCTGGCTCGCTATCGCTCGCCAGGAATAAATCGACACCTAGATGGGGATAAACGTCTTAAAATAGTTGGCTGAATGGGGCCGAATGGATACAAGCCAGAGAAAGAGAGAAAAGGACAGAAATAACAAAAAGCAGGTCACCCCCCTTAACCTTAGGCGACACACTTATCGCAGGCAGTTTTGTCTTTTGTCACCTTCACTCACATAGAAACACAAAATCAGTCTTCCTGATTCTTTTGATATACCCTAAATAATTAGTATTGTCAGTTGGACACTTTTAATAGTGTCTCTATCGTTCTATGATGTACACATGAGCTGTACAGTCGCGCTAATAAGTGATATCTCGGCACCAATTATGTTTTGATCAATAATTGGTATCAGCAAAATCTAAGCTTCATTTCCTCATATCGAGTGAAATATACAAACATGTTCCTACACTTACCCACCCTATTCAACATCTGACAGACATTAATACAGCACAGAGCGAGCCAAACGTAATGACAGCTGGGCATGACTTATTAGCGCGACCGTACATGACTATTTTTGTTTTATTAAAGTTATAATGTATATTTGTTATTCCCTCATGACTAATATGTGTGTGTGTGTGTTTTTTTTTTTTTTTTTTTTTTTTTTTTTACCAACTAAAGTCCGTTATATCTTTCTTTTCAAGTCTTGAATGTCTGTTATTCCCAATACATGTGATCCATCATATAATATTACTGTACCGGTATACTGTATACTACAGGCTTATACTGTATGCATTATTTTTGAATAAGTAAATTAATTACACTTTAAAATATCGTTGTGTTTGCTAAATATAATGTTAATGTTAATTTGCCTATCGTAGTTTTTTTGGTGTATTATATTTTATTAATTTATTGATTTATCTATTTACCGGTACTTACTTTTATTTGTTCTTCTTTTATTAATTTATGTATTATCTTTTCAGGGGGTAGGAATTCCTTGTTTGCCCAAAGTTGACAGAATCTATTATTAATTGTTAAATAGTTATCAGAAAACATTAAACTTATTTTTCTTTCGACTACGAATATATCTCCTATTCTCTTTCTAATTTTTATAAATGATCTTCTCAACTGTACCTCAATTCCCATCCATTCATACGCAGACGACTCAACCTTATACTACCGGTACTCCATTAGTTTTTCAGAACGCCCAAGCCAGCAATTCCTCAACGACAAACGGAATGAAGCCATAGAACACTTAAATTCTAATCTAACTACTATCTCCAATTGGGGCAGAGAAAACCTTGTTACCTTTAATGCTTCCAAAACCCAATTTCTCCATCTATCTACCCGTCAGGAACTCCCAGCGGACTATCCCTTATTCTTCAACAATTCAAAAATCAATCCTTCATCTTCTCTCAATATTCTTGGTGTCTCTTTTTCTTCTGCTCTCAGTTGGAAGGACCATATTACCAGTCTTGCTAAGGCAGCCTCCCAGAAGCTGGGTGTGCTCAACCGCCTTATGGGGTTCTTTACCCCTGCACAACTTCTTGCTCTGTACAGGGGCACAGTGCGTCCTTGTATTGAGTATTGTTCACATGTGTGGGGAGGTTCCTCTCACACCGCTCTCCTAGACAAAGTTGAAAGGAAGGCCTTTCGTATCATTAACTCCCGTCCACTCACCAACTCTCTGCAATCTCTCTCTCTCCGCCGTAATGTTGCATCTCTTTCGCTATTCTATCGCTACTATAATAATCAGTGTTCTTCAGAGCTTTCCCAGTGTATACCACCTCCTTTACGTAGGGCATGTGGTACCCGTCTTGCAACACAATCCCACCCCTACTCTGTGCAACTCTCCAACCCAAGAGTGAAATGTTACTCTGTCTTTCTTCTATTCAACAGCTGAGCTCTGGAACTCTCTCCCAGAATCAGTCTTTCCCTCTTCCTATGACTTAGATTGCTTCAAACTCCGTGTGTCCAGGCATTTTGGCTCGAACGTCCCTTGATTTTGGCCCTGTCACTCTTGCAACTATGGGGGAGGCACTCGCTATAGGCAGTTCTGCCTTTTGCCTCCCTCACTCACATAGGAAAAAAAAATATATATAGTTAATTTAATTTAAATAAATAAATAATATACGTATCTTCATATTATTGAAAAATACTAAATCACAGCAACTGCAGATTCTTTATATATGCATGATTATTAATTTTAGAAAGTAGAGTCGTGGGCACTAACGGTTACACATTTGGATCTTTAACCCGTAAAAGGTGAGGATCCTCATAAGAGGTTTGGTGGGCGAAGGCGAGGGTCTTCTAAAGAGCTAAGGCATAAAACAAATCTTTCAAAACACCCCACTGGCACTCAAAACAAAGCAATATGTGATTAGGTGAGATAATTCCCCTCCATACTTTCTATCACTCCTCCACATGTGTCCCCCCCCCCTTCTCCTCCTTCGCCCCCGCCCACCCTTTTTCCCCCTCCTCAATTATCCGGTATTGTCCTTATTAATCCCAATATTTATTGAGTATTTTTGCGCGGGGACGGCTGAGAGAGAGGGCGGGAGGATGGGGGAGTCTTTCTCCGACCCTCTAGCCAGTTCGAGACATCTCCTAGCCGTCTCAGTAGCATACGAGACAGTAGAGAGTAAGGATGTGTCTCTAGCCAGTCCGGCTGAGATTACCACCGCGGGGTTAAAATATACGTTTTTCACCAGCTAATTGCTGTTACCACTTCTTTTATTGCTTTTCAATGTTCATATGTTCATATTAAAAGTAAAATAGGCACATATGGAGAAGTAGTAATGTTATATATGGTAAATATGATGATTTTTGTCAGAATTGAAGCAAATACCTGTGCCTGCAGGCACTTTGAACTACCATTGCTTCGCCGTTCTTGGGTTAAACCTTTAACCCAGGGACTGCGGCCAGACTCTTAAGAGGTTCTACTGGGCGAATGCGGCCAGACTCTTAACCCATAACTATCGGCGCGCAACATAAGTCGAGTATAATAAATCTGGACTATCTGGCGGCGCTCGACATAGGTCGTGTGGCAATTTCAGCACGTAATGTTGCTGAGAGAGAGAGACAAGTGGTGGCAGGAGAGTAGCGAGCGTATGACTGCTCCAGACCACCGCGGCGAACCTACTGACACGAATCCCACCTCCTCCCTCCCTCTCTCACTCGCTATATACGGAATTGTATGGGGAAAGTGCCGAATTACATGCTTTTTGCACTCGCGTTGCGCGGTTGTTGCAAGAAAACTAGCCATCATAAAAGGATCGTTATGGTGTCATTGGAAAGCTCTGTTTATGCCCTTTCAGGGATAGATACTTGTTTTACGCTCTGGGTCTTATTTAGGCATGAAAATGATCACGTAAACAGCCCTATTTTGGGTAAAAACACCCCGCTGGTGGCTACATATTATATACCGCCTAGGCCGCTCGTAAGGTGTTAAGATACAAGGCATAAAAAAACTTTCAAAATATCCCAGTGGCACTCAAAACAAAGCAATTTGTGATTAGGTGAGATAATTATCCTCCATTATTTTCTACCACTCCTACACATGTCCCTCCCCCCCCCTTTTTTCCGCCTCCTCAATTATCCTGTATTTTCCCTATTATTCCCGATATTTATCGAGTATTTTCGTGCGAGGACGGCTGGGAGAGAGGGGGGAAGATGGAGGAGTGTATCTCTGACCCTCTAAGCCAGTCTGAGAGCTCCCCTTGTCTCTCAGTACCATGCAAGGCAAGGTCAGATTACGACCGTGGGGCTAAAATACACGATTTTCACCAGCCAATTGCTGTTACTACTTGTTTTATATGTTCATATTAAAAGTAAAATAGGCGCATATGGATAAGTATTAATTATATAAATGGTAAATTGACGATTTTCATCAGGAATGAACCAAAACACCTTCGCATGGCGGGCACTTTCAAATACTATAGTTGCGCAGCTTGTGAGTTAAAGTCAAGTTCTGAAGCATCTGGATTATAACACAGTATCGCATTGTCTCGTTTAGGTTTGATACTGATTAACAATTAGTTCTCATGACTGTACAATATAAGAGGCCATGTACAGTACGGAGTGCCGTACATGGCCCTCCTGTACAGAATCAATATTATTTATATAACAAGGAATATTTAACCTATTTCAGATATATTGTTAAATGGACAAATATCATAATGGGATTATACTAAATAAGTAAAGTAAGTACAACATTAGTTGTAAAAAATATTACCTATCATTAGCGAGAACAAAATAGATACATGCAATTTGGAATGTTTAAATTATCCTGTTAAAGGGAAAAGCTTGCCAAAAATCACTCTTCAAAGCATGTTAAAGGTGAACTACAGGGATGAACGAATAAACGAAGATTATTGCAGAGTCATAACTTGGCATGAATATACTGTAATATGTATATGGGCAATATCGATATAATTCCATTAAACTCCTGAAACAAATACTAGTATATAATGTCGTTGGCAACTCGGCGATCAGCTGGACCAGTTCAACGGCTAGGGAGTGATGCCATTGTATGGAGAGCCTAGTTTGTAAACAAAACATGCAGTCTGGACTGTCCGGTCTGTTTTTCGTAATTAATGTCTTTCAATTCAATACTCAAGCTCTGCAAACGATCGAACGTCCTGAAGATGTGGTGCACATCAAGAAATAATCCCATCTCGCCAACAATAAACATATAGCCAGTGTTTGTGAGTGTTTTAGCCTGGTCCAAAGTTGAGGCAGGTCGGTTCTAAGGCCTATTTCGTAATGATAATATCGTGTTCTGTTCAATTTATATATCGCGGTCCCTTGACCAGACAAATGTTGAGCTGTAAACATGCATACAAATTATTAGAGTTTCTCACATAAAAAAACACACAGATTCACCCATTTCCCATGTCAAGAGTTCCCGCCATTGCACAAAATTACGTCATGATAAACACGCCAGTTCGCGCCACATAAAATAACTTAGATAAGCTATATTTCTATGTTGTTAACCCACTGAACCCCAACGACGACAACGTGTCGTCGGCAATGTATGTAACACTAAACCCCAGCGACGACAATGTGTCATCAATGTTAATAACTCCGGTCCTATGGCACCTAGAGGGCTCAGATTTGTATAGGAACTGTGTAAGTATCCCACACAACCTTGCCGATGGTTGAAAACTCTCAAAGTCCAACTGCGTGCGCGTGAGCACGCAAAAACATGGTTTTTGCCTTCAAATTTTTACTCTTGTAAAATCCGTTTTCGGGGGCTCCGTAGGACCAATTTTTTACCTTTTTGATTGTTTTTTTGTGGTTTTTCCTTCATTTCTAACCCATTCGCTATTGTTTCTGGGGAAAAAAAAAAATCAAAACCTGCCGGTCCCTGGTGGTACATTTATTTATAACTAGCTGGGGCTCAGTGGGTTAAAACAATTAAATTGATGAAAGTTCTTCAGTATCATGTACCTAAAACCAAGCAGATCCCAATGGACATTGTAGTTTGAATAGGTTTCATCCCTGGAATTCACCTTTATATTGTTATTAATTGTTCACAGTGGTTCACAGGCTAGCCTGGATTTGTTTTACAGAATTACTAACGCTAAACTCATTCCAACCAGCTCCAATCCTTGCTAAATTAGCTTATATTCTATGTATGGCTCCAGATTTACCTCCACATTAACAATTGTACCCACCCACACCCTAGGACAGTTGATAATTAATATCCAAGAGAGACAAAAATAACCAGCTCGGTCCCAGGGTTACCAAAACGAAAAACAAAATAGCGCTAGATCTGTTCTCAAGTTGCTAGAATGTCGCTAGTTAGTAAAATAATGGCAACAATCTATAGAATAATACCCTAATCTCTCTAATGTCGTTTGATATTGCTAATATTCCTAAAATAAAACTAAAATTCATGTCACTAGATGCAAGAAAATGCTGCTAGATTGAAGTAAATACCTCTAGATCTAGCAATATGTATGCTACATTGGCACTACTGTTTGGTCAGGAAAAGTCAGCTTTTTCTTCTTTCTTCTTCTTATTTAGAACCCGCCCGCAGACCGTGCAGATCCACAGGGCTGACCTTTGTATCGGTACTGGCTCAGAAACGTTAGTAGGAGGGAAAGTTTAGAGTAGAAGGATAGTTTAAGAGAC
This sequence comes from Paralithodes platypus, assembly GCA_032716605.1. Lineage (NCBI taxonomy): Eukaryota > Metazoa > Arthropoda > Malacostraca > Decapoda > Lithodidae > Paralithodes > Paralithodes platypus. The sequence continues at coordinate 22,313,434 of CM064571.1, read as the reverse complement.
ATTTTTTTTTTTTTTTGCTATAAACCTCCCCCTCACTTCCTCCCCCCTCCCCCTCACCTCCGCTCCCCCCCCCTCACCCATTTCTCTTCCTCCACATTTTCTCCAACATCCTCTTCACCATCTCCATGTCTTGTGTTTCCATCTCCTGTGTTAACCCCAATAGCGCCCCTACCCCTCTATCTTCTCTCTGCTTAATCTCCTCCCACCCCCTCTCCCCAACTCTATTCCTCATGTACCTCTCCAACTCGTCTCTCTCCTCATTATATCTTGTACATTCCGTTACTATGTGTTCTACATCCTCCACTATTGGGTCCTCCCATTTCACATTGACTGCAGTGCGGTCCCACTCAATTCCATCTCCTTGTTCTCTCATTCGTCTCTAGCGATCCTGTTCTTGCTTTAAATAGTAGTTTCGATCCCCATCCTCCATCATAATATAGTTCTCTAGCTGGTTTTTCCTTCTCTCTATAATATGCCAGCGTGGCTTTATTTTCTACCCCCTCCCTCCACTTTCTTCTCCCCTCCTCCTTTATCCCTTTCTCTATCTCTCTGACACATCCCCTCCCATTTTCTAGTATGACCCACTCCTCTCTCTCATTTCGTTTTCTAAATTCCCCTCCCACCCGGTCCTGTTTTATATTTATCCTCCCCAATCTTTTTTTGCACTCTCTGTTCCATTTACTTTGCTCGCTCGCCCATCTGTATACCTTCCCCGGCCACCTATCTTCCTCCATCCCCTCTAGCCTCACTTTGTACTTCCCTTTCGCTTTCCCAATCCTTTCCTCAAACGTACTCCACCCCATCTCCCCTCGGATTGCCTCTTGTGCTACGTATTTATTTGCCCCCAATCCTGTCCTCCCGATTTTATTCTGTACCGTTTCTAATTTCTTCGTTTCCGCCTCTGTTGTTTCTACCGCCTCTAAGCCGTACATTATTGCAGGTACTCCTAATCCTTTCCACAGCCCTCGCACTATTTCATAGCTATTCGCTCTTAGCCTTGTCGCGCTCCATAGTCTCCCATTCCATTGTTGCATTTGTCCAACCTTTTCACTTTTCGCCTTCTCAAACCCTTTCTCCGTGATCGTTACCCCAGATATTTATACTCCCTTGTCTTCTTCATTCTGTTTCCTTCCAGTGTCCATTCCTCGTCCTCTTGAAGCTCTCCATTCATTTTCATCACCTGGCTCTTTTCTTTACTAAATCTTACTTCAAGTTCCTCCCCGAATCTCGTTGCTTCCTCTAGTAGTCTCTGCAACCCTCCTCCCGTTTCTGCCATCAGAACTACGTCGTCAGCAAACAGCAGTACCCCCAGTCTTTCCTTGTTTATCTGAATCCCCTCCCCCACTCTTTTTATCCTCTGTGTAATTTCTTCCATATATAACGCAAACAATAACGGCGATAATACGCACCCCTGCTATGGGTAAGTTTATATTGTAGGGTTACCGCTAAGTTTTAGCATATAGACGCCATCTTGACACCGCGGTTCTTGTATTTTGTATCATAATACGTTGTTGTTTCTGCACTTCATCACTAAGGTTATACCACTAATTAGACTATATTTTTCTATCACCGTCTATCTGTCTAACTGCATCAACATTTTTACCTGCTACATTTGAAGAAAAAAAATTATCCATAATGGCAAATTTTCCTGAGAAAATGTGTGTAAAAATAAAGTATTTTTACATATTCTCCCTTTATTTTATCACATAAAATAGTAATTAGCGCTTTGATAATATTATAATGCATCTGTGGACAAGTGTTAATGGTAAATTGTTAAGTTACCAGCCGTGGGAAACAATAATGGGTTGAGGCCCCTCACCCCCCATGACTTATTGTCATCATCATATATAATGCCAGGGCCAGCAAGGGCAAATAATAGCAGTAAAATCAGACGCAAATGTAACTGCAAGCATGCGACTATGTAAACAAAACGGGCGATAGCCTACGCCCGCTAACACAATTTCTTACCGTACCAAATATCCTAAGCATAGCCTACCAGTAGCCTAAGCTCTAATTGACAAATATTGTTTGCCATGGGATATAGGCTAGCCTAGGATTTGTTACAATGGAGGGGCAGAAGTTCAGAACCCCCTCGGCCCCAGGACTTATTGAAATTCTCCTCTATTTTGTCAGTAAGGGGCAATTTGTCAAACACATAAAAAAACGGTTATTTGGCCCCTGCTGGCATTATTATGATGACAATCAGAAACAAGGAGAAGGCCTCAGAAGGGTTTGGACAAATTGGCCCACCCTAAAAAATATCAATAGCCTAGGCCTAGGCTAGGCTAAAATTAATAAACAAATATAGCCTAAGGCCTAGGCTAAATCCAATCCCTAGCCCTACTGCCTAGCCCTAGGTTCAAAATAGCCTAGGCTATCACCTTGACCCCCAATATTGACATAATTAACATGTTAGGCCTAATCTATTCTTATTAATTTCACTCCAACACCAAATAGGCTACAATATTTGTGAATCAGGCTTACCTCCAAGTTCGTGGCTTAGCAGAACTCTCTTGCACATCAGAAAGACGCTTGAAAATTGTTGGTATAGACCCAGGCTTCAAAGTAATGTTCAATCCCCCTTGTCACATCAACATTTTGAGTAAAAGAATGCTTTTCAAAATGCTTAGAACACACTCGGGGATCCTTAATTTAGTCTGGGTCGTAAGTTCGTAACCAACACGATTTATCATTTTCGTCCAGTTTTCTTATTTTCTTGTCTTTGGGGAACCTATGCATGCTCACCTGTCCCCCATAAGTGGCATTACATCCCACTGCTGCACAATGGACCATTGTTACAAGGCACAAGCTAATACAAAGGCGAAGAGAGGCACTTTGGTGGAGATTAGCCTAGATTGCTGAGTGGGTTTGTTTATCTTCTCAAATTTTGGCGGTCACACGTTAGGTCACGAGACTGCTAGCCAATCAAGACTTTCGTCATAGCCTATACATCGACTCTCACTATTTCCTTCAACATCAAGAAAGCTATGTGGTACCTCTTTAATGTATTAGGCCTAGTGAAACTCTTAATTAACCAAATAATTTCAATAAGCTTTTCATGAAAGAGTGCGAGTGAGTGTCAAGCAGTGTGTCAGGTGTCAAGAGCTAGCCGAATCGGGCATACGGTGACTGGACGACTCGGCCCATGGGACAACTCGGCTCGGACAGCTCGGCCCACTTTTGGACAACTCGGCCACGACGGCGAGACAGCTCGGCCCATTATTTGAGACAGCTCGGCCCCATGTTATGCAATGGTTAGGTTAGGTTAGGTTAAGTTAAGTTAGGTTAGGTTAGATAGGGACAGTGATTCCAAAATGATCAATTCAAATGTAAAACTTGCTAACTAAACAAACCAAAATTGGGACAAGGACAATATAAAGTCAAATTAAATTATCAAAATCGCTATGTGGAAACAACGCTTACTAAAATGAAAATTATTAAATAAAAGAACACAATACGAGAAATAAAAGTTAATGAATTGTCCACTTGTTTGATGAAACGAAGATAGATACATAAATAGATAATAATAATAATAATAATAATAGTTCTTAAAGCTAGCGCATGCTAAGCTAGCTAAGGATAGCTCAATAAGGCCGATTAGGCGTATTTCCATTGGGGTCCTGTACTACTACCCCATCCCTTTGCTCATGAGGGATGGTAACGACTCATGAGGGATGGTAACGACTCAGTGCTTGTGAAAAATCTTTAATGCGCCGAGCGTGGGCGCGAACCCGGGCCTTCTGGGTGGAAGTCCGAGACGCTAGTCACTAAACCAAGCGAGCCGCGATAGGGACATAGTGATTCCAAAATGATCAATATAGCCATCTATATCGTTTTTATGTTGTCGAAGCAAATAAGGGTTGTGAAAGGCAGAGTTGTCTCGCAATTAACACTGGGCCGAGCTGTCTCGGTTTTACTGGGCCGAGCTGTCTCGCCGTGGGCCGAGCTGTTCGAGCCGAGCTGTCCCGTGGGCCGAGTAGTCTAGCATTCGGCAGTTCAGTTGGAATTCGGGAAGTTTAGCCTTAACGTCGGCACTTCCCTAAGAGGTTTTGTTATTTTTCTTTTTGTGACTTTTGTGACGTGCTCATTTGTCTAAAAATAAATATATCTCATTTTTCATCCCTTTTTCTGAAATCTTCTTTCTTCTTTATTCAGTCTTGTTTCTTCTCTCTTCTTCCTTCATTCTTGTTTCTTCTCTCTTCAGTCTTCTTATTTCAGTTCTTTCAATTTTTTCTCTCGTACTCTCTCCACATTTGATAGATTGTCTGTTTCACTCTATCGCTTATTTCTTTGATAAATAAAAGATGTCCGATGACTTGGTTTTCATTTTCAATATAAGGCTGTTGGAACCCTGGATCTTTTATTCTGCATGCTTTATAAAATGAACAGTGTAGTAGAAAATGTTTTAGGTCTTCTGTTCCTTCCTTACACAGATCGCATTGTGTCTCTCCTCCCACATGCCTATTTCTATCTTTTAGATTTAAGTTATTTGTCCTACATCTGTAAATTATTATAGATGCCTGTGTGTTGTCATAAATATCTTCCTCGCTCTTAATCTCCTTTTTATAACTTCTATGCACTTCTAAGCTACTCTTCTCTGCCAACTCCTCTCGCCATCTTCCCGAATCCCAGTCCAGAACTCTTTTTCTAATGTCGTCCTTCTTACTATTTGCTAAATTTGTTTCTCCTAACTTCAAATTCCCTACATACTTTCGAATTTCTGCAGTCCAGGGATCTTTACTATTTCTAAGTTTTTCCTCTGTGATTCTTCTTAGCAAGTCATTACTTTCCTCTCCTACTAAATATTTAAGATATTTTATGTTACCTTCCATAATTCTTGCCTCCATTGATGAGGCTCCTATTTCACCCCTTAAGGTTACCTTTTGGGCATATCTGGGTGCCCCTAATATGTGTCTAAAAACCCTATTCCAGGACAGATGCTGGAGCAAGATCAACTAGGGGTCGAGACGTTTCGCAGCAAGTGACGTTTCGCCTCAGGTTCGGTCAGAATCGGTTATGCCTGTTCGCAGCAAATGAATGAGACGGTTCGCAGCTGATTCGTTTAACTGCAATGAGACAGTTCGCAGCAGCTTAGGGAACAACAACTACAATAGGATAGGCCTATAAACTCCAGCTTTTGTCACTTGTCTTACAGCAGTGTTCCCTACCTATACTGCTGACTTTTAAAATATGGACCGGTACCGGTAAGCAGGCTTTTTGTTCACCATCCAAAATACGATTATGCATTCAGTTCTTCCACACCTTTTATTCTGAATAATTTTTTGTTTTAACTTTCTTAGTAAATATATTTATATTTCGTATTCCAATACAAAAGATACTAAGCGATATTGTTTGTATAGTGTAATTATGCAGGTATTACCGTACCTTACGTATTAGGTAATCAAAGGTAATCTATGATACATTCTAGCGCATTCCTTAAGGCTATCCCTCAACACCATCGCATCGCATTCCTAATGTCAGTGTAGAGTATATTTGTCGCTACCATAATTTTACACAAGATTTCCTAATTGGTGTAGACTGTAGTGTACTGGGTTTAGTGGTAATTAGGCCTATATATCATATAATTAAATTTTTGGCTAGCCGACATTAACCCGTCCAGTATATTATGTTCTGGCAACTATTAGACCATTTGATTCAGTTTATTAAGAAAGACTTAGGCTAGCAATGGGGGACAGGAAAACGTCATCAAAATATCACTCATTTCTATATGTATTAATGTTACAGACATATTACTCTCAAATTCGACGACGTTTTTTCTGTCTCCCATTATAAAACAATCTATGTCTAGGTCTCTCGTGGTGCTGGCAAGTTTTAGTTTCTGTGTGAGTTATCCCAGGTTCGAGTCCCGGGACTTCCTCGTGAGCTTTGTAGGCCTATTTATTTCGGGACTTTGTCTTCTGATTTGAGACTTATCATCTTTGTGTGTTCTGATTTATATGTTCATTTGTAAAATGCCCCAGAACGAGAAGCCCACCACAGAAGCCACGAACGAACACCACACAGAAACACCCGAAAGAAAGGTCCACAGAACGAAAGGACCAGCTGACCGAGCCAGCCAATTCAGACAGGCCCAAGCCCGCAGGGCTAAGCAGCTCCAGGCCGCACCTACCTACCCCTTCTAAACTGACCATTTTTCCACACCTCACGTACACTACCCCCTCGTGTCCTACACTTCTAACTACAATGATGATGAACAGGAATATACATTCATATTAAAAACACCCATGCCCTGTCCCCAGGTTGAGCCAATGCCAACAAAGCAGACAGCCATATATCTATGTATGTTCTTACATCCGAGAAGTAGATGTTATATATCTTAGAAGTTAAAACACCCACGCCTGTCCCTAGACCTCGTATATCAATTTCCATGACGAGTATAGATATATGTAACCTGTGCTCAGTCGCCCCTTGCATTGTTCCTCTAGTAACTAAGTGTCTCTATAATATTAACTGCCACCAGTATTGATACGACATAGCGGCACTGTCCTTGTGTCGTATTGTGCCAAGTGCAGATCAACCAGGTTTCATCACCTTATTAGGACGACGACTATAATGTCGTCGTTCATCGATGTATTCAATCCTTAGGTTACGTATTAATATTAACATTCCCTAACCTATCTTGTCTTGCCAGACTAAGTTTCTGAAGACCCCTCGCCCCCATAAATCTATGTATTTAATCCTTAGTTTAAGTATTAATGTTAGTGTCTCTATAATATTAACTTCCACCAGTATTGATACGACATAGCGGCACGTCCTAATGTCGTATTGTGCCAAGTGCAGATCAACCAGTTTTCATCACCTTATTAGTACGACGACTATAATGTCGTCGTTCATCTATGTATTCAATCCTTAGTTTATGTACACATGTTAACATTCCCTAACATATCTTGTCTTGCCAGACTAAGTTTCTGAAGAATCATCGCCCATAAAATCTATGTATTCAATCCTTAGGTTAAGTATCTTTATCCACCATTGTGTTCACCTTTTTCCAGTTACTTCTCCACAATTGTTATACGTCTTCCAATCACCTCCTTCGTATCCACAGTCCACACTACGCCAATTTGCTTCGTGTCCTACACCTCTTACCCCAACCAGATTGTATAGATAACCTTAGTACCAGTATCTGTCATAAGTACCTCAAAACAATAACGAAGTACCCCTACGAACTGCCGTTTTTCTTGGTATATATTTCATAGAAAACGCAGTTCCCAGGGACAACTAGACGTGCAAAAGCTCGTGCCAACTAATAGTATCCATAACCCCTCGTACTGACGAAGAATAATACACCATGTTTTTCCCCACTTTACCCACAGTCAAGCACACGCCTACAGTTCACCTCCTTCTTCCCCCCCAGCCCCACAGTCCACATAATTCTATCTTTTCCAGACTCCTATACCACCCCATAGTTGCACTCCCCGGTAGCATTTGGCTAACGTACTTTCACTGCCTTTTCAAACTCCAATATCAACTGCAGCCTAATGCCATCCCCACGCCCAGAGACCTTAGGGTCAAATTTCCCTATAGCCCCCCCTGAACTCCTCCCCTCTCATTAAAATACCCCGCGCTTCTCGACTCTTGTCCGACCTAGCCTCTCTCTCATACCTCTTGAAGATCCTTAATTTTTCCGTTGCTAACGCTCTCCAACCTTTTATATATATACTCCTATCCAGCCTGCCTTCCCTTAGCAGGCCAGAACAACATTAGAACTTTACTAACCCCTTGCATGCCATCTATTCTCTTACAACCTATTCACAACTCTGCACCCAATGGTCGTCGGTGCGAGGCTAGCCGCCTCACCAGTAACTAACTTCTATTGCCATACTTCCAGATAAATGTGGCAGAGTTAGCAACCAGTCTCCACCACATCCAGCAAACCATACGATTAACAACCAACCAATTAAAACCAGCTAGCCAAGGCACCTTCGGTTTGGATATTAAGAAGACCCACATCTGTCTCATAAACAGAGGGTTATTACAAACACTGGTGATATGGCAAGCCCCTAGCCACAGCCGCCGGACGACCATCCCAGAGAGAGAGCGCCCGGCTGCCCCTTTTTTACCCACCCGAGGAGGGAGACCCCCACCCCCGCGGAGGTATACCTGACCCCTGTTTTGACTTCCGGGTCATTGCCAGGTAGCCTAGGAATTCTTCCTATCCATGAACTAACCATGCATGTCTAACCCCCTTACTCACCTCTCTGTACCCACAATAACCCATTCACCTGTTTTGCATACTCGGATAGTCAAATTAACACCTCAGCTAGGCAATAGAACGAAGACTGAGCAATATAAGAGAGACGCCCCTATCACAGCTGTCCCAGTCCTCCCCGCAAAGTAGATCCAGTCTCCCTCCCATAAATACTTCCAGTATAGCCAAAATAGTACCTTTTACTAAGGCTCAGTTATATCACAAATTGAACGCTTCCTATAGCCATGTGCCACAACAGTAATCACCATCTTACCTAGTCCCCATATCTATTGAGAACTCAAATAAGTCCATAAGACTCGAGATCCCTATTGTCTACAGGGTCCAGAACCGAGCCTATAAACCTAGCTCCCGCCCCCAGTCAAATCAGTTGAAAGTTAGACACCAACCAGTGGTCACTACCCTGAAGTTAACCTCTAGCTCTGCCCTTGTGTTGTTCCGGAGTTGAGAGATTCCCGAGCCGGCAGACTCCATGGCAGAAGTTAAATAGAAGAGCTGTCCATGTACAAGTCCCAACGTGCACCTTATAACCTTCACACAAATTAGTGGGTATATAAGTGTGTAGCCAGCACCGATCGTCAAGAGATCCGACTTGAGAACTTCCTACATTTTGGACCACCTGGACGGCCGAGGAACCAGTCGTTAGCCCCCAACATCACCGGAAGCAAGATAACCAGGACCACACCCACAAATACTATTCAAGATTCATGTTACTAGTATTAAGTGTTATAGTACCAGTTCGACATTCACTTATTAACTTTTCTATGAAGTGGCTATAACTTGCCCAGTGTAACTCATATTTAACCATTCCATTTGGGACGTACTAAGTGTATCAGTGTTCATTAATTAACAGGCGACATTGACTCTCGTAATTACCTTATTCAGATATTAAAACCCTAGTGATATCTAACGTTCGCCCACTGATTTATGTTCTACGTATTTCTGTCATAGGAATATAAATCTTAGATCAGTACCCCCTTGAGGTTACTAGAATTGCCGTGTTCAGAAATATACGCGTATCTAATTCTAACTGTGAGCTGCTACTTGGGCACGCGACCTGCCAGAAAGAAATCTAATTAGTGAAATTGAATACATAAATACATTGAGGTCTTCCAGTATAATAAACCTTGCTAACTACATCCGTGATCAGAAGAGTATACCTGAACGTTGGAAGTGGGAGACTAGGCTCCATCCAGATCCGCTAATGCTAGCAGTTTTGTTTTGTATGAGTCTTACTATCTTTCTATGCTCTTTATTCACCTATCTAAATAAAAGTGATCGTGTGTCGTGTGTTTATTTTGTGTTCTCTATTCCTCATACCTTGTATTGTGCATGCAGCCTTATATACCCAGTCAGATAGAGCCCACATTACCCAAGTTAATCCTGTAGAAAAACAGGGCATAACAATTTGAAACATTATTATTATGTGTATACTATCTATGATACATTCTAGCGCATTCCTAATGTCCGTCTATAGTCAAACACAACTATATATAGCGTATATTTGACCACTTGCGAGTTTCGTTCTATAAGGAAGTTGGAGTTGTAGACATCGATATTTAGCAGGATTACCAGCTTAAATACGGTTGAAGTTCATTTATATATACATAGAATACAATTCAACATATACCCTTTAGCCATCAGAAACCTACATTATTATTGCATTTCTGTTTACAATCGATGTCTACAGCTTCAACTTCCTTCTAGCCTGAAACTCGCAAGTGGTCAAATTCCTAAATTGGTGTAGTGTAGCCTACTGGGTTTAGTGGTAATTATATAGGCTATCATATACTTATATGTTTGGCTAGCTGATATTAACCCGTCCAGTATATTGTGTTCTGGCAACTAGTAGACTATTTTATTCAGTTTATTAAGAAATACTATTACTTTTTGTCTGTGGTCAAAAGATTTCTACTTCTCCAGTTAGGAAGAATCCACTTATTCAAACCAATCAGCCCCAGTAAAAACCTGGCATACCAATATTAATACAAAAATAATAATAATAAACCCGTGTTGGTCAGCGTCAATTTAGCTACTTTCCCACGACACTAGCGGTATTAAAATTAATGATGATGATGATGATGTTGATGTTGAGGGATAGCCTTAAGTATCGGCCCCTCGTTGGTCTTCTTACACCTTCCCCAGTTTTCTTTCTTCACTGTAGATGTATTATTTCTTCATCTTCTTACTGGGGTCCTTATTTTCTATAAATTTACATGTTTTCCAAAATATATTGTCACTTTTTGTTTTTCTTTTTTCTTTTTTTCTAGTATTAGAACTTTTCTTGTTACACTTTTCTTATTTTCTTTTACAGTTTTTATAAATTTTTAAGACACTTTAGCTCTCCTAATTTTTCCTGTGTTCTTAATTTTCTGTTCTTTCGTCAAGTTCTTTTATCCTCTTTTCTCTCCTTTTCCAACATCTATGTAAGTATTGTTTTATCTCTTCGTTTCCTTCTTTCTTGAATAGTAACTCTCCTATAAGTTTTTCAGTGTCTTGGATAATATGGCCTGTGTAATCTTGTTATTTTTTTCCTAATTTCATTATATTCTTCACATTCCAGGATAAAATGTTCTAAGTTTTCTGTATCTTTTTCACACAGTCTGCATTTTGTATCCTCCTTCTTAAATCTTTTTCGGTCTTCTAGGTTTAGGGGTTTTTTTTTTTTTTTTTCTATATTCCAACTTACTTCCTCTCGGGCATAGGCTGAGAGCCTTAACATTCACCGCTTTACAATGAACAGTGAAGCCCGTGAGGTCTTGTTCCAGTCTAGGGAGTGAGACATGTGAAGCACGTAGAGTACAACGAGCACCTGCCATCTTGCCTTCACATGAGGCACGGTGCTCACTCATGGCCCGAAACGACCCCATCTCTGAAGCCACCTCGTTCCGTGCTTCACTGTCTCACCCCCTACACTCGGACTCTCACACTTACACACACACAACGCCACCTGTTGAGCAGATAACTCACCAGGCATTGCACCCCTATAGCATATTTTGAATATGGGAATATTCATACAGTGCTATTTAATCAGGGACCAATGAGGGTATTTTATTGACGTTTCGGTGGGCTTGTGGTAATGCACTGATACCAGGTACAGCACAAATTCTATCCCAATAATATCTTCCCATTGATACATCGGGATTTGAACCCGGGACCTTTGGATTACCAGGCCAGTGGCAAGACCACTCCACCACACCTCCCCTAATTTTTGATCTGCATTTAAAAAATGTGACTGAGGCTGCTGTGTTGTCATATACTTCATCTTCTCCCCCAATTTTTTTTTTTTTATTTTCTTGTAAATGTTTAGACTTTTTTTTGATTCCATGTCTTTTTGCCACATTTGTGTATCCCATTCATAGATCTTCTTACAGTACACAGTTCTGTCTTTGTCATCCTGCTCAGTTTTGTTATATTTATGTTAAGCTCCTTTAGACACCTATTGCATTATTTTACCCATTTATTATTATTCTCCTCTAATCCTTCTTCAATTATTTCATATAGTATTCTATTTCCATCACCGTTCATTATGCCTTGTAAGTATTGAAGTCTTGATCTCATTAGTTTTGATTCTAACAGGGATGCTCCTACTTCTCCTCGAAGACAGCTAATTGGGGTTCCTTTAGATCCTCCCAATATCATCCTATAAACAGAATTTTCTATTCGTTGTCGTTTTTTTCTTTCTTCTTTGTTGTACTCCAGAACACTAGCTGCATATAGGATTCCAGGTAGAGCTAAACTTTTCCAGAATGTTTTCCCAATTAACATCTTATTACAACTCCTTGCTGTTACTGAGTGTGTGAGATTTGCTAACCTTTGTGCTTTATTTATCATCTTTTCTTTGTGTACTTTATAGCAGTCTCTTTTATTTGTGATTGTTACTCCCAAATATTTGATTGAGTCTACTACGTCTATATCCTCGATGCTGCTTGGTTGTTCTTTCATCTTGAATATTATAAAATTACTTTTCAACTTATTTATTTCCAGGCCACACTCTATTCCTGTTTTTATAAGGTTTTTTGATATTTGCCTTTGCCTCTGTCAGGGATTGGGAGAATTGCAAGCCATCATCAGCAAAGAAAATAGTATTAAATCTAATTTTCTCATTTCTGAAACCTAGGCCTGTACTTTCTAATTGTTGAATTATTTTTAATGTAACAAGTTTAAATAAGGTAGTTGACGCTGTACATCCTTGTCTTATTCCGCTTGTTACTTCTATTTCCTTTTGTATATTTTTACTTAATTTTATTGTTGTCTTGTCCCCAACATATATTTCTTCTATTTTGTCTATTATATTCTCATGTGTTCGTAGTGATTTTAATGTTTCTATGATTTGTTTCTCTTTTTATAGAGTCATAGGCTTTTTGGAAGTCTATTGCCGCTATAATTAATGGGAGTTTTTCTTTATAACTCGACTCTACACAGTACTTTAAGATTAGCAGGTTATCCTCTATCCTTCTTCCTTGGGTGAAGCCTGCTTGCATTTCGCTGTCTAGATGGTTATCTTTGATTTGTTTTTCTATTTTGTTTTTTATTATTGACATAAATATCTTGTATGCTACATTTGTTAGGGAAATGGGACGAAGATTATTTACGGTTGGTTTATTTGTTTTTGGGATCATTTTTGTTCTCGAGTTTTTCCATGTCCCTGGAACTTCTCCTTCAGATAAAATATTATTTAGACATTCTGTTAAATTGTTTAGACATTTTGCTTTTTGTTATTGATTTGAAACATTCTGGTTTAATTCCGTCTGGCCCTGCTGCTTTCTTGTTCTTTAGCTTCTTCAAGGTTTCTTCCACTTCTTTTTCTGTTATCTGTGGGGCTTGCATTATGGTTGTATGTTTCTAAAAATATTCATAGTCATGTCCATTTGTTCAATTAGTTCGTTTGGGAAGTTAAGTTCTTGTTCTAGTTCTGTGCCAGTACTCTTGTGTGTTTGCTCGTTCTTATCACTTACATATTTTTGTCTCTCATTTTCATTCCACTCCTCTTGTACTGTATTTGGATACTGTTGATAAATTCCATTCCAAAATGTCTCCAAATCTTCGGCTGCTGCTTCACTTGATAATTGTTTTCCTTCTGCATCATATATAAGTAGGTCATCATCTTTCTGCTCTTCTTTCCCCTTCAACTTGTTTATATTGTCCCATAATTTTATATTTCTATCTGTACTTTCTTTTATTTCCTTGGTCACCTTCCTCTCATGTTCTGTTATAGCTTCTTTGATTAGTTTCTGCGTTTTCTGTTTTTGTTCTATGTATTTGTTCCAAAGACTTTATTTTTCACCTTCATCTTGAGTCTTTCTTCGTTTCCTGTTTATCCCCTTTCTTATGTTGATCTCTTTTCTAATTTCATTGCTTATCCAAGGTGGTTCCTTTTTTCCTGATTTGTTTCCTGTCTTCCTTCTATATACTTTCAATAGTACTTCATCTGCTTTCTTTTTCATCATATTTTCAAATTCAAATTTCAAATTAAGCATCTTGATTTGGTAGCTGGTGTGGGACGGTTCGCCTCAGTTCCAATTATCGTCCGGGCTCGTTCGCCGCGGTAAGGCGAACCGTCACTTGCTGCGAAACGTCTTGCTCCCGATCAATTAGCCATGTTGTCATTTTGTCAATATTTGTACAATCCTGCATTAAGAACAAGTAATTTAATCAATATTTTCAAATAACTTGATCGACATTCTGTTTGAGAGCAATGATAATAACATTTAGGGTTACTCAAAGGACTATTACATTCATAGGCCTAGCCTATTCCAATTTAACACTATCCTAAACGTCATGCACATAAACGTGTCACTGTCTCTACGGTATTGAGGTGCTGACGTCTGCAGTCAAGGAAGGTAGTCACTGACCACTTTCTTTCCTAGGCTATAACAATTCATCGTTGATAGCTTATGTTTTAGCATAGCCTAATATAATAATCATGTTAGGCTAACTGTAAAGAAAGAACTAGGGTTCACCGCAAACACTGTCAAACAGACTCAAAGAGTCAAAATAGCCCCAGACAAACTAGGCGACAGACTTCAGCGACCCTTCTCACAAACTGGACAGTAGAACATAGCCTAGGCTAGTCGGTAAATTTCTATAAGTGCACCATTATGAGCTTTTATTAGCCTAGTAAACATTACTTTTCTGAGTATAGGCCTAGCCTAACTTATTTTAATATCCTAGCCTACGCTACCACAATTTGTTTTGATAGGCTAGGCTATATTTGAAGATAAATATGGAATTATATGCTCTAGGCCTAAAGATCATATGAAAATTTGGGTAAATTTCTATAGGGCCTAATTGCACCTAGGCTATACGAGCTAAAAAAAATATTATTGTATTTAACAGGAAGGTACAACGAGGTAAGTTATGTGGTATAGGTGGCAATATGCGGAAATGGATTATAAGGGCATTCTGCCCCCCTCTGACAAAAGTCTATCACTCTAGATGTGACACGGATTTACAATGTTTCGGAGAGACATTAGCCTAACCTAACAACCTAACCTAACCTAACCTAACCTAACCTAACCTAGTATTATGGGTGGGGGCTGCTGCCCCCACACCCCCGCTGGTTGGGTAAAACGGTAGAAATCCAGTTGGGGTGGAGTGAATAACCGTAGATTTTCGTAAGGGGATAAGAGGGGGGCAGAATGCCTTTATAATCCATTTCCGCATATTGCCACCTATACCACATCACTTACCTCGCCGTACCTTCCTGTTAAATACAATAATAATTTGTTTAGCTCGTATAGGTGCAATTATAGAATAATACCAAAACAAATTTGGTACGATTTTAGTTACTGGACACCTATTTGACAGGTACCGCCAACGATTTAATACATTTTTTTTCGGTTTCCACGCATCCAACACCAAGCTACACCTTTTTCTGGTGTACGAAACTAAAAAAGCAATGGGGACACTTTAATAATGATAATAGGCCTATGAGACGAAATATAAAGACAACTCGGTTGCGTTCGTGGAAGTAGCCTAGCATCGCTTTGTTTACTTTACGCTCTGAGTTACTTCCCGGTCCCGCCTTGGCGGTCGACTTCAAATGGCTAAGCTTATAACCAGTTGTTGGGTCCATTTTTTGATAAAGACGCGTTATAGGCCGTGGGATACAGGACAGGGTTGAGGGGGGGGGCTCTGCCCCCCCTCATTCCCCCGTTGGCCGTAACCTCGAGCGTCCAGGGTAAACAAACCGCGACGATCCGAAGCGACGACGGACTCCCCCCGCCGCCGATTTTCGGCACAAACGCGCCGTTTTATTCTCGTCGAAAACCACATTTAAAAAGTTATTAGCCTAGCCTATATCGTTTTCAATACTAGGCTATTACCGGACCAGAAAAAGTTGTAGCTTGGTGTTGGATGCGTGGAAACCGAAAACAAATATGTATTAAATCCTCGGTGGTACCTGTCAAATAGGTGTCCAGTAACTAAAATCGTACCATTTGTTTTAACCCTCGGCGAAACCTAATAAAAAAGTATGGTACTAGGCCTAGGCCTAAACATTTATTTTTGGTAACAAGGTTGTCAATACGGTAGGCCTACTTCCAGTTATCGACAGCTCTAAAGATCATATGAAAATGTGTTTTAACCCTCAGAAAACCCTAATATAGGCCTAGCCTAGCCTAAAAGTATGCTACTAAAATGTAATTTTCGTAACAAGGTTGTCAATATGGTACTTTCCTGTTTTATCAACATACAATCAAAGCTGAATAGGCCTAGCCTATTGCAGAGTAAACACCATAGACTTTATCGACTTTTCTTTCGCCTTCGTAGGCTATTATCGACAGCCATTTTTTTTATATTTAGGCTATTTTTATTTATTTTTTACTAAGGGATTAGGGCTAGTACCCAACCAGCGGGGGGGCGGTAGCCCCCACTCATAATACTAGGTTAGATTAGGCTAATGTCTTTTCAAATCATAGCCCTCAACATCGATCGAAAATGGGGAAAATAGGTTTTCCCGAGATTTCTAATTAATTACAAATACTAGGCCTATATATTGATGCAAATGAACAAAAACCAATATACAAAACACTTGGAAAATTTGTGGTATTAAAATAAATATTTTCCCTTTTCTGCTAGCCTAGGGGTACCGGTAGAATGTAGAGTTTGTGCGTACTGCCAGCCTTTGCTTACCGTTGGTGATTGCTTACCTTTAGTGATGGATAAGAGGCTAGGGAGCTAGCCTATGCTCATAGGGCTGCCTCTTCTCAGGGATTCTTTAATGTAGTAGTTGTATCTATTTTTAAGAGCATTAACACTAGCCTAGTACTGGCTACTACACTTTCTGGGAGTCTGTTCCATTTGTTTATTATTTTTGCGTCAAAGAAATTATTCCTTTTTGATGTCCTGTGACGTGCGGTGGTTTCTGGAGCTTAAAACTGTGTCCTCTGGTGGCGATTTGGTGTCTCCTAGGTGCGAGTTGGAAGAACTGGTTTGGGTTGATGTTTTCGTACCCTCCTAGGATCTTGAACACTTCGATCATGTCTCCCCTGGTTCTCCTGTCATCGGTAAATCTACAGTTATACTACCCCTCCCCCACTACCCACCACCACCTCCCCCCTTCAAAACACGCCTTTTAGCATGTTTTTGGATGGTTCAGCAGACGCGGAAACTGGAAAAAAACTTATTTTGATCAAAAATGATCACCAACCAGATACGAGTTTTTCAAGTAATGTGTTGTTGTTTTTAATTTTTTCTTTGATATACAGTGTTGTTTAATACCGAGGACCGTCGCATTTTAGTATTTTTAACATTAGCCTAACCTAACTTAACCTAACCTAACCGAAAAGTAACCTGTCTCCGCGACGGTCTAAACTCCCCCTCACGTTCCCTGTTTATGGGTGCGCGACGGTCTAAACCCGGCTCACGTTCCCTGTTTATGAGTTTGCGAAGGTTTGTAATACTTCAATGTATCTATTTCAAGTCAAATATACATTTCCACGCATCATCAAACCATACTAAGTCTACTACTAATAATATTAACCCATTAGTACCAACAGAATAGCGACAAAATAGGGGTAGTATAACTGTAGATTTATCCTGTCATCAAGTGTTGTAAGACCTAGGGTAGTTAACCGGTCTTCGTAGGGAAGTTCTCTGAGCTCCGGGACTAGCTTTGTGGCTCTTCGCTGGACCTTCTCCAGCTTGTCTAGCCTATATCCCCCCTGTTCTGGGGAGACCAGCCCTGGACAGCATATTCCATTAAGGGTCTGTTAAGGGCTTTGTACAAACCCAGGAACATATCCGCGTCCATGTACGTAAAGGTGTTCCTTATCCTACCCAGCATAGAATTCGCCTTGGCAGCTGATTTAGCCACATGTGTTCCGGGCTTCAAGTTATCGAAGACGATTACCCCTAGGCCCTAGGTGTTTTTCTTTCTTGGTTGTTGCCAGCTCCTTCTCCCCCATGGTGTAGCTGTGCCCTGGGTTATCTCTCTCGATGTGCATCACCTTGCATTTGCTGTCATTAAACTCCAGCAGCCACTTATTGCTCCACTCCTGAAGTCTCCCAAGGTCGGACTGTAAGATTTCGCTGTCATTGGATGATGTGAGCCTTCTGAAAATGTTTGCATCATCTTATAGCAGTTGACAAATTTGCAATAATTGTGAAAATCCCCGGTAGCGGAAAAAAACTATTGGTCCGATTTGCTTCATTTTTGGCTATGTTGTTCCTAGAAGTGGTATCTATCACCTGTAAAAAAAAATATAAAATGATCGGATCATTATGAAATACATGGCGGACACTCCCCTTAACAGGGTTAGAACATAAGAACATAAGAAAATGGGAGTCTGCAGAAAGCCGATTGGCCTAAGCAAGGCAGTTCCCTGTCCCACACAACCCCAATTACAAAGCCCAATTATAGGCTCAACACTCTAATACCCTGAGGATCATCTTACCAAAACGGTTAGAGATTAACGCAGGATTACGGGGGTTTGCAGAGCACTGATTGGCCCAACCCTGCTGATCCCCCTTCACACCCAACCCTTCTCGTCCATATGCTTATCCAATTTTATCTTAAAGCTCTCTACCGTTTTTAATCCCACTATAGCACTTGGTAGTCCATTCCACCCATCTACAACTCTGTTACCAAACCAATATTTGCCTATATCTTTTCTGAAACTAAATTTATCTAATTTGAAACCATTGGTACGAGTTCTTTCGCTATCACTGAGCTTTAGTACATTTGTCATGTCCCCTTTGTTAATCCCACTAACCCACTTGAACACCTCTATCATATCCCCTCTAACTCTGCGTCTCTCTAACGAATGTAAGCCTAATTTCTTCAACCTTTCTTTATACGGAAGATTTCTAATATTATGGATCATTTTTGTCATTCTACGTTGTACTCTCTCCAATGAATCTATGTCCATTCTGTAATAAGGACACCAAAATTGAACAGCATAATCCATATGGGGTCTCACTAATGACAAGTAAAGTTTTAAGATAACATCAGCAGTTCTGTTACTCACACTCCTAGAGATGAACCCGAGAATCCTGTTTGCCTTGTTTCGAACGCTTATACACTGTTGTCTAGGCTTCAAATCATTGCTAACAAACACAACTAGATCTTTCTCACAATTCGAGTTTTCTAATTCCATATTAGCTAGTTTATATTTAACATTTGTATGCATCTTCCCTATCTTTAATAGGGTTGCCTGGAACGCCGCCATTAGGACGCGAGATCGGAACCGCGCTTCGTATGGAGTACTCTGGGAAGTGAGATCTCATAAACACTTGAACTGGATATGTTAGGATTTGAATATGAAAGATTATATTATTTTTTACTTATTTAATTGCTATTGTACTGTGAATTATTTCAAAATCCTCTCCCCCCCCCCCACAACCAGCCAACACACATTTTGAGCTAGATAAATGCACTAAGGCGCTAAATAAATGTTGACGCTAGATGAAACAAATTACGCTAGATCTAACACAAAAAGCCACAAGTTGGCAACCTTGGGTATACTGTACCATGTACTCCCTGTCTATAGCAATATGTTTTTTACTTATTACTGTACACTGCCGTATATATTTTGATGAATTTCTTCTCTTTACAGCTTGTATGAGCAGCATGTCCATGATCAATATCCTGCTTATTATGATGTGAACTTCTAGCTTCAAGCAACATCTACTACAAAAAACATGAATTTTCGGCAGAGAATGGCCTGGATATGCTTGGCGTTTTACCTAGCCTCATCGTTTGCCATTGTGTATTACTTCCTAGACATCGCAGACCAGTTTGCGGTGTTTTCCCTGGAACATTCCAAGCTTCACCAGCCAGTGAAGTCCAGCAGTGTACCCGTCTGGCAGTTCTGGCGCCACATTGGAGACATTCCTTTCCACATTTTTGTCATTCTTGTAGCCATTCCTTACTTGCATATTTTTGCTGCACTTTTCTACTGCACATTACCAATGGCAAATAAAAATACCAACAAGTGCCTCATCCCAGTCATAGGATGGATATATATATTTCAAAAAATAATTTCAATATGCAGACCCAGTGATATTGATAGTAAATATGATCGTAATCCTGCAATCAGTGTTTCTTGAATGCTTTTTCACAACTTGTTACTTCTCCGAGTCTTTTATACCATAATTATATTAATTACTGGTGGGTACAGTACCTATTTGTTTGAGGTCAGGCATGGATTATGTCAAGTTTATATGAAATAATGTACAGTCGGTGGCAAAAGTCCTATCGCCTCTCCTTCCTCACCGTGACCTGCAATATTCATAGACTAAAAAATGTTAGGTGTACAAAACGTGCATATTTCTATCTACATATGGCAGGCTGTGACCTATGTAGTTGTGAGGGAGTTGGGTGATAGGGGAGAGAAGGGGTTAGAGCTGTTAGGCAGGTAAGCGACAGGACTTTTGTCGCCGATAGTTCCTGCCTTTTCATTATTAGCTTAAATAATTTACTGGTTTATATATAAAATACAATTAAAGTGTACGGTAATGAGAATTACTTCGTTGATTATTAGTTGGGAACAGATCCTAGAAGTTGACTAATACTGTACATGGTAGTAATCCAAATTAATTGCATTTTCTACTATTCTAAAATGTACTGGTTTGTACAGCTATAATCTCTACGTACTATTTCATTAGCGATTATTATAATGCTATAGAGTATTGCAAATAAAGTTAGGAAGCAGCTTTAATATGCAGTATTTGAATGTACTGTCTTAATTTTACTTTGATATATTGATTGTAAATTTGGGTTGCTTAACCCTTCCCGCCCGGGCAGCATTTTAAAATGACACCGCGGCAGATGGGCAGGAGCCCGGGTGTCATTTTATAATCCGTAAGCTTGAAAGCCTATTAAGCGTGTTTTGAAAGCCGGGCGTCCGACGCATGTAAACATAGCCGGTCAGAAGCGACGCGCGCACCTCCGAAAACAAGCAGACGTCGGAGCTTTGTTATTGTGTTGTCTGCTAAAACAAATTTAGTGTTGAAAAGTGTCCCATATTGCTAGCATCGCCTCGAAACTCTCTCAACGGAAACCGTCATCACAACTGAACCAGTTGACTTAGAGAGCTCTACTCAACACCAGTCTACAGATTGGAAACAGCAGTACGTTTAGAGATGCGTGGGAATTTTCTAGCAGTTAAAATAACAAAGATACGGGTAGCCTATTAAATAAGTTTTTTGGCCATATCGCCCGGATCTCAACAACGTCCTTAGGATAGCGAGCCCGTGCGGGAAGGGTTAAGGGGCAGTATTAGCTTCAGATGGTAGTCGTTGTGAATATGAAACAAAGAAATTATATTAAGTGGTACTGTACAGTACTTTGCTTTATTTTTTTCTAACTTATGACTTTGTTTGCCTTTTTGTTAGTTTCCAATCAGAGCTGATGATGTGTTTGTGTGCCTTTGTTAGTTTTCATTAATGTTCTTAATATATATTATCAAGCTATAATTTATCAAGTGTTACTACAGTATTGGTGTGCCTTTGTTGATTATCATTCGCATTCTGAATATTTATTATTAAACTATCCAGAAGTTTATGCTTACTGTATACCAAACATTTTGTCCTTGATATAAGTAATGTCTTGAACAATCCTTGCGTGCTATATAATTATTATTCACAGCAGAAAGCCTCAGTCATTTTGTCAGTCAACAGATCACCCTATAATGATATTAATAATCTGGTCTTTTGTTTCTCGAAAGCACCAGTTCTTCCAGGGAATTCACAAGCGCTCGGAACATGTTACACCACAAAAAAGAGAAATGTGGCGTTCATATTATAGGTTTGAGACCCGAAGGGAGGAAGGAAAATCTAATATTTAGTAGTGGCCCCGGAATCATTGACAATATGCCTACATTAATGGCACTCTTTGAACTCAAAGGTGTTGTGTTCAAATAACCCGCCCCCGAAGCGTTAGAGACCAAACTTCGTAAGTGTACGCTTATAATTTCTTACGGAATCGTCATCATGAGCGGATGCCACTACGAAAAAACTAAAAACTAAAAACAAAAGAAAAAATATCAATAGGCCTACTCTAAATTTGTTATGCTTTCCATCGTGTGGATGTTGCTAGCATGGTTCTGACCCTAGACAGTTATGCGTCATCCTTTCTTCACTGATATATCAAGATAACTTAGAAACATCAATACGAATGGGAAGGGGATCGTCAATGATTCAGGGGCCACTACTAAATACTGTATTAGGTTTTCCTTCCTCCCTTCGGGACTCAAACCTATAATTTATTAGTGGCCCCTTCATCATTGACGATATGCCTGATATCACAAGTCTGGAGGGGGACATTCGGGATAAATATCTAACCACCAACAAAAAATAGGATGAACATAAAGCCAAGAATAGAGCTTAACATTTTCATTATTTTGTGTCAAATACAATAAAAATAAAAGAGTGTACAGGTAGCGTACTTAAAAATATACCTGTATAACAACACATTCTGAAATCTTTAGGATAGAGATTGTTGAACAGTTGTATTGCATATAACACCTCTTATATGTACCAACAATTTCATTAGCATATAAACATATGTAACTGTTGTAAAATAAAATTTCTTTTGTAAGTATATATTCTTATACCCCAAAACAAAAATGTGTATTATTCATAACTGAGAAACATTAGGATAATGATTATCGCAAGGTATTTAATTATGTATACTAGGTACAAAACAAAATTCCCTTAAACTAAAGTATTACTCAGGTACAAACACAAAATTTCCTTAAGCCAAAGTATTACCTGTTTTTCAAGTAATACCTAACAGTGCTTTTGTACGCACTTACCACGTTCCGGCGGGAATGGGGGTCTTAGCTATCATGTGCCCCCTCCCTTTCTTCCTTAAGATTAACCAATAATCCTAACAAAGCACCAGACCCTCAGACCCGTTGTCTCAATGCAACACAAGTCATATGTGGTGTATCAAGGGTTACAGACAGGTAACGTGTTAGGAAGGTATGATTGGAGACCCATAATTGCGTCTGTTCAATGTCAGTTATTGAATAGTTACGTAAGAAGCGAAGGGACACTGCCCATTTTCTTATGTCGTGAGCACGGGCCACGGCGCCCAGGTTACTTTCCCGAATCACCTCAACCAAAAACGTTGCCAAGTGCCTCTTCGTAAGGTGCTTACCTGTCTGATTTACCCATAGAGCTCCCTGTTGATTAGGTCGGGACACACCCAAATAATTCACGAGAGCTTTAACCGGGCATAATTTATGGTAAGAGTCTCCTCTCTTGAACGCAGGAACCTCAAACTCCGAAAAAACATGATTATTGTGCTCATTCTTAGCAATAAAGGTAGGCGACGGAGCAATGTGGACTGACATTTCGCCGGCCAAACCTTAGGCAGTTAGGTTCGTTGCTCATCGCTGCCAGCTCAGACACCCTATTACCTGCAGCCAAGGCCATAAGAAACACAGCCTTCTTCAGTATCAAAGCAAAAGGAGGATTTGTACTATATTTGTGAGAATTGAGCAATGACAAGGTTTTGTCAAGTGACCAGGTAGGCATGAGCTGACGTGGTGGTGGGCGTAGCTTGAAACATGCACGCATGAAACCCTACTCTTCCGCCTGCGGTACGGAGAGCCCAGTTAAGTAAAAAAAAGGGGGCTCTCGCTGTCATGTGATTATTTAGTGTGACTACCGATAATCGTTTCTGCTCAAATAGGAAGTCAAGATATTTGAAAATTAACGATACCGATGCTTCAGTCTGACCAGTTTCCACTATCCAAGTAGTAAAGGATTTCCAGTGTGATTGATACTGACGTCTGGTTGAAAAAGTGCACTGATTCATAAATTTATCAGTTAAACTTTCACCGAATGAGGGTAACCATTTGGCCCTTTGAATGTCCATAATGCAAAAGTTAGCGAGGTATTTAGGTTGCCAATTGTCTCCAAGTGGAAATACGAGATCGGGAGTGACACCGGGTTCTCGCACCACGTTTTCAACTGGGAGTACCACACTTGGGCCGGCCACAGGGGCGCTATCAGCGAGACTATGCCTCGATAATCCCGTAGTTTGTGAACTACTTGACACATGAGCGAAGCGTCTGGTGGTGGAAATAGATAGACGGAATTTAATTTGTTCCAATCAAAAAAAAAAAAAAAAAAATCCACCAGTAGAGCGCCGGAGTACACGTACAGCGGGTGAGGAAGAGAGGGAGCCTGTGGTTCTCCTCGGACACGAATAAATCCACTTGTGGACAGTATGAAACTACAATCATCTGTTGAAAGACGGTTTGCTTGAGCCTCCATTCTACTAATGTGCTCTGTCCCCGGGACAGAGCATCTGCCCAAACGTTTGCCATGCCCGACAGATAAGATGCATGCAGATAAATGTCTAGCTTGTCCGCCAACACAAAAATCTGTCCCGACAACTCTAGCAATACTCGAGACTTCGTTGACCCTTGATTCTGAATGCATGTGACTGCGTTCAGATTGTCCATTCGAAAGGCTATTGACTTCCCTACTAGAGTCAAACTGTGAGCCTGAAGGAAGAAAAGGGGAACTAGTAGCTCTTTTGCATTTACACTCAACCCTCTGCTATAGCGTTTGGTTGCTATAGCGCAGACTATAAAAACCCACATATATATTTATCACGCATTAAATGCGTGCCATAGCGCACCCGAGATGGTGGGGATATTTAAAAAACGCGGGTCCGACGTCACAATACAGACGGGTAACGAGCGGTATCGATTGGCAGTGACGTCACGGCTAGGCCTAGGGTCAGCGGCTGTGGTTGGCTACCATTTCACGGTCACTTCCCGCCTAACCATTCAAGCGTGCGTACCCTCTTAACCTTGTGATAGTGGTGGGTGCATTTTTTCTTTTGTGTTCGAACAATGGCTGCTGTACTCCCGCCCCTACCACCTATCATCGCCCAGCGGAATGCGGCGGCACCAGGGAGAGTGATTAAGAAAAGGAAAAACCTAACATATTCCCAGAAACATGAAATAGTGAAATTCATTGATGGTGGCGAACCAAAGCGTAGTGTTGCGAAAAAGTATGGCATCAATGAATCGACAGTGCGTGGTATTTATGGAAAGACAGAATCAATAATCAAGGCTCATATGAATCTCGCACTATCTGATGCCGGTGCAAATGCTTTGAGGAGTGCAAATAGGGTATTATTAAGGACTGAACAATTGTTATAGGAGCTACATGGATCGGATGGCCAAGCGTAACTTGGCGGTGGACACGAGGGAAGTCATAGACACTGCCAAAGAAATTTATGCAGGCGTAGCTCGCAAGTGGAATGTGCAACAATCTCTCCTATTTCTTGCATCAAAGGGGTGGGTTGATAAATTCATGGCGCGACACAGAATGAGAAGTGTTAAAATATCTGGTGAGGCAGCTAGTGGGGACAGATCTGCTGCTCGGGAATATCCCGAATTCCTGAAAAATATTATTGCTGAAGGTCAATACACCCCTGATCAAATTTTTAATATGGACGAGACCAACTTCTACTGGAAAACCATGCCGAAAAGAAAATTTATAACCACCAAATCGGTAAAAGTGCGTGGGAGGAAAGCGATCAAGGAATGCTTCACCTTGCTTCTTGCAATGAATACATCGGGTACGTGTAGACCGAAACCAACAGTGGTACATCGAGCCAAACGACCTAGGGCTTATAAGGGCTGTAACATGAACAATCTAAATGTGCACTGGATGAATTCAAAGAAGGGTTATGTGTCGGCCAAACTTAGCCTAGATTGGCTAAAGGAAGCGTTCATCCCTGTTGTTGAAGAGTTTTGCCAATAGACCAATAGAGATATCCCACTTGGCCTGTTCGGCTCAGGGTATTTCCGCATCCGATCTGTTTAGGTTAGCCTATTTTCACTAACTTTTACACTACTTCACCTTCCGGGAAGCGAAAGCTCCGAACAGAGAGGAACAAGCTTGAGCCGAATCGACCGAGAGTCCGTCAGAGAGATGAACGGGAATGGTGAGTCAACTTCACTGAGCGGTGCATACACGCACCTACTAACTGCCCAGTTGGCAACTCGCTTGGGCAGCTGGCAACTTCCACAACCCAACCCAAGCTCGTCTCACATACACTCCCTGGTTTCTCCTCTCCCCTTCCTTGTCCTGTAGAAGTGTAAAGTCAGTGAAAATAGGCTAGCCTAAACAGACCTCGTATGCGGAAATACCCTGAGCCGAACAGGCCAAGTGGGATATCTCTATTGGTCTAATTGGTAAGGTGTCTGCCTCACACCCAAGGGTCGAGAGTTCGTGCCCCCACCAGGGGATGATATTTTCGTGAGGCTATTTCTGCATTTAACGAAGTTTAGGTGTGTTGGTAAAATTGTTCAGATGGTTGAGAGTAAGATCGGAGCTCCATAAATCCTCTTTCGGGTATGGTGTAAAAACCGATCCCCACATTGAGTGTATGTGAAATTCTGTGAACCGGGACCACAGACCCTGACCTTGATGTCCCAGGCTTGACTGATAACCACATCCCAGAGTCCCCGAAGCATCGGTATCTACCCATACCGTCGGAGGAGGAGAAGTCCATGTCATAATTGAATGCAATGTTTCTGGTCTGGCCCAGACCGCTAGTAAGTTGTGGATTAATTTAGAGATACGCCATGACTTGTCCGCCGGTAAGAGCGGAAAATGTCTGTTTCCCTCCAAGATTAACCTCTTTACTTTCAACCTGCCCAACTTTACTGATAGTTGAATCCAGTTGAGAGAGCCAGCGAGGGACTCTCACACTTTCCTCGTTGTAGTCAGGCTGTGTAGAAAACGAAAGTTTCTTTCGGAACCTGTTTCTGTTGTCTACACTTTGACTTAGAGTTAGGTGCATCGTATCCCACACCAGCCCCACCCACTGAATTACCTTTGTTGGGACAAGTCGACTTTGCCAAGTTGATATTGAACCCCAGGGATTTGACATGATTTAGAATGGTGTTTGTATGTTGGAGGCATTGAATCTAGGATTCCGCTACCACTAGCCAGTCGTCTAGGTACCACATGATCGTGATTCCTTGATGTAAAAGTGGTAACAGCCTATCGGACTAATTTGGTGAAGATTCTCGGTGCCAGATTCAGACCGAAAGGCATGCGTTGAAAGACATAAGTCTGCTGCCTGATCCTCAGAGCGAGGAATTTTTGGAACCTTTTGTTGACTGGGACATGCCAATAGGCTTCTGTCAGGTCTAGCGAGCACATCCAACCTTGCGGCAGAAGAGTTAGCCTGATTTGATTCACCGTGAGTATTCTGAATGAAGGGTTGTGAATGCGACGGTTCAGATGGGGCAATTCTACGACCGGCCGCATCTGACTGCTGTCCCTCTTTGGCACTAGAAAAAGTTTGGACGTGTAAACAGGACAAGTTCGATCTACTGGGACGATGATACGCTTGGTTATCATCTCCTGGACTAGCGACTCCACCTCTAACGAAACATTGTTGACTTCTAAAGCTTGACGTAAACGAGATCATCGGAGCCACCACCAAGTGATACCTTTGCGTACTACCGTCCTTGCCCAGGTCCGCCGGGGCCAAGCCCTGTGACACGTCTGGAATTCTCCAGTCACGTAACTGGACTTGTCCGGCAGCGCTCCCCTGAGATCCAACTCGCCCTGCTTGGGCCCTGGGAGTGAGTGAGCTGTGTGTTCTAGTTTTTTTACTGGGAAGTGGAGGGGTTAGACTGCTGGCTAGTATGAGAGGTCCGTGAGTCATGCCCTGACTTACCCTTGGGCTGATTTCTGTACCATTTCCCTCTGTGATGTGACTTACCTCTGGTAGAACCATTGCTCCCCTGGGCTGAAGGAGCTTTGGATGACTGTGAGATGCAGTCTAGGAACGGTGTTACCGCATCTCCAGCTTGTCACAGCCATGCGACAAAGCCAACTAAGCCTTCGGACAGCCTTCCCCCTGCCATCCAGACCCACGACAAACCTGCCCCTGCCCGTATCGCCAAGATAACGGTGGAACGAGTGGGACACGTCCGTCACGAGTGGACCACACCAGTCACCCACGGCAAGTAATTTTCTTTAACCACCAGAGCCAAAGAAAATGACCATCGCAGGGGTAACCATTACAAACCCCCATCAGCCAGCCCAGTAACTCCTCAACCTAGCTACACAACCACAGGTGGTACCAGGAAGCCATCACCCCATAATGTGTACAGATCTGCCCTGAGGAATCTTCCTCCAGCTACATCTACAAGGGCCAGCCAAAAGTCCAGGCGCACCACTCCCAGGACTACAAGGACCTAACCACCACGCGCGGACACCACCCCAGCGCCTTTGATCCTCTCAAGCCGGGCGCCTTAAGTCTGGGCAAGAATATTCACAAGTACTCAGCCAGTCTGGACATCAGTAACTAAGCTTGCCTTTGGTATCTTTTTATCTGGGTAAAAGCACCCAGAATAGCTGGTGTTCACACTTGAAGCTGTGTGCAGTGATCGGAGACGACCAGGTCGGGTTCCCCCCTTTCAGGAAGAGGACTAGCTTGTGCAACCCACTTTGGGCCCCACCTTCCTGGCCTTCGATGCTGTGCCTAGACCAAGTAAATAAGGATTCCTGTCTTGTTCCTTTCAATGGATTATAAGGATAGTGCAGTACTTAGAGACGACCAGGTCGGGTTCCCCCCTTCAGGAAGAGGACTAGATTGTGCAACCCACTGTGGGCCCCACCTTCACTGGCCTCTATTTACTGTATTAGTCCTGTGGTTCCAGAGGAGATTGCAAGGGAGTAATTTAATTGTCCCAAACCTTAGACTAACCATAGTGTCACTGGATAGACTGCTTGCAACTCTATACAGACCATTATGCTAGTTGCCATAACCCCCCCATCAGCCAGAATAGCTGGTGTTCACACTTGAAGCTGTGTGCAGTGATCGGAGACGACCAGGTCGGGTTCCCCCCTTCAGGAAGAGGACTAGCTTGTGCAACCCACTTTGGGCCCCACCTTCCTGGCCTTCGATGCTGTGCCTAGACCAAGTAAATAAGGATTCCTGTCTTGTTCCTTTCACGGGATTATAAGGATAGTGCAGTACTTAGAGACGACCAGGTCGGGTTCCCCCCTTCAGGAAGAGGACTAGATTGTGCAGCCCACTTTGGGCCCCACCTTCACTGGCCTCTATTTACTGGATTAGTCCTGTGGTTCCAGAGGAGATTGCAAGGGAGTAATTTAATTGTCCCAAACCTTAGACTAACCATAGTGTCACTGGATAGACTGCTTGCAACTCTATACAGACCATTATGCTAGTCGCCATAACCCCCCACCAAACCCTGTAGCAGAACTCCGGCATACTCTTAGTAAGTCCCTGCTCACGCGGAGTGCAAGAGGAACCCGGGTGTCTCCCGTGGTAGGCACAGAGGAGCCAGGAGCTGTAAGGACGTAGGAGTGCAGCCTAATCCCGGACCAACATCCGGAAGTACCACGCCCCAGCCGCCCTCCTGGACCACTGGATTCTCCCTCGATCTACGGCACCTCTTCACTCCAGCTCTCCTTTAAGTGCCTTATTACGGTTTATGGGTATAGAGCTGTCTCAGGGTAGTGGTTGAAGTTATCTTCAGGGGTTCTCACTAAATAACGTCTTGCGAGAGGGCTTTCCTCTCTCTACGTAAATTGACGTTAATCTGCCCACTTGCCGGGACACATTAGACATAACTATCAGGGGATCCTTATATCCGCACATTCCCGGGTTATTGGTCTCCCATAGCCCGTCAGAGGGGACGCGCCTATATAAGACCCACAGCATATGACATACACACATATTTACACGTAACCTTGTTTCCTTGTATAACTTCTAGCCTCATTCACTTAACATTCTGTCAGGTTCATAACTCTAATAGATCTCACTCTATCTCAGCTCCCGACGATTGTTGTATCAGCCTTCCGCATCTTGCTAGTTGCCACACAAGTAGTTTTAGAATAAATAATCTTGCCAGGTGAGATCTAGCACACCTGTAGAATTCAGTTCATTTGTGAGCCTTTCAGAGTCCACCTTATTGTTGATGACCACTTGGTCATTGTTGCTTTAGAGTCAGTTAACATCACTATTGCCGGGGACATCATAGTATGATCCAGACGACATCTGCCATTACTGCACTCTTGTTACCTTGCTTGAGATCTAGTTGAGTGGGAGGTAAGCCTCCACTATTTTGGATACTCTATAATTGTATCCGAGGAGTTATTGTTAAATTGAGTCCGGACCCATTGTACGACTCTTGCCTTATAATTGCTAATCATATTATTATTTGTATGCTCTATTTACCATTGGTGCCATTTTGATGATCTCAGTGTTCCAGAATTAAATATATTGCTCCTCCATGAACCAGGTGTAAAGCGAATAAAACCCATGTTAACTTGTCGCCTGTGTACTTATTCTCCTGCCGTGTTGTCTCTTTATTAAAGTTATAGGTATACTTCTCCAGTTAGAGAGTTAATCATTGCACTCAGAATATCTCGCGTTCCAATTTGGACCGGGCATAACAGACTGAAAAAAATTAGAACTGCTATGAGGACTCTTAGGGGGAAAACCTTGATGACTCTTATAAGCAAACTTAGGTTTCCCTCCGCGGAACAGATGCAGGAGACCTATACGAGTCAAGAAGGCTAAAGACAGTCCTCCAAGTTTCCTGACATACAAGATTAGGAGTTAATACTGGTGACAGTACCACTCGACGCCCTATGTCCGTCGGCAACTTCTTAACCAGAGACACCCGCAAATCTTGCCTGGCCCTGACTGCCTCCAAAAAGGCAACCCGGATGTCGCTAAGAGTTTGAACAGAATTCAGTAGAACAAATCGCCGGGTGAGAGTTAGGGCTTTCGTGGCTTGAGGGACAGCTATGGCTTCAGATGTCCTCACTAGGGTTTCGGCAATTTGCTTGCTGACCAAGAATTGTGATCGGAGCCTCCAAGCCTTTTGACGTAATTTAAAGTCTGTCAAGTTAACTGAAGTGGGACTAGTAAAAGGGTCATTGATTTCACAAAGGGACAACTTTGGGGCACTAAGGAAATCTAACACCTCCTGAGGTATGCCTCCGTCTATTGCAACTGGGAGGGAAAACCAGGTGTGACTTTCTTGGGGTATTTGGTGGGAAGATTTATTTGTAATTGTCCCTGCAAAATTTTGTGCCTCACCTGCCCACTCAATCCACGGACCTGCTCCCACCGACCCGATCTGTAAAACAGCAGTACCGGGCTGATCTCGGACAGGCTTAGTATCCAATTCCGGCGTGAGACCAAACAGTGACTTTACATCATTAGCTTCATGACGAGACCAATCCGAGTACAGCTTAACAGACGCGGCTGGCGGTAAGGCCGGAGAGGCTGAATAAGCGAAAATATCAGGTGTATAAACATTAGGTATAGCCTTAATTAGTATATCCAATACCTCACCTAATTCATTCTTTACTCGTAGTTTCTTTCCGTCATTTACCTGAATAACCCAATGATCAGATACCAGAAGTTCACCCGAAACCGTCTGTTGCGCGGCTTGGGGGTTCTGAGCAAAAATATCGACCCAGGATCGATCAGGGCCGTGTAACAGAGGCATAGGGCTTTTACGGAGGGGGGTTTTCTCCAATGGAGGAGGAATTACGTCCGGCACGACACGTACATTGGTGGTCGGTAATAATGAAGTCAAGGGAGTTACACAAGGAGCGACTGGTGAGGGAGCAAGCGGTTGTTGAGGAGTAATCAGAATGGAGCCCAAGGGTCGTGCAACCGAAGGTGACGGAGGTTCCGGTACCGATCTTACTCCACTAAATCTATTCATAAAAGATTCAAGCACACTTTCAAGATCTGCCCATGTAACAAAGTCCTTGGATGTAGCCTATCTGTAGACACTCGTGATTCATTATCCAAACGTCCAGCATTGGTGATTTGTTGATCAGATTCCAAGGTATGTAGTCGATTCCAAATCAATAAGGAAGTTTGAAAGTAATCTTGATAAAGCATGGGAAAGACAAGATTTGAAGTTTGATTATAAAGCAAAAATACAGAATAGTAAAAATGCTGCGTCTGCTACCGCCGCCGCCAACACCGTGAACGACCGCAGCAGTGCAAGTACTGGTACTGAGCTGGATACACAGGCCTAGTTTGCCTTTTTCCAGAGGATCTACTGTAAGATACTGTAAGAAGGTATGAAAAACCTCATCCATCGGCTCAGCCAACCTGTCCTTCGGCGTCCGGGGTAGGAGGGATCAAACCTCATCACTCCGGACGGACGGCTCTATAGTCTCCACAGACTCAAAGTCCAAGGGGGGTGGTGGGGGACAAAACAGGGAATGCAAAGGGCAAGACTAGTGGTATGGAGCAATTGAGCCGCACGAACAGGGAAACTCGGGACATGATTACCAGCAGTAGTGTCAGTGGAGGCAAAGAGAGCCTTGGTAGGCGAGTCGCTGTCAGAAATACGAAGGGCCCTGCGCATGGTCACCAGATCACGATGAAGGAAGAGAGGGGGCTCACCATTATCAGCGAGGATGGAGATGGTAGGCGACAAGCGGAAAGCCCCAGTACAGAGATGAAGGCCCTGATGGTGAATAGAGTCAAGGGATCGTAAGGTACTTTCGGAGGCACCACTGTAAATAGGGCTGCCATAGTCAATAATAGAGAGGACAACAGCCTTGTATAACATCAACATAGTGGAACGTCGGGCACCCCAAGTGATATGGGAAAGCTTCTTCAGGAGGTTAAGGGCACGTTGGCCTCTGGATTTAACATAAGAGAAGTGTGCCTTCCAATTTAAACGAGTCAAAAACTAACCCCAGAACTTGGCTTCAGGACATACCTGGAGACGTGTGTTGGACATGGTTAAATGAAGATCGTAACCCTGTAACCATCGTTTGTCTTTATAAAATACCATGGCTTTGGTCTTTTCAGGAGAGAAGCGGAACCTAACAGACGAGGCCCAAGAATTTACCCGAGCAATGGCAATGTTAAGACTCGTTGGGTATGACGAAGATGTTTGGAGGCATAATAGACGGCGAATTAGTCTACATATAAACTATGCCGGACGTCAGGGGGTAATTGTCGAATAATACCATTGGCCGCTAGTGCATAGAGCGTGCTGCTCATGACGCAGCCTTGCGAGAGACCACAGTCGAGGGAAAATATATCAGAGAAATTGCCTTCTACACGAACCTGAAAAGTGCGGGCTGACATGAAGTTGGAGAGAAAGGTGGGGAGGCATCCCCTTATACCTGCATCGTGAAGGTTACGAAGGACCAAATGACGCCATGTAGTATCATAGGCCTTCGAGATGTAAAAAAAAACAGCAACTGTCACTAGCTTACGAGCAAATCCCTCCTGTACAGTATATATGATTCCAAATGAGCCAGAGTCTAAGGTAAAGCGATTTGGCTGGGAACCAAATTGGAAAGGCGTCAAGATATTACGGTCGCGGAGGAGTCATAACAAATGGGAATTCACCATCTTCTCCATCAACTTACAGATACATGTACAATTAGTAAGGGAAATGGGTCGGTAGTTAGTCGGAAGGCCAGGATCCTTACCAGGTTTAGCAATTGGAACAACTATCGCGTGATGCCAGAAGTCAGGAAAAGTACCAGAAGCCCATAAATGATTGTAAAGCCGTAACAGATACGACGTGGCAAGTGGGGCAAGCTGTTTTAGTAAATCGAAACCGATACCATCAAGGACCGGGGCAGATGTTGTGCAAGAGGATAGAGCTGCGTCAAATTCTGCTTTAGTGAATGGTAGGTTATATACGTTGGAGGTATCCGTACTAAAATCCAGAGGTTGGCGTTCAGCAATATCCTTGATCGCATGAAATGCCACATCCAGGCCATCAACACTGCTGACGACCAAGGACATCGTCAATAACACCGGGATCATGAACGCGACGGCCACCTACCGTCAAAGCGTGCCTTGGTGAGTGGAGGTGGGAACCATTAATTCGCCCAAATTTATGCCAAACCGTACGTATGGAAGTGGTGGAGGATATGGAGGAAACATAACCTTGCCAAGACTCAGATTTTGCCCGTTTAACTTCCTTCCGAAACTTCGCTGTTAACCAGTTGTAGCGAGGTTTAAGTGATAGGATGTGAAGAAGTATAGTAACCTGTGGGGCGAGGATGGCCGGGGTGATAGGGCGGATATCCGACAAACGACGATATCGGGAAGTGAGCGTATGAAGTCGGCAACCAACGGCACGTTTCTGACGCACCAAGGTATGGAGAGCGTCGTTCCACCAAGGGACACAGCGTTTCATAGGACCGGACCTCAAGGTGAGAATCGATTTGTCTGC
Source organism: Paralithodes platypus (assembly GCA_032716605.1). Lineage (NCBI taxonomy): Eukaryota > Metazoa > Arthropoda > Malacostraca > Decapoda > Lithodidae > Paralithodes > Paralithodes platypus. Next base: position 22,279,501 of record CM064571.1, on the reverse strand, counting down.
TGCAGATTGAACAAAGGCTACAAAGTGATCAGTCAAGGTATTGTGGTCACGGGGTACGAAAGGGGGGATATCCGTAGTGTGACAATGAAGCAACTTGGTTGAGCCCGAGAACTTTCAGTCTTCTACTGTACTTCTCACTTCTCCGCTTGTTCTTCCTCTGTCCAATTGCTCTTCTTTCCTACTTTACTCCAGCCATCTGGTCTGGTCTGAAAGTGAAAAGTCCCCCAATTGAGCTTGACACACTTGAGCTGGACACATTATGTTAGAAGCATTGCTAAGAATGCCTCTAAAAAACTGGGACTCCTGTACAGAGTTCGAGAATTCTTCAATGACGAGCAGTTGGCCGTAATATATAAAAGTCATGTGTGTTCTCAGATGGATTACTGTTCACCTCTGTGGGGTGGAAGTGGAGTGGTTGCATTGAGGCAGTTGGACAAAATTCAAAATAAAGCTATTAGATTAATCAATAACCCTGCAATCACACAGGACCTTCCTACATTATCCATACGAAGAAACGTTGCATCCCTTGCATTATTCTACAGATATTTTCACAGCAATTGTTCCGAGGAACTTGCTTCAATTGTGCCGCCTCTCCACATCTTTCCCCGCAGAACTAGGGCAGCTGAGAGCGCCCATGAATTTACACTTTCTCCTCCACAATGCAGAACTTCTGCTTATCAGAATTCATTTATCCCCAGAGCTACTACTCTTTGGAATTCACTTCCCTCGAATTGCTTTCCACAAACTTACAATTTACAAATGTTTAAATCCAGTTGTTATAAACATTTTATGAATGGAGGATGCCTTTAGGCACATGGACCTTTTTGTTTTATCTGTGTTTTTCCTTCCTCCGTTCATTGTCTCTTAAAAAAAAAAAAAAAAAAAACAAAAAAAAAAACAGCTTTCTTTAAGTTATACCTGGGAGGCATCGGAGGCGACTGGAAATCCAGGGCTGTTATAAGGATAGGGTAATGGTCACTTGAGTGAGAGTCGTCTAGGACTAGCCAGCCGAACCTGTCCACCACCGTAGGGGAGCACAAACTGACATCTATTGACGAGTAGGTCTTATGTGTGAAAGAGATAATAGGTGTGAGTACTTTCCTCATTAAGACAGCACAATGTATGATCAAGAAGTTGTGCTATGAGGGAACCAGGTCCATCTGCCACAAAGCATGTGAAATCCCAGGCAGGGCTGTGGACATTTACATCTCCAACAAATAAAAGGGGGGAAGGGAACGTGTCAATGAGAGTCTGAAGGCGGGATAAATCATAGTGAAATGAAGGTTGGTTATACACATTACAAATAGATAAAAGACCATGGCCAGGATATGAAAAGCCGGACGGCAGAATATTGGAGATAGGTGGAACGGACTGGGAGAACTTCATAAGTAAGTTTTGTATGTACATAAATGGCTGAACCAAGTTCGTCACCCGAAGACAACGAACGGCACGCCAATCGGTAATGGAGGATGGAGTCAGGACATTGCCCCACGTGTTGGAGGCAAAGGCACATGGGAGAATAAACAGTAAGGAGACGTTGGACTTCTCCCAGGCCACGTATACTTGAAAGAAAGAAAGAGGAGTTCTGGATGAATGTGGAGGCGTGCCTGGAGAAGTTTGACAAGAACGAAAGAATATTTCTGATTGGGGATATGAATGGTAAGGTGGGTGATAGGAAAGTTGAGGGAGTGGTGGGAGGGTGGGGGGTACCATCAGAGGTGAATGGGAATGGTAGTGCACTTGTGGACGTATGTGTGGGGAGGAGGCTGTGGATAGCCAACACCTTCTTCCGACACAGAATGATCCACAGGTACACGTGGAAACGGATGTTGACGATGAAGGATAAGACAGTGGTGGAACGAAAGTCATTGATTGATTATGTATGTGTGGATGAACGAATGAAGAAATCTGTGATGGATGCTAGGGTGTATAGGGGTATTGGAGGGGGTCTGTCTGATCATTATGTAGTGGTAGCTAAGGTTAGGATACAAAAGAAGTGGGTGAGGAGAGCGGGAGGGAGGCGAGAGGAGGGTGGAATGGTGAGGAGGGTGGAGAGGTTGCAGGAGGAGGAAGTCGGGGAGGAGTACAGGAGAGCAGTGGAAAGACGACTAGGTGGGTTCGACCTGGAAGTTATGGAGGAAGTGGAGGAGATGAGCAAGGTGTTTAAGGATGAGATCTGTGCAGCATGTGAGGAGGTGTGTGGAGTGAGGAGAAGAGGGAGGGGAGTGAAAGGTACAGCATGGTGGACAGAAGAGGTAAGAATAGCTGTGGAAGAAAAGAAGAAAGCATATAGAGAGTGGTTGGGTAGTAGAGGGAATGAAGATTCCGAGAGACAGAAACGAGCGAGGTACGTGGAGAGTAAGAGGGTGGTGAAGAGAGTAGTGAAGGAAAGTAAGAGAAGAGTAGATGAGGAATTTGGAAGGAATCTGAGTGTAAAATGGAGGGAGAGTAAGAAACTGTTCTGGAAAGAAGTCAAGAAAGTTAGGGAAGGTAGCAAGGGAAACAGTAAGGGTGTGAAAGATAAGAATGGGAGAATGCTAGCCGAGAAGCAAGAGAGAGTCGAAAGATGGAGGGAGTACTTCAGTGAGTTGCTAAATGTAAGGAATGAAGAGCCAGCAAACATAGCTGGATATGGTATGGGAGGGAGAAGAAGAGAAGTAGTGGAGGAGGAGGTGGGGAACAGGAGGTCAGAAGTGTGGGAAGCCATGAAAAGAGTGAAGTTGGGGAAAGCACCAGGAACAGATGGAGTGTGTGGGGAAATGTTGAGGTATGGTGGTGAGATAGTGATAGAATGGGTATGGAAAATGTGCAAACTAGCATGGGAGAAGGGGAGTGCACCCGATGACTGGAAGACTGGCATAATAGTCCCCCTATATAAGGGCAAAGGGGAAAGAGGAGTGTGTGGTAACCACCGAGGAATATGTCTTCTAAGCGTAGTAGGGAAGGTATACAGTAGGGTAGTGATTGAGAGAGTGAGAGTGAGAACGGAGAAATGGATAGGCGACGAGCAGGGAGGTTTTAGGAAGGGAAGAGGATGTGTAGATCAGATTTTTACCCTGAATTGTGTTGTGGAGAAGTATCTGGAGAAGAAACAAAAGGTGTATGTTGCCTTTATGGACTTGGAGAAGGCCTATGACAGAGTGGATAGAGAAGGTTTGTGGAAAGTACTTAGAATATACGGAGTAGAGGGCAAGTTGCTGAAAGCAGTGAAGAGCATGTATGAGGGTGCAAAGGCGGCAGTACGTGTGGAGAGTGAGCAGAGCGAGTTCTTTGACCTGAATGTTGGTTTGAAACAGGGGTGTGTGATGTCCCCGTGGTTGTTTACTGTATATATGGATGGAGTCATGAAAGAAATACTATCAAGAGCAGTGGATGTTGGTGTATCGCTGAAAAGGGAGGGAATTGAGTGGAAGCTACCTATACTGCTGTTTGCGGATGATACAGTTCTGATGAGTGATAATGAATGGGAGTTGCAGGGTCTGGTAAATGAGTTTGGAACAGTGTGCGAAAAACAGAATTTGAAGGTAAATACGGGGAAGAGCAAGGTTATGGTCTTCGAAAGGGGTGAAGTCACAGAGTGTGAGGTGAAGCTGAACGGTCAGGCTATGGAGATCGTCAACTCTTTTAAGTATCTGGGCAGTGTGTTGAGTAAAGATGGGACTATGGATGAAGAGGTGCGGGAGAGGGTACAACAGGGGAAGAGGGTTGTAGGAATGCTAAAAGCAGTAACAAGAAATAGGGTGGTCAGTATGGAAGTGAAGAAGTCCTTGCATGACAGTGTGGTAATCCCGACACTGACTTACGGAAGCGAAGCATGGACGTTGGTTGAGAGACTCAGACCAAGAGTGAGAGCAGTGGAAATGAATTACTTAAGGAGTGCGTGCGGAGTTACATGGAGGGATAGACAGACTAATGAGGAAGTAAGAAGGAGGTGTGGTGTGGAGGTAGATGTGCTGGAAAGTGTGAAAAGGAACAACTTGAGATGGTTCGGCCATATGGAACGTATGGAAAGCGAGAGAATGACTAAGAGGGTGTACGAGAGCGAGGTGGAGGGACAGAGGGGGAGATGTAGACCGAATATGAGGTGGAAGGATGGAGTGAGGAACTACATGAACGAAGGCGGTGCTGGTTGGGGGGAGGGGCGTCAACTGACTGGGGACAGAGGTGCATGGGGGCGGTTCGTTCGTGGCCACCCCTTCGGGGATCACGGCGTCAGGCACTAGATAGATAGATAGATAGTAAGCCAAGTGTGAACGAAACAGGTATGGCAAGAGGAAGGATGAGGATACTCTAACGAGGATGTTACAGTCAGAGCACATTTCTTGCAAACGCACCCAGTGGGGCAAGGATATCGACACCGGGATGTCGAGGATCCGGCGGATGGGGCATGCGAAGTATCCAGCCGTCCGGCTGGCTCAGTTGATAGCGTGCCTGATTCCCATCTTGAAGGTCTAGCGTTCAATCCCCGCTCAGATTGAAAAGTTTTTCTGGGATATAGCTGGCGGTTACCATCTCCCCATGAGCAAGGGGGATGGGTAATGGTATCTGGTAGACTAAAGAAAGCCTAGCGCTTGTGAATCCTCGAAGGAGGAGAACGGGCGCTATATAAGTAACCAGACTATTATTATTATTATTATTATCCATGGCAGTGGGCAAAGGCTCAGGCACAGCAGGTGGAGGTGATCGAACAGCTGTGCGGGGTAGCCTGCGCTGCAGTTGCGGCAACGGTTCAGAAGGGGACAAAGATGGGGAGGAGGGACTGGAAGCTTTACGCTTCGTCATCCGTATATGTCTATCAGGTGTTTGAGCCGAATCGGAAAGAACCATCTCAGCATCTGGAAGGCAGTCACCAGAGAGTAAGGCAAAGCGATTAGAGGTCACAGTATCGGCAGGCGGAGGCATAAGCTCCGGAGACGCCACTGGAAGGGAACTAGGACGGCGCGAAGGCGTAGTGGAAGTCGTTGGTGGTACGTCAGAGTCACAAGGTCTGAGTGACCGGAGGGTGGCCTGTCTATAGGAGTTTTATTTGGCTGGATCATTTGGTGGAAGGATGGAGTGAGGAAGTATATGAATGAAGGCGGTGCTGGTTGGGAGGAGGGGCATCGACTGACTGGGGACAGAGGTGCATGGGGGCGGTTCGTTCGTGGCCACCCCTTCGGAGATCGCGGCGTCAGGCAATAGATAGATAGATAGATAGATCATGGATCCCCCTCACCGCCAGTTCTCGTTTGGCTCGGGGATGGGGAAGCCATAACGGGATTTCAGTAGCTTAAGTTCAGTATTGTAAATATAGAATTCGCAAGTTTTAGATCGAGCATGGTGATCACCACCGCAATTGATGCAATGAGCATTGCCACAATTCCAGGTGGTCTCGTGTTCCGTAGACCCACAATAGGCACATATGGGTCGATTGGAGCAGACTTTGGTGGGATGTGTGAAGGAGGAACACTGTCGACATTGAAGGGGTGGAGGGACGTAAGGGCGAACCTCGCGACTCTCGCCCATGATAACAAGTCTGTCAGGTAAGGTTTTCCCAGTGAACGTAAGGGTGGCCAATTTGAGTGATTGACCAGAGCGGCGATTAAGGCGATCATCCAAGTCAACCTTAGTGCAGCAATGTCCACGCAATTGGAGGGATTCCAGCAGGGCATGCTCGTCAGGAGATATATCAGAATGCGGAAGTACAACAGTACCTTGGATGGAATTAAGGAACTCGTGGGCACAGGCCGTGACCGGCACATCATCCAATGTTTTGAGCTTGAGAAAGGCACTAGATTGGCGCTCAGCAGTGGCCTCAAGCCAATTACGGGAATCCTGAGGCCTAGTTGTCATATCACGGGAAGGACACGCATGGAGGAGTTTATATTCTAGATCCCAACGGTGCAACGGCTTAGCGGGAGTGATAACTAAATACCTAGGCCATGCATCTGCTCCGAACAGGTCATCAAAACGAAGAATGGTAGGATCTGGGACACCGACAGGGCGTCGACGCTTAGTCCTGGGTACTGTATAAGGCTGGAGTGTAATAGCGGGCACATCACTGGCACCTTGTTTCGGTTGAAAAGGCGAGTGGGAAGGAGAACCGGTTACAATTGTGCTATGGGTATTTACAACCGAAGTACTGACTACCGGTGTGACAGTAGTAGATGTAGGAGAGTCAGATACGACAAGGCTTAAAGAACATTGAACAGGTGTTGTTGTTGTTGCTGTTCCCCAGGCTGTCTGGCCGAACAGCCCCAAGGTCCTGAGCAAGCCCAAGGCCATAAACGAGCGACCCCACAAAACCCTCCTTGCTTACCACTAATAAAGCCCGGGTGACCGAAGCCACTCCAAGGCAGGGAGCTGAGGAGGGTGCAGAAATGCCCGGGAAACCCAAGCCCCACCCAAGGCCCTGTGCCCCTCAGCAATTATGAAGGGAAAGTTGAGGGGCAAAGGAAAAATGTGACACTTTGGCTCCCAATCTGCCAACCTCTAGGTTGGCAGTAGGAAGGTCAATCCACGGAAAAGACGCCGTCACTTGAGATCTAGAAAATATATAAGTAAAAGGAACAGTCAGAGTAAGCTATGGGTATGGCAGAGATCGCTCAGCTCTCACTCTGATAGACCAGCCCATCACCACATGACTAGAACCCAATCCTCTCAGCATCAGCTAGGAAAGCCGCCTTTGGCGGGGGGATAGCTCCCCTATTTCAACTCCTTTCGGGGTTGGGCACCCGCCCGAATTGAACAGTAGAGGGTGAAGGCACACTCTGGGCCATGATTGTAGGTGGTAGCATATCGTCAGTGAGTAAAGAGGTTTTCGCGGCGGGGGCCACGTCTGAGAGGGGATCCCCGGCACATTTGGTTTCAGGGGAAAGGTCCGGGACACAGTCCAAAGTCTCGCAGAGGTCGGCATCGGAGTTGGCCAGTTTAGAATCCATAGAACATAGGTTATATTCATCTGGGCTAGATTCCATACCCACCACGGAGCCACAATTAGAGGACAGGATTACTGCCCCAGGAATTCTTACAGATATACACCCCGACCAACGCACCTTAAGGGCCGTCATTCTGTCTATCTCAGACCCAGTACAAGGGTCAGGGTTTGACATGAAAGTGTCCCCTCGCTTGAGCACGTCGGGTACCACAGTTCTACGGGTGAAGGGATTGCCGACCCACAACACCCTCCAAAGAGTTAGTATGACCATAAGCTTCAGGGCAGTCACTTATGTCCCCAAAGGAGGGGGCAGAGAGGGGAAGAAGGGAAAGACGAAAAACAGAAAGGATGAGAAGTGAAAGCTCTTTAGCGGAATGTATGCAATGGCCGGGAATATGAAAGTTGCTCTGAACTAATTGGATGAGAACATGTTCGCGAAAATTATAAAAAGTATGATTAGACCAAGACTGGAGTATGCAGCAGTGGTGTGGTCCCCGCATCTTAAGAAGCATATTCACAAGTTAGAAAGAATCCAGAGAGCAGTTACTAGATTGGTTCAAAGTCTCAGAGAACTGCCATATGAAGGGAGGCTAGACAAATTAAATCTACGGAGTCTAAAAGAGAGGAGAGAGAGGGGAGACATGATAATGATGTACAAATGCACCCTAGGGCTAGAGAGGCTGGATAGGGAGGATATAATAATTATGGATACAGGAATAACTAGAGGCCACAGCTACAAAGTAAAAAGACCTACCTGCAAGAACGATATCAGGAAGTTTAGCTTCCCCTATAAATATATTGACAAATGGAATAGGCTGGAGGAGATGGTAAGGGCAAGGAACATCCATATTTTCAAGAAAAAATTGGATGAAAGTAGACTGAGAGACGGGACACCATGAGCTTAGCTCAACTCCTGTAAACTACAATTAGTAAATACAATTAGTTGGGGGCGGCAGGAAGGGCGGACAGGTGGCCTGCACTCCCCTCCTGCCACCTCCATCAGCCCCCGCACGTGTTCAAAATTGAAACCAACGAAGTAGGCAGAGCAGGGGGATTATTTATGAAAAGTCTATCTATCTATCTCTCTATCTATATGCTCAGGCCCAATCCCCATTTTTCCAATTTTTTTAGTTTATTTTCTATTTTTTTCTATTTTATTATTTGTTTTTTCTTCTTGGGGGTGGCCGACTCAAGACAGAGCAAGAACAGGGAAAACCCCAAAACATAAAACAACGAACAAACACAAATGAAACACAAATTTACACACATATGAAAAGTGCACACTTGAAATATACCACAAAAGTTGACGATTTAAATTTTACGTAACAAACTTTCCTTTCCCTAGTAGTAATATCGATAGTAAAATAACTTCTAATTGTTTTTATTCCCAGCTAATAAGATTTTGTAAAATTTGTACTTGAGTAGAAGACTTGGGCTAGAGCTAGGTTACTATACAAACTCTTAGTAGACTGAGGTTTTGTTGCAAGTAAATTGTTGCATAAATTTAATCTTTTTAAGGTCAATTATTGTGACTATTTTAAAATTTGATATAAATAATTTTAATCAAGTATTATGAACTTGAAGTTTCTCGTATAACCTCTGCTTACTTTTTGTCTGTACTGTATGTATTGATTGTTTATCTTTTTCTATTGTTATTATTTTTTTTTTTAATTAATTGCTCTTGTTAAAAGAGTTCTCTTTGTTTAAAGGTTGTTGTTGTTGTTGTTGTTCCCCAAGCTGCCTGGCCGAACAGCCCCAAGGCCCCGAGCAAGGCCAAGGCCATAACCGAGCGCCCCCACAGAACCCTCCCCACCGACCACAATAAAGCCTGGGTGACCGAAGCCACTCCATGGCGGGGAGCTGAGGAGGGTGCGGAAATGCCCGGGAAACCAAAGCCCCACCCAGGGCCCTGTGTCCCTAAGCAATTATGAAGAGAAAGTTGAGGGGCAAGGGAAAAATGTGACGCTTTGGCTTCCAATCTTGGTAGATTGGGAGGTCAATCCACGTTAGAGACGCCGTCACTTGAGATCTAGAAAATATATAAGTAAAAGGAACAGTCAGAGTAAGCTATGGGTATGGCAGAGATTGCTCAGTTCTCACTCTGATAGACCAGCCCATCACCACTGTTTAAAGGTGAATTACATAAGCTGCATACCTCGTAAGATGTATATTTTGAATGCATCAAAACATATTAAGGATGCTCAGGTTTGTGTATAATAAAGTAAATTTACGTCAGTAAAGAAAACAAATATTAAACAGTTTAATATCTGGCGGCGTCTGATAGTTGACCGTCTTGCAAATTTCCTGCCTCCCAGTATTGGGATATCATAAATCCCAATAGTTGTCAGGCAACAGAAATTTACCTTTAACTTGACCCTATTTATTTTATATGTTAGGGGCAAATTTAAGGATATTCCCGATAATGGTGTAATACTAGAGCATTTAACGTTCTGCTAGATAACTTATCTCACTTTTTTATCATCTTTGTGTAGTTCACCTTTAAATCTGTTGTTGTTTCTTCATATTTTGCAATTATTTTTCTTTGTCCAAGTTTTGGTTTGTTTAGTTTGCAAGTTTTACATATTAAATTGTATCTATTTGTTAGTAGTCTTGGCAAATCCAACGTCAAGGCTATTAACCTAATTGCAATGACGACTTGTCTATTTTGACTGCTATATCGTCATTCCAACCGCGGTTAAAAAGAAAACGTCTAGAGTCTACTCCTTATCTTGCTCTAGGAGACGTTGTACATTAACCAAAACTACCACCGAAGGTGAAAAAAGCATAGAAGAGAAGAAAAAGGGGTTTACCTTAGTTACCGCTTAAGGACCATCCCGTGTTCCGTCATGTGCAGAACCCTGTCGAACGTGCGCATGAGCGACCCTCTCTTGTCATCATTTTTTCACGCGCTCCATTGAATGAAGTCGCTTTTGTTGTGCTCCTTTAATTCACCCTGTTTAGGTTCGTTTCGGCTTATCTGGCCTTCTTTTTTGTTAGACAGATGTTACGTGATCTAGGGCACACGTAAATGGGCTCCTCAGTGTGTTTAATGGAGACGCGTGTGGAAATAGCTACCGAAGGTACGGGGGCGCCTGGCGTTCCTCGTGTGTGTTTTTAATTTCTTTCTCTTTTCATATTCTTTTTTCCTGTTAGTCTGGGCATAGTTTAGCTTTTCGCTTATTTTAGCCTAGCTTGTTTCTCATTCAGGACTTGCTATGCCCCTATGAGTTTTCATTTTTTTCATAGCCTAGGTGTACAGTTGGTTCACAATCTGAGATTTCGTTGGTGGCGGTGCTGTTTGTAGAGTTTGTGTCGGCCGCATTATTAGCGTTATTCCCGAGTCCCCCCTTTCGAGTCCTTCACTGTGTCTCAAGGGCCTGGGCGACAGGTGGTTCGTGATACTCCAGGGGTACCCCACGGGGGCCCCTCTTTCACACCACAGGGTTTTTCGCCCCTGACACATTCTCTGCTCACGGCTAGGCCACCCTTTTTCTCGCCAGTTTCATTTACTGGTTTTTTGTTTTCCCTTCCTGTTTTCACCTCCATCCTTTCATAGCCTTTTGCCCAATCCTGGGGTACCCCACGGGGGCCCCTGTTTGTGCCAAACCACCCTTCCTGCCACTTCTCCTCATGGGCTTTGCTCTATCTCTGTGGGTTGGGTGGTTCCTGGGGATGTGCCTCCTCTCCCCTGGTGTGTCTTCCTTGCCTCTCCCTTGACCGGTTGAGTCAGGATCTTATCAAGGAAGCCACTGCTCAGCTTGATGGCCATCGTCGCTTGGAGTTCATAAGGAGATGACGCTTTTTTCTGGGCCTCTTTTGGTATTCCCTAGACGCTCCTCTCGCTTTTTTCGGCGCCGGACCATCTCGGCCGGTCCCGCGAATTTGCGGGAGCGCGATTCGGTCCTCTGGGACGGTTCGGCTCCCCGCAAATTTGCGGAGATCGTTGGGGGGGTCCGCGAAATTGCGGGAGGGTGGTGTCGGTAAGGTTATGCCTCCATTGGCCCGCAAATTTGCGGTAATAGTTGGCTTTCACTATTGACTTTTTTTATGTCATCTTGTTGCCTGATACTATATTGGTGTATGCACTTTACTGGTGTTATAGGCCCTGCATGTAAGATGTGGAATGGTGGTTAACACTTTCTCCATCTTTGCAGGTTCTGCTAGTGCTCTTCCGCCTCGGCCGCCCTCCTCACCTACCTCTGTGCTCCCAGTTTAGGGTGAGTACGGATACCTGTTTGCATGTGTGTTCCTGTTTCCCCATGCTCCTTCCCTGGTTCTTCTTGGACATTCTCTCCACTTACTCCTTCGACGTGCTGATTATGGTGTGTATTCTTCTAGTGCAGGTAGGCTGCCTTGCTTTCGCCTTGGTTGTCGCTCCCCGTGCTTGGAGAGCCACAAGTCCTGCTTGCGCCACTCGCTCTGTGTGTCCTCTACGGCCTACCTCCCTGCTCTGTGTGGCACGTGTCTGGCCCTGGTGGGTGTGCTGCACCATGGCCCTGGTTCCTCGGCGGCGGCTGTGGCCTCTGCTTCCCTTCCGTCGGTGTGGACGATGGTCTCCCGCCACATTTGGACTGTGGGCCACCGTTCCCCGGCCTTTGTTGCCGACCGGATCCGCGTCGCCCTGGGTATCTCTGACCCGACTGAAGGCCGTTCACCTGGCCCTCTCCCCTGGGTCCCGCAGCCGGTCGTCCCATCGTCGGGGGGTTCCCCAGCTCCGTCCACGCTCTCGCTCGCCTCGTCGTCCGTCCTCTACTGCCCCTCGTCGTCCTCCTGATCGCCTTGACGACGCCCTTCGCCCTCGTCATGGTTCTCACCCTGGGGCCGGGGTTAGCGGCTCTGCCCCTGTGCGCCCTCCCCTGGCCTCTACGGATAGGGGCTCTACTCCCTTCCGCCCGCTTCCCCAGCCCAGACGACTTCCTCTTACGTTGTCCTCTCCGCGCGCGGTTGTTCATGCTGTGGCTGGCCCTCTGCTCCCTCCTCCTACACTGTCCAGGAGGGTCCGCCTGGATGTCGTTGCTTCTCCTACTTCACCTGCTTCAGTGCCTATTCTTCCTTCCCGGTCTCGTCCCACGGTGGAGGTCCCTCCCTCCTCCGCCTCGGTGTCGGGCCGCCCTGTTCTCTCAGCCCCGGGGATCCTTGCTCTGTTTCCCCCCGCGGCTCCTTCTGGCCTCCTTTCACCCGGCCAGCCTTCCCACTCCCGTCGTCCTGCTCCTCCTCATTCTTCTCTTCCTGACCTTCACTTACCGTCTCGCCAGGGGGGTACCCCTCCTCTTGCCTCGGTGGGCTTTCGCGAGGTTTCGGGGTCCCCTTTCTCAGGAGCTGACGTGTCGCTGGAAGAGGGGGATGGTGCTGTTTCCCCCTCGGCCGTTCGTGATCGGGGACGAGTCCCTCAACGGCGACACAACCGTCATCGCTCGCCTTCCTTGGGCCGCGACGCTGCTGGTTCGTGTCGTGGGTCTCGCTCCCGCTCCCGCTCGCCCCTGCGGGCCGACCATTCTGGGGGGGGGGGGGGGGTCGCCTCTCTCGGATCGATTGTTGGCTATGCAGGGCTGGGTTGTGTCACGCTTCGACGGGTGCTTGGAGTCGATGGAAGACTCCCTCTTCTCGCGCTTCTTCGCGGTGACTCACCCTCAGCGCCTCACCCTACCTACCCCTGCTACGGTCCCCCTCCCTTCTGCAGGCCTACGCTCTGGTCAGACTTCAGCCGCCCTGACATCCTTCCGGCTGTTCAGTCCCTGGCTATGTTGACGGGTCTGTCCTCCTATGGGACAGGTTTGTGCGACGCCGGTACGCCTGGCTTAGCCATCATGCTCGGTCACCCTCTCCCATTGGAGGCCTGGTTTGCTGAGGCCTTCGCCTTCACACACCGATCCGTCGACGGCTCTCCTTCAGTCCCTCCCCAGGAGTCATCACTGATTTTGCCTCCTCTTGTGTCTGTCGGCGGGTTAGACGGCGCGTTCTGGTCCTGGATGAGCGCGCCCGTTCTTGAACTTTGTTCTATTGCTACCCCGTTCTTCTCTCACCCGGATCAGCCCTCTGTCGCCACGGTTTTTCCCTTGCGACGGAGGGTGACGGACTTATTGTCTTGTCTTTAGGTTCCCTCCAGACGTCTGTTCACCACCTGCAGCTTTTCGAGGCGTCTGCGCCAGGCGATCTTCGCGAGGGTTTGGACCGCGTTCAGCGGATCCATCTTCGGCTCGCGGTGTCTTTGGTTCCCGAGCTGAAGGCGATTTTGTGCGCGGCAACTCGGCAATGCCCGACGGTACGGTCCTCGTTCTCCCGGCCGGCCCCCTTGGATATTCGTCAGGGTTTGTTGTACTCTGCGCTATATACATCGGGGTTTTTTAAGCAGGATGCTTGGGAATGCTACGCTTCTCTGTCGGCGGCCCCTGCTTCCGACACGCGACGACGCGCTGTGTCGTTGCGGACCCTGCTTACGTCACGCACCGACGCGCTGTGTCGCGCGCGGGGTCTTCTCAGTCCCGTCCTTCTGCCGGTCCTCTTCGGGGTGCTGCTGCACGTGCTGCCGCCTTGCACGGGCGCAGGATTGGGACGTTGCAGGCCAGTGCGTCGGTTCCGCCTCGCACTTCTGTTCTTGCCCCTTTCATCCCCGCCGTGTCGGGGCTGGCCGGCCTTCCCCTTCCGACCGCCCTTCGACGGGGTCAGCCCCGCGACGGCCTGGGGTTGGGGTGGCCCGCCCTTTTCGACAAGGTTGGGGGGGGGGTAGAGGAGGTCAACGTGGCGCTCATGCCCGCACGGCCCGTACCGGGGTTACCTCCACGTCAACACAATGTGTAGGTTCTCTGAGTCGGCCTCCTTGTTCTCCTTCTCGCCTGGCCGACCGGGTCGCTCCCCTCCTCTCGGGTGCTCCCTCGGGTTGTTTTCGCCCTTGCGCCCCTCGGTGGCCGCGAGGGACGTTGGGGGCGGCGGGTTGCGCGGAGGGGTCTCACCTGGAGGTGGACGTCCAGACCCCACTCCGCTCTTGTCACCGACGCCGGCCCATCTCTTCAGAGGTGGCCCACGTGTTCACTTCCATGCCCGAGCTGGGTAGCGTCGAGGGAGTTGACCGCCGGTCACCCGGTTTTCCTCTCCCGTGTCTTCCTGGTACCGTCGCCGAACTGCGATGCGACCGGTGGTGGATCTGTCGGCCCTCAACGGGCACATCGTGCACACACGGTTTCGGATGCTGCCGGTACCCCTGGTATGCCTGGCCCTGCGCCCTCTGTCGTGGGTAGTGTCGCTGGCCCTCCAGGATGCGTCTTGGCTCGTTCCTCTCCATCCTCGCTTCCAGCGATTCTTGGCCGTTCGGACTTCCGGTCGTGTGTTCCTGTTCGACGGCCTTCCCTTCGGTCTCCACATTGCGCCGCGGATCTTCTCCGCACTGGTGGGGCAGGCTCTGGGTCCTCTCCTCAGGAGCGGGCTCCAGCTCCTGTTTTCCTTGGCCGATTGGTTGGTAGTTTCCGAAGCCCTAGGACTGGGCATTGGCGACGCCCTCACAGTCGTTAGCAACATCGCACGGTTAGGGTTCCCCTTCGATGTTCCCAAGTCACGCTTGACCCCGTCGCGTATCGTGCCATGGGTCGGTCTCGCATGGGTTTTGTCCGGCGCTACGGTGCCCCGGGGTCTGCCGGCCGCGGTGCACCTTCGGTGGAAGGTCTTCGCCGTGTTGCACTCGGTCTCCCTCCCGGGGTGGCTCTGGGACTCGTTCGTGGGTTCGCTGCATTGGGCCGCTCTGCCCCTTCCCTTAGGGAGCCTCTGGCTACGCCGCCTCCTCCTCATGGGCACCGCGGTGTTTCCGTTGCCCCTATGGATCGGCTCCTGCCGCTCCCGCGTACCGTTCGCCGATGCTTTGGTCGCTGGGTTGCTCGGGGCTCGCTCTCTGCGGCTGTGCCCTGGACCGCCCCCCCGCCGACGGTCTGGGTAGCCACAGATACGTCGAGCGAGGTTGGGTGAGGTTCCCGATCGAACCTGGGACGTCCACTTCCCGGCAGATGGGTGGGTCTCCCTCCACTTACCCGTCTATGCCCTCGGACTGTTGGTTCCTTTGTTCTTCCTGCGGGACCACGCGCTGGCCCTTCGGGGTAAGTCGGTGGCCTTCGGGTTGGACACTCAGACAAGCTGTCCACTGTTTCCTAATGCGGGGGTCCTCCAGGTCGTTGACTCTCTTGGGGGTCTCGGTGGAGTTGTTCTTCCTCGCGGACCGACACCCATTCTCCTTGCATGCCTCCTCCCTGTGGGCGGCCGCCCTGTCGAGAGGGCCGGGCGTTCTTGTAGAATGGGCGATGAAACGGACTGTGTTCGCCGACCTCGCGGCTTCCTGAGGTGTTCCGGAGGTCGCCTTGTTCGCATCGGGGGTGCCGCGCCAGTTGCCTCTGGACCTCTCCCTCCGGCCTCGCGCTCCGGGGGGGGGGTCCAGACGCTTTCATGGTAGCCTGGTACAGGTGGCGGTCGATATACGTCTTTCCGCCACCAGACGCGCTGTTGATGTGCCCAGTCCTCGCGAGGCTGCGGCTGTACCACGGCTGCGTCTGGCTCCTCGCGCCTCTGTGGCCGGCACGGGCTTGGTACGCCCGGTTGCCGCGGTGGTGCCCGAGTCCGGTCCCTCTACCTGTCTCCGGCTTCCACTTGGGCTAGGTTGTGGACCTGCGGACCTCGTTGGCCTTCGCATCGTGCTTGTTCATGTGGCCCGGTGGCTCCCGGTCCCCGGCCAGGCCCTGACTGACTTCCTGCAGCGTTCCTGGCCGTCTTCTCCTTGGGGGACTTACGGGTCCCGCTGAAGGTCTTTTACTAGGTGGCTACAGGCCACTCGCCTGCCAGTTGGCTCTCCTTCCCTCGTCCTACGCTCCTTGTTTCACCTCTTCCGTACACGTCACTTTCAAGTCGACGCTATACGTACCCACTTGTCTGCCGTCCGGGGGGTCTTTGGGTCCGTCGCTGGGCTGGTCGTTCCGCCACAGGAGCTGGATTCCTTCCTGACGGCTGCCTTCCGGGATCGACCGCCTCCGCGCCAGGTCCCTCCGCAGTGGGATCTGGGGCGGGCTCTGGTCCTTCTGGCTTCGCCCACGTATACAAGGGTCGCTACGCCGGTTCCGTTGCTCAGGCGTCCACTCTTCCTTGTCGCTCTGGCCACTGGGGATCGGGTGTCTGCACTAGCGGCATTGTCACGGCCCCGGGACTGCGTGCGATTCTCCCCGTCCTTGCATGGCGTCTCGTTCGCCTCCTCCCCTCCTTTTGTTACAACGCATGGGAGGGAGGCCCCCGTTTTCCAGCCTTTCGCCGTCCAGGCTTTACGGCGTGGGCATCCTCGCCATGTGTTGTGCCCGGTGTCAGCCTTGCACTCCTCTGTTGCGTCTGTGGCGCCGCCTTCGGGTACTGCTGTGTGGGTGTCTCCTCGGACAGGTGGGAGGCTCTCGCAGGTGCAGATGGGCCGCCACGTTTGTCGGACCGTTCGTGCCCGTCACCCTGTTTGTAGGGGTTCTGCGCACGATGTCAGATCCTTTGCTGCCTCCTTCCGGTTCCTGCCACGTCGATCCTTACCTGCCATCGCCTCGGCGGTTTTGTGGTCTTCTATCAATTCCTTCATCTCCTCCTACCTCTCCGTGTCCGGTGTTCGACCCCCTCGGCCGGTGATTGCTCTCGGGGGTCGTGTTTCCTGGTGCTCTGGCGAAGATCCCTGGTCTTCCCCCCTTGTCCCTCGTTCTTTTCCTTTGTTTTATTTGACAAAGGGGGGGGGGGGGTGTACGGGTTTGCAACACTGGATTGCAAGTTTGGGATTATGTATTGTTCCAGTACATAAGTGTTTTTGCCACATTGAAAATTGTGTTTTGTTCTTGTGTTCAGTGTTTTTGTTGGTTTTTGAAGAAAAGGGATTTTGGGTACAGTACCTTTTTGGTTTCAGACAAGTCTATGTTTTTGCATTACTATGAATGACGGGCATGTGTTAAAACTGTTCTTTTTAGCTACTCCTCAGTTTTTCACTCTTTAATTAAACTCTCTTGTTTCACTTGTGTCTTTGTCATTCATACTTTTGTTTTATGCATTGGTTTTTTGGTAGGTTGGGCTTGGATGTCCTCCTCCTATTTGTTATGCAGCCTTGACGTTGGATTTGCCAAGACTACTAACAAATTGGGAGGTTTGACGTACCTCCCAACCTACCAAATAGGAAAACCTACTATTTGGTAGTAGTCTTGGAAAATCCAACGTACATAATACCCTCCCTCACGCCGGACCCCTGCCCATCCGCGTTCTTCTGCTGACGTGAGATGTGATGACAAGAGAGGGTCGCTCATGCGCACGTTCGACAGGGTTCTGCACATGACGGAACACGGGATGGTCCTTAAGCGGTAACTAAGGTAAACCCCTTTTTCTTCTCTTCTATGCTTTTTTCACCTTCGGTGGTAGTTTTGGTTAATGTACAACGTCTCCTAGAGCAAGATAAGGAGTAGACTCTAGACGTTTTCTTTTTAACCGCGGTTGGAATGACGACATAGCAGTCAAAATAGACAAGTCGTCATTGCAATTAGGTTAATAGCCTTGACGTTGGATTTTCCAAGACTACTACCAAATAGTAGGTTTTCCTATTTGGTAGGTTGGGAGGTACGTCAAACCTCCCAATTCATTGTCGATGGTATCAATTGCTTGCTTTTGCGATTTCCTTAGTTTATTTGTACAATAAATGTAGGTAGGGATCTTTACTTTGTGTTTGTAGACCTGGAAAAGGCCTTTCATAGGGTGCCTAGAGATGTTGTGCAGTGGGCTATGAGGAAACTTGGTGTGGAGAGTGGCTGGTGCATGTGATAATGAAGATGTATGAGGATTCACGAAGTGCGGTGAGGGTGAAGGGTGTACTGAGTGATGAGTTCGCAGTCTGTTCGGGAGTCCATCAGGGTTCAGTGTTAAGCCCCCTCCTCTTCATTATGGTCTTGGAGGCACTGTCTAGAGTTTTTAGAGGCGGACTCCCGTTGGAACTGTTGTATGCAGACGATTTAGTCCTAATAGCTGTCATTATGCAAGATGCTGAGGCCAAATTCAGAGAGTGGAGAGAGGGCATGGCGAGCAAGGGTTTAAGAGTCAATATTAACAAAACCAAGGTTATGCATTGTAGATTGAGACGAGGCAATGTGGAAAAGAGCGGTGCATACCGTGTGGAAAGGGAGTGGGCGTTAACTCAATTCAATGTAGCATCTGTCGATGTTGGGTACACCATGTAAGTAAGCGCTGTAGTAGAATAAAGGGACCCCTGCCGAAGGATAAGTCAGAAATAGAGAAATTTGAGTGCGTAGTGTGCAAAGGCGAGCTTGTGTTAAGTGATGACCCTGTGGCTGTGAATTTTGGAAATGAGTCATTGGAGCTGGTGAACAAGTTTTGTTACCTAGGAGATACCATCTCCGCCGGTGGTGGTGCCGAGGCTGCCACTGTTGCTAGAATTAGGTGTGGCTGGGGGAAGTTCAGAGAACTGCTGCCAATCCTGACCATGGAAAGAATGCCTCTCCCCCTGAAGGGAAAGGTGTATGCCTCATGTGTTAGAAGTGCAATGACGTATGCCTCAGAAACATGGGCCGTTAAAGTAGAGGATGTCAACAGATTGGAACATAATGAGATGAGAATGGTGAAATGGATGTGTGGGGCCAGGCTACAGGATAGAATAACAAATGTTGAGCTGAGGAGACGTTTAGGTATAAAGAGTATTAGCGAGGTGATGCGTACAAGTAGACTGGGATGGTATGGACATGTGGAGAGAATGGATGAACAAAATTGGGTGAAAAAATGCAGGTCTGATTGTGGAGGGAGCTGCACCAAGGGGTGGACCGAGGAAGACCTGGGATCGGACTATACGTGCCGATCTCAAATCCAAGAACTTGACAAGTGAAGCCGCCCATAACAGGGTTGCCTGGAACGCCGCCATTAGGACAAGAGACTGAAATTGCACGTATATGTGGAACACTCAGTCTTTAAAAAAAAAAAAAAAAAAATACATTTATGTACTGTATGTATTTGTAGGGTAGTAATCGGTAGGGGTCACTTGAGGCATGCTATTCTTACAGGTACCTACCCGATTGCACTATCGTTAGTGAGTGCTGTATATTTGTTTTACAGTGTACTATTATAGATATCTTGTCAAATTGCAAATTACCTTGTTATAAAATTTGATACAAATTGTAGTTTCATTATTCATACAGAATTTAGTAAAATTTACCAGATCATCCCGTACTTCCCAAACTGACTAATTCCTTAACCCTTGTCTAGCGGGGTGTTTTGGGCTCATTTGGGCATATTCAGGCCCTCCTGCATGATAAATCAAGCATCTGCATGAAAAAAAAAATATTTAGCAAAAAACTAGGCACTAAAAGCTTCAAAATGAGACCAGAACGAGCTACGTAGCACTCGTGGTTCTCTTGCAGTGATGTCACGAACATGGAAGTTTAGCATATATCGGTATATTTTTCCCAGCTATGCTCACTACTGGCTACACTGCCGGCCTCTCGAGAACACAGGGAACATGAGTTAATGGGCGGCAGTAAGCCCTGGGAGTCGGCTGTCTGGCCCGCTGCGCTCCCGGCCATTTGCACTCGAAAAAACCCTTTAACCCTTTAAAAGCCTTAATAATGCTCCTAACTTGCTGCAAATTGGTGCACGACTTAAGTCGAGCGCCGCTCTTTAAGGGTTAAACATGACGATAGTGCATTGTTATATGTGCGATTAGTTTGCTTGGGAACCAAATTAACTTGCTCATGTAGTGATGTACAGTTGTACACCCTATGTGGTGGATTGTGTTCTTTTATTTATAAATTATTATTTTACTTAACCCTTTCACGTGTTTATGACGCAGAGGTTGCCAGATTAGCAATAATAAAGAGTTCTCTCACTCTTATAATTACCTCTCCAAAATTAGTTTTCTGCCCACAGCTAACTCAAAGACAATTGCAGAGGTTGAAGTAACTAAACTAAAGGTTTCTAAATACCCCTGATGGTAACAAATGCTTTAAAGTATCCCTAATAGCCTCAAAATTGTGTCAAGAACGTGAGAGGGTTAAGCGTTGTTTCCACATAGCGCTTTTGATAAGTTGTTTTGTCTTTTTACTGTGTTCGTCCAAGTTTTGGTTTGTTTATTTTGCAAGTTTTACATTATAATAGAAAAAGAACAGTTGTTCGTCAGAATTCGTTTTAGCACTGCCACCACTGTACTAATAGATGTGACATCCAAAATCATTAAATTATAATTCATCGTGTACAGATAAATAATAAATTCTTTTGTATCTGAAAAAAAGAAAAATATAATTTAAAAAACATTATACCTGTACATATGCGTGGTATAACAAGTGCTGGTATATACTATCAAGATACAATAAACAAAGAATATAGAGTTCTAAAGGAAGATATACATGAATAGTATGCAGCTAGAATACTTATGTGAGGAAATCAAGATAGATTCCATTAATATTAATATAATTTAATTTCCCAAGTACTGTACTGTACTGAATTACTGTACTGTACTTAACATAAAATTATGCTACAGCATCATATTACATATATACAGATAAAAACATGACCTTGTCCTTCTACAGGCCCTTCAAACAATGAAAACAATGCAATTAGCTAGCAGGACCAATTGCACAATCATTCTAGAGAGAACCTTAAGTACCTGTACCATACCGACCATAGAGTTTTAGACTAGACGACCAACTGGCACGATACTGATGCCCAACCTACCTTCAAAAAATCATGTTGCATTATGTGCAAAATTAAGGGATTCTATATCTTGTTTGAATCTTGTCTATAACAGTATGAAGGACTTTAAAAACTAGAACCACCAGAAGTTGCCCCATGCTAACAGGTACCCTACTGTACAACCAGGATTCTTTCCTGCTTCGAAGACCTATGACTGATCGCCTATGATATTGTTCATGTCTTTGATACTTATTGGGTATCAGAGATGGGCTGTGGAGAAAAAAAAAATTACCTGTTGGCAGATACGGAGATGGAGCTATGGGCAGGTTAAGATGGAGATAAGTTAGGTGTACATCACCAAATACTATGGTCTGGGATAGGGGATATGCGCTCTACTGTAGTCTATAATTCTGTGGCACTGACACTCGTTACTGCTACATCACGTTTCTTCTTATGATAGTGCTTCTTACTAATAATCATCAGTATCATAATTACAGGTAAGTGGATCAAGGTGAATAAAAACAACTTTCGGGAGCTCTTGCTGTCTGCATCTTTGTAGAATCTCCAAGCTGAAAAAAAATTGATTACAATATTAAACAAAAGTGAATTACAGTACAGTATACTGTATATAGTATTGCTAAGTATATTATATAAAAATAAAAATAAATATACATGTTGTCACTTCATTTCTTCCAGGGTTCTTCAAAGCAGTACCGGTATGACTAAGATAAAATTCTTGAAATCTGTATATCATTTTAATCAATCACAATATTGTACAATAAAAAATAACCTACATAATATGGACTTCAAATATAAGCTTAGTTAACCCTTTTGGTACAGTGGATTCTAAAGTAATAAAATGCCCTAGTGGCTATTATCCAGCTAATTCTCCATCTTAGATTTCAATGTTTACCACCACCAATGGCTCTCCTCTCATTTAATTGACCAACCTGGTAAACAAGCTTACATCTTTTCTATCCTAAATGACTTAGAGCAGTTAGTCCAGCACCCTACTCGTATCCCTGACCGCCTTGGAGATCGGCCCTAAATCCTTGATTTATTTCTAACCTCTAATCCTTCTGCCTACACTTGGGCTCCTCAGATCATATCCTTATCTCTGTTACCTGTCCTATCTCTCCAGTGCGGCAATCCAATCCTCCCAGCCGGCGGTGCTTGTGGCACTTTGGCGCTGCCGACTGGGAGGCTCTTAGCCAGTACTTCTTTGATTTCCCATGGAATTATTTTTGCTTCCGTGGCCGGAAACCCTCGGAGTGTTATGAATGCATTAATGCACTGAGGTAATAATCTCGGGAATGGAGGCATCTATATATCTATTGTTGGACACTGTGATCCCCGCATGGGTGGCCACAAACGAAACGCCCCCATGCACCTCTGTCACTAGTCAGTTGAAGCCCCTTCTCCCATCCAGCACCGCTTTCACTCATATACTTCTTCACTCCAACCTTCCACCTCTCATTCGGTCTTCCTCTCCCTCGCTCTCGTACACTCTCTTAAGTCATTCTCTTTCGGTCTTCCTCTGCCTCGCTCTCGTACACTCTCTTAATAGTCCGGGAGCAACCCTACCAAATTGTTAATTTCTGTCGTCCATGTAAGTGAGGGTAAAAAATAGTTTCAAATTACTAATTAGAAAAATAGAAAAGTTCAAAATACAGTATACTGTATGTACCTTAACTAAATATATGGGGCATTCACATACAAAATATATTATTTTTTAGACTGTTGCCATTTGAGCAAATTCGTCTTCCCTTTTAATTCGTAACAATTCTAATTTCTACAATACAGTACTGTAAGTACCTATACTATATAATAAAACTCACAAATCAAATCTTTAAATAAAGGGCAAATACTCACTCATAATACTGTAGTTATACGTTGAATTACTACCTACTATGACTGTACTGTACATACCGATTAAACTTACCCAAGTATGTGAGGTAACCATTGAGAGGAAGGGAGTCGGCAGCAAATGTCCAAGTTGTGACATCAATAACTGGCGCTAGCGTACACAGGCCGATCATAGCCAGGCTATATCTCAAAGCAACTCTTCGACACAACCCTGAAAAGAAATGTAAAGAGTTCCTTAATAAAACAGCATGCATATCTACCTTTGTATACTGTATAGTAAATACCCTTCTGAGAAACTCTGATGCCACAAGAAATCAGACAAAGGATCATTACTGGTTTCTATTACTATAACAGTAAAAGTCCTTTAATCCGACGACCGATGATTCGAATCTCCCAAAGTCCGAATTTTTCAATTTGAGGCCAAATCCGAATTCACCCGATGGTCCGAATTTCAAGAAGTCCCAAAGTCCCCTTTTTGAGGTATTAGTCCACTCAAATGACACATAATGGAGCACACACATATCATATGTTCATGAATTCACTTTAAAAGTTTACCATTGTCATTGTAGCCTATTACCTACTTCAAAACATTCAGATTAATGGTCAAAGGAAGCTACTGATATAAACGTAAACACCACATCGTCTGCTAGAGAGTTTGTTTTGCTCTTGAACGCATCCTTGGGACGCTCCGATGCGCTACTGGCTTGCACCGCATTTTCTGCAAGCGCATTCAGTCTTGAGCTTGAAAACGCACCTTTGGACGTTCCGATACGCTACTATTTATAGTTCAGTGATCGGAGCGTCCCAAGGGTGCTTTCAAGGCAACAAGACAAGGGTGCTTTCAATACAATATAATATAACAGAGCACGTCACAAAAGGAAAATAACAAAAGGAAAATTACAAGAACCTCTCAGGGAAGTGCCGTTGTTAAGGCATTACTTCCCGAACCACATCTGATCTTATCTTCAAGAGCAAGACAAACTCGCTAGTAGACGGAAGAAGAAGAAGACGACGATGCGGACATATGGTGTTTACGTTTATATCAGCAGATTCCTTTGACCATTAATCATGTTTTGAAGTAGGTAATAGGCTACAATGACAATGGTAAACTTTTGAAGTGATTTCATGAACATATGATATGTGTGTGTGCACCATTGTGTCATTTGGGTGGCCTAATGCCTCAATGTTTTTGTCATACACAGGTTCATAGGGGTAAAGTCCGATAATCCGAAAAATCTACTAATCCGAACGAGGGCCGGTCCGCTGCCCTTCGGATTAACGGAAGTTTACTGTACTTTGATTTGTTTTCTATTACATTAGTATTACAATTACTTTAGTTATAATTTATTACTATTACCATAGACTACAGTAGATCTGGACTGGACATGAAAATGGAACTTTGCAGTAAGGGACCGATAATCAGAGAACGAACCCCCAAGTTTGAACCCCAAAACTGCGAAAATATCAAATTTTCATGGTTTCGAGGTTCGAACTTGGGGGTTCGTTTGCCGATTTTGGGTCCCTTACTGCAAAGTTCCATTTTCGTGTCCAGTCCAGATCTACTGTAGTCTATGCTATTACTAATACTATTACATACATTCATACAATGAAGACACTTCTTCAACCAAGCTCGCCCACCCTCCCGCACAGTAATGGCAGCCATAGACATCAGCAAGGCCTTCGACACTGTACCCCGACATACACTCACACAAAAAATACTAAACATCACACTACACAACAATGACAAGAAATGGCTCACAAACTTCATCTCTGGCTGACATGGACACGTCATTTACAACAACCACACATCCAAAACACAAACACCAGAGCCCTATACAAAAAATATACGCCCTCAGAACCCTCACAGGCAAGGACTTTGACCAACAAAAAGAAACACTGTCCATACTTTACAAACAATACATCCGCACAACCATGCACTATGCTTCCCAATCCAGGTCACCTCAACCTCAACCACAAACATGAAGAAACTACAAACCACTCAGAATAAAGCCCTCAAAATCATAACAGGATGCACACAAATCACAAACATGCAGAAACACAGATCCTCCCCCTGAAGACCCATTTAGACATGATAGGAACACAGTCCTACTCTTCAGCCCACGACCCACTTCACCCATGCTACTCCCTAACAAATCACCCACCCCCACCTCGAGACATGAAACAAACACCTGCCCTTTATTTCAATCAAATATACATAAACATCCTCGTGTATTAGGAGTGCGATGACCTACGCCTCGGAGACATGGCCAGTTAAAGCGGAGGATATTAATAGAATGGAACGGAATGAGAAGAGAATGGTGAGATGGATATGTGGGGTTAATCTCAGGGACGGGGTATCGAGCGAGGAATTAAGAAGGCGTCTGGGCATTAGGAGTGTCAGTGAAGTGATACGCATGAGCCGACTTGGTTGGTTTGGACACATGGAGAGAATGGATGATCAGAACTGGGTGAAAAAAATTGGAGAGAATGGATGATCAGAACTGGGTGAAAAAATTACGGACTGTGAACGTAGGGGTAGACCTAGAATGACGTGGGATCAGGTACTCCAGTCCGATCTCAAAATAAAGAACTTGACAACAGAGGCAGCCCTTGACAGGGCCGACTGGAAAGCCGCCATTTAGGACGCGAGACTGTAACCACATTCTCTGTGGACAAAACTGCCTTTAAACTTGTATGTATGTATCCCACCCACACCTCCAAACACCAACATACACAAGCACATACACACGCACATTACTCAACAAGTCATCAACAACAGACCACATAACACAATCCTAAACTCTCCACCTCCCAAGATTAATCCATCGGAAAACACGCTTCCCAGAGAAACCCGAGTCACACTTGCTTGCTTCAGGTCCGGCCACCACCCGTCATTATAAGATTACAAACACAGAATAGATCCAACTCAAGATACTTCTTGTCTTTGCTGTCAACATCCCACTGACAACACAGAAACACTTAATACTCCACTGCCCAGTACTTGCCTAGCACAGACATAACTTCAATATCACTTTACTCAGAGATCTCACTCAGATCCCGGGGGAAGCGGCGAACTACCTGGTCGCCGCGGGATTCCCATAAAAGGGAATCTTGGGGCAACAACAATGAAGACACTTTTACAAGTGGGTTGGTCAGTCTTTTTGTTCTGCCTTCTAGCGACGTTAAAGGCACTTCAGACCATGGCATCTCTCTTATTATGCCCTTTTGTTACAAGATCAGTTTGCATAGCCTGATTTTGTATCTTTCTTGGTCTACCTTTCTGTGTTACTTTTTTCTATGTGTATGAGAGAGACAATAGGCAAAGCTGCCTGTAAATGGAAAGTAATATGCTACAGTTCATCCTCGTACAACAAGAATTCGTACAACACGGTGGGGTCTGAGCAATTAACTCCATCCGTACAACACGATTCGTATTCCTGGAACACGCTCCGACGGTGGAAAAGTGAGGCAAATCTGTGGAGTTTTGCACTGCACGGTGCTTCTCCATACAACACGGGATGCTGCTGACATCATTGCACACTGGAACGTAGGCAGCATCTGCGCTGCTTGGCCATTGCGGATATTTTTTGCTAGTCGGTGTCCGTGTTGTGCATTTCTCATTGTGTTTTACGTGAGATACAACCCCCCAGCCCCCCACCATGCCACCCCCCAGGCCCCGTAGGTGGTAACCCTAGCCTCGGAAACCCCCACTCATTTACCTCAGCAAGCTCTCCCACGATTAGAATTAAGGTAAGGGACATTATATAAGAGTATGTTTACTATTAATGATTATTGTGAAGGCTATGCATGTGTTTGAATGTGAGAAAATGGGGAAAAAACAACCAAATTTCTGAGGTGTCTACCATAAGTACATTATAACATGGGTTACTATGGTTTGTACAACACGGTTTCGTACAACACGGTGTGTTGTGTCGCCCATAAAACAGTGTTGTACGAGGATGGACTGTATTATCTATTACTTTACCTTCTATTACTATTACTATTACAGCAAACAAAAATTATTTATTACTAATACTATTACTATCTACTTACAAACCCTGTAATTATCTATTGTTATTACAAATTACTATTACCCCATGTCTGGAAGAAATAGTAAACTAGTCCATTCACCCAACTATTATTGAATACAGAATAATATACAGTACATATAAACTAAAATGAAAGAACCAAAAAAAAAATTGTATATGGCATTAACATAATTAAATATATGAAAAAAGAAATTAAATATAAGAAATATATATTACTGTATATTAAAAACAATTTAATGAACTAAACTCACCTGGGTTAGTAACAGACATCATACGGTAGCCAGCCCTTGAGTAGTCCGGTCTGAGGTTCCAAGATAGTGAGTTGAAATGTGGAAACTGCCAGGCATACAGTAGCCCCGCCATCACCCAAGCCCCTGCCTCCAACCCACCCGTACAGCTCGACCAACCAATCAGCGGGGGAATGGCACCCACTGAAAATATTGGTCTCCTAAAATCACTGCAATATTTGTAACTTCAAGCTTTGGCAATCATTTCAAGTATTTGATTGTCAGTTATAAATAATATGGTAAATACCAATGTACAGTAAACCCTCGCTCTTTCGGACTAATTGGGGGAGACCCCTGTCCGAAAGAGTCAAAAGTCCGAAAGGGCCGAGTCCGAACTCACACTTCAGCCATTCGGACTTGTCCGAATGTCTGAAATAATGTCCGAAGTTTATAAGGCCGAAACTCGGCTCTTCGGTCCGAATGCGAAATAATTTTTCTCAGCCTTTCAGACAAATCCGAATGGCTGAAATAATGTCCGAAGTTTATAAGTCCGAATACACATTCACCTAACCAGACAAGTCCGAAACTCGGCTCTTTGGTCCGAATGCGATTTAATTTTTCTCAGCCTATCGGACAAATCCGAAAGGCTGAAGCATGAGTCCGAAGTTAAATGTAGTCCGAAAGTGTAGTCCGAAAAGGACGGAGGTATTTTCTCAGCCTTTCGGACAAATCCGAAAGGCTGAACCATAAGTCCGAATTGAAATGCTAGTCCGAAAGATTGAAGTCCAAAAGAGCGGGGGTTTACTGTATGTATAAATGCAATACATGTACTGTATACATGGTGGGCTGGATCTGTCAGAGTGAGAGTTGGTGTCCT
Source organism: Paralithodes platypus (assembly GCA_032716605.1). Classification (NCBI taxonomy): domain Eukaryota; kingdom Metazoa; phylum Arthropoda; class Malacostraca; order Decapoda; family Lithodidae; genus Paralithodes; species Paralithodes platypus. The sequence continues at coordinate 22,251,898 of CM064571.1, read as the reverse complement.
CAACTTCCCATAGCCAGTTCTGACTCTACCTTTTTCATCATTCTTATTTCTATCTTTTTTCCTGAGAGTGGTGAAGACATAATGGTGTGCCCCATGGTTCCCTAGTGTCTTACTCTCACAGCCCACTGGCACAAGTCGGCCTTTCTCCCTCTGGCGTAGGGATTCAGCGACCTCATCGCCTGCTATTTCAGTGGTGCAGTCAGCCTCTGTAGCAGTTACAGTGATTTCTTGGTACTGCCTTACTGCACAGTTAAGACTGGTGTGGTGCAGATTTGCCAGGTGCAAGTGCTTCAGGGGGACTTTGTTTAGTCTTGCAGAGACACTGTTAGCGCTATACCAACATCGGCCACTGTGATAACATGATGAGGGCTGTGTTGTGGCAAGTCTTTATTGTACTGTACTATAGGAAAGAGACTAAAACCACTCTCTTTGTGGATGATGCGGTCCTTAAACTTGTATGTGTAAGTGTAGGTATAAGGCAAATTCATAAATAATAGCATATCATGAAAATGTGGTTAAACACATATACACATACATACATTAAAGACTATGATCTATGTGTGTGTAGGTCAGTCTTTTTGTTCACCTTACAGTGGCACTCCAGACAGCTCAGTCTCTGGTATCCCTCTTATTCAATCCTTTAGCTGCAGGATCAGTTTGCACTACCTGATCCCATGTCTTTCTTGGTCTACATTTCCTTGCGACTCCCTTCATGTTCATAGACTTGCTTTTCTAAACCCAACTGTTCTCATCCATCCTTTCCACATATCCATACCATTGAAGCCTATTCCTACGCATCTCCTCAATAATACTTTCAAATGACTAAGCGCCTTCCGAGTTCCACACTGGGGGTTCTGTCCCCCATAGCAAACCCACGTGTCCATCTCCCCATCCTCATTTAATTTTGTTCCATCCCATTTAAATCTTTCATCTTGACTGGCCAGGTTTCGTTAGCATACACCATCACACTTCTAACACATTTACTATATAACCTCCCTTTTAGTTGTATGGAGACCCCTTTCATGATCAGTAATGGCAGCATCTCTCTCAACTTCTTCCATCCATTTCATATTCTCGAGACTGAGCAGGCCTCAGCCCCATCATCAGCAGCAATCATGTTATCGAGTCCTAAATGGACGTTATGGCGTTTTTCGTATGGTTTCACCGAATTTCGTGCAGGGCTTATGGCGCCCATACGTGCGCGACAGGGTTAACACATTCCACTACCAGGCGGACCCGGTACTGTCAAGACACCTCTACAAATTAACCATTCATCCTCTCTTAATATTCTCGGAGTCTCTTTTTAACACATTCCACTACCAGGCGGATCCGGTACTGTCAAGACACCCCTACAAATTAACCTTTCATCCTCTCTTAATATTCTCGGTGTCTCTTTTTCTTCAAATCTCTCTTGGAAAAATCATATTACCACTCTTGCTAAAAACAGCTTCCCAGAAGCTGGGTATGCTCAACCGCCTCCAGGGGTTCTTTATCCCTGCACAGCTTCTTGCTCTGACAGGGGCACAGTGTGTCCTTGTATTGAGTATTGTTCACATGTGTGAGGAGGATCCTCTCACACCACTCTCTTAGGCAAAGTAGAAAGGAAAGCCTTTCGTATCATTAACTCCAGTCCACTCACCAACTCTCAGCAATCTCTCTCTTTGCCACAATGTTGCATCTCTCGCGCTATTCTATCGCTACTACAGTGGTGCACCAACTTTCGCTACATCTCGATTCGCGGCAGCCTCTAAATATTCCACCGATTTGACTTACGCGATAAAAACTCGCATTTTCGCGCCCGAGCTTCGAAATTGAGGACCTATTCAGCCACAAGCATGATGATTCGGTTGAGGAAAAATAAATTATATAATCACCCAATAACTATAACTAATCAATACACATACTTACAAATACTCAATAAAATTATTTGTACTTACAAATAGGCCTACTCATGTTGAACGTACCTAGCCTAGTCACCCAGAATTGCTAAACCAACTAATTAAAATGTAAAACTTGCAAACTAAACAAACCAAAATTGGGACAAGGACAATATAAAGTCAAATTAAATTATCAAAATCGCTATGTGGAAACAACGCTTACTAAAATGAAAATTATTAAATAAAAGAACACAATCCACCACATAGGGTGTACATTACTACATGAGCAAGTTAATCTGTTTCCCAAGCAAACTAATCGCACATATAACAACGCACTATCGTCAAGTTTGGGAAGTCAACAACTGGAATTGGTACACTTACTTACAGATATTCAATACTGTAATGAGTCTATAATGCTGATTAGCAAAGCATTGTAATGGGTTACAATGCTTAGACATAAGGTTATAAGTTTAACCTATGCCACCGCCATAGGCGCCATTTGCATTTGCACTGTTTTGGGTTCAAGCGGCGCCAAGATGCCATCTAGTGGCCATAACTGAAACTGATGTCTTGGTCCAAATCATTGGCGCATTTTTGCTTGAGCCAAAATGCGCCTCATAGTATCATATACGGTTGGAGCGTCAGTATCGCACGATAACGCTAACTGAACTCTACCAAAACATTGCATAGGCCTATGGCGGTGGTTCAGTTTCTGGTATAAGAACTGTTAATTCATTATTATGCCTTGCTAATCAGCACTATACTCTCATTAAAATATTGAGTACCTGTAAGTAAGTGTACCAATTCCAGTTTTAGTTGGTGTACCAATTCTGGGTCATTGGGTGACTAGGTTTGTTCAACTTGGAGGGTGAGTTTTCTTACAGGCCCGGTCCTTATTATCTTTATTCCCATTATGTCAATGCCCCAACTTTCGCTAATTTAACTTTCGCGCCACTTTCGGCGGTCCCTATTAGGAGCGAAAGTTGGTGCACCACTGTACAATAATCAATGTTCCTCAAAGCTTTCCCAGTGTATACCAACTCCTCTATGTAGGGTACGTAGTACTCGTCTTGCAACACAATCCCATCCCTACTCTGTGCAACTCACCAACCTAAGAGTGAAACATTATTCTCAGTCTTTCTTCTATTCAACTGCTGAGCTCTTGAACTCTCTCCCAGAATCAGTCTTTCCCTCTTCCTATGACTTAAATTGCTTTAAACTCTGTGTGTCCAGGCATTTAGGCTCGGACGTCCCTTTATTTTGGCCCTGTCACTCTTTCAACTCTGGGGGAGGCACTCGATACAGGCAGTTCTGCCTTTTGGCTCTCTCACTCACAGAGAAAAAAAAAAAATCCTACCCAAAGCTCCAACCCAAGTATTAAGTATGGAAAGCCTTTTCATAGGTGTGTAGACGGTGGTGTAGAGCAGCAGGTTGAGAGCACCCAGCCCAGCCGCCAGACCGTTGGCTCCCAGGTACAGTAGACCAATTCCCCCAGTGCTGCATACACAGGCGAAGCAGATGGCATGTAAAGGGCTCACCAGGCCTGTTGGAAGTAGATGATTAGGCAACATTCGGTATTATGATCCCTTATTACAAAGAACTATATTATTATAGCCGGCTTCACACAGACAGTTTTAGTGGCAATTTTTATCAGAGTTTGGTATCTGCTAAATATTATCAGATTTTCACGGATATGTAAATTGCTTGTACTACATATGATTACATAATAGCCATCATGAACTACAAGATACAAAATAGCATAATACTGTATTGGAGATGGGTATTAAAAAAAAACAGGCATTAGTTCAGTGCTTATTCAACTCCGATACAGTGGGTCCTATACACCATCCTCTAGCATGTTTGTGGACGCTTGCATAAGCTATACAGAATTACTTATCCTAGTACAGTAATACTTTTTTATGATGCTATGTCAGAAAAAAGAATATGGATCTTCTAGACAACTGAAACAATTGTGCAATTACTCCAAGCTGGGAGGGATAAGGGGATACTGGCGGCTCCAGCATAACACCAATAGACATTCTCTATTCCGAGGCGTGTGAAACTGAGGTTGGTGATGATATGAATATATTATACATAAACTCAACCCTCTGTTATCGCGCCTAATTGGTGCCTAATTAGTGCCGCTATAACGAGAATTGCGATAATGGAACTTAATAACTTATGGGGAAAAATAAGTTGGTTCCCAGGTCCCAACTTTTCGCCCCCAGATTCGTCCAAACAGTCACCCAAGTACCTATTTCTCCCCTTAAATAAGCCTACATCCAATAAATATATATTGAAAATATTTTAAAATACATATTATGAGGATAATACTTACCACATAGACTTTATTTGAAAACATAATCATATTTAGCATAACCTAGGCCTAGCCTAACCCATCGTCGTTTCCGTGGCTTTCGTCAGGCACGGCACTTGAATTGACTGTGTTTTGATGTTCCCGGGCTTTCAATTCCTACATCATTACCACCAGGCCCACCATCCCTATCACTGAATGCACTAGAGGTCATAATAAACGCGAAAGATAAGAGGTTCAGGCACAAATAAGCAAGTAAAAGATGGGTGGAGTTAGAAGCGTCTGGCTTATGTTGACGACATCAAAGATGGCGGCCGTAAATTGCGCAAGTGATGCTCTGATTTCAGATTCATTGGATTCACTTGCTTGTTTGTGTTTTCTAGTTTGTTGTCGAGTCTTTCATTATTATTGCTCTTGTTTTCGGTGCTCCACTGTATGATACATGATTGATAAATATCTATCTATCTATCTATTGCCTGACGCCGTGATCCCCGAAGGGGTGGCCACGAACGAACCGCCCCCATGCACCTCTGTCCCCGGTCAGTCGACGCCCCTCCCCCCAACCAGCACCGCCTTCGTTCATATACTTCCTCACTTCATCCTTCCACCTCTCATTCGGTCTACCTCTCCCTCTCTGTCCTTCCACCTCGCTCTCGTACACCCTCTTAGTCATTCTCTCGCTTTCCATACGTTCCATATATAAGAACAGAAAAAAACAGCCAATGAGAGCCCCACCTCGCTCTGACGTCAAGCTAATCAGCTGCTGAATCACCCCATGCTTGGCGGAGACATAGACAGGCGGGATTTTTGAGTTTTCCTATAAAAGAGGGACCGCGATAACAGCTCTAGGACCCGCGGTAACAGAATAGTTGGGTTTTTTAGGTATGCGCGATAACGGTGAAACGCTATAACCAAACCCGCGATAACGGAGGGTTGAGTGTACAGTACTACCAAAATTGACAAAATAAATATGTCCAAACTGACATGATAGCCGACAAAATGTCTTACGCTAAAGTTTAAAACTTTAGGCTTACTCTTACTTACATCATGCAAACCTGTAACTATAATACAGTCCTTCCTCCCAATATGTAAGATCCTAGTGTACGAATCATGCACTATGCAAGGGGGTAGGGTGTTCGAGAACACTAACCCCATTTTGAGGCTATTAACCCGTTGAGCCCCGGCTAGTTATAATATTTTGTTCACCCCAGTCCCAAGCCATTTTCACTTCTTTTTTGTTTGTTTGCTAAAATGGAAGACAAGGATGAGAAATGAAAAAAAAAAAAAAAAAATCACCTCGGAATTTTTTTTTTTTTTTTTGGGGGGGGGGGCCCGGTGGGGGGTTGGGGGGGGGGGGGGGGGGGGCCTCAAAAAAATTTGTTGAGCCAAAATGGAAGAGAATGGTGAGAAATGAAGACAAAAATAAAAAAAAATCATTTCGGTCATTTGGGGGGCAGGGGGGGGTTTCAATAGTTCGTCTCCCCCGCATGACCACCCGCCCGGGAGCACTAGGGTAAAAACTGAGTATGGCATTGTACGGCATACATCCTAAGGAGTGTCTCACATAAATCTCAAGCCTCTAGCTCCCATACGACCGGAGTAATGAAGGTTCAAAGTGGCGGTGAACTAAGGGTGTAAAGTATCCCCACTAAGCCCACCACCACCAGCCGCGCGGCTGTCTCGGCCCGCTCACACCTACTGGCCCGGCTCCCACACACACTACGGTACCTCCCCCTCCTATTCTCCCGCTATTTCCTACCTTACGAGCCACGTAAGTGTTTTTTATATGTCGGACGCACGTGATGCGTCGCTGGGAGTTGGTGATCAAACACTGCCGACGCAACACGTGCGACGCTGGGTCTCACTGGGTTAAGAGCCCTGAGAGAGAGGCCAGCTGCTGGAGGGAGCGCAGGGGGGGGGGGGGCTCCAACCGCTTGCTAAGGCTCGCACACTCATATGCAGCGTCACATATAGCAAAAACAGCAAAAATTGCCCCTTTTTACCTTTGGCCTTCGTTTGCAAGATCGTTGCAAGAAAACCAAATGCCGTACAGGGATGATTCAGGTGTCATTGGAAAGCTCTATCATTGTACCGATACTTTCACGGATATATAATTGTATTATGCTCTGTCTCTTGTTTATGCATGAAAAAGAGCATGGAATGAGGTAATTTCGGGAAATTATGCCCGCAGCATGAGTGTTAATGAAATGTATTACATCATGAGGTGTATTTGCAGCGCACAAATTGTGGATAAATCATGAAGCAAATCCACTATTTCCTCTTAATTCACCCCCCCCCCCAATAATAATAATATTATGCAAGGGAAGCGGCACGGTGTCCCATGGCAGGCAACTGATATGAGCCACCAGAACATCCCCCTCCTTATTATAAAAAAATAAATGTTATATAGCCGCCCATAGGGATGGCATAGTATTGTAATCTCTGTGTCTGCGTGTATGATGTGTTAAGCATATTTCCCATTTCTCCAAATTTTCTTCCATTTCGACGAGTGTCATTAATGACGTCACTTTGGAAGCGTTTGCAGTATTGCCAAGGTTTAATAGCCCAGTCATGGCAGTTATAGCCCAGATCATGGCAAATAATTAGCCCACAGTTTTTAAAGTTAAATATTTTTCCAAGAGGATGTGTAGATCAGATGTTTACCCTGAATTGTGTTGTGGAGAAATATCTGGAGAAGAAACAAAAGGTGTATGTTGCCTTTATGGACTTGGAGAAGGCCTATGACAGAGTGGATAGAGAAGGTTTGTGGAAAGTACTTAGAATATACGGAGTAGAGGGCAAGTTGCTGAAAGCAGTGAAGAGCATGTATGAGGGTGCAAAGGCGGCAGTACGTGTGGAGAGTGAGCAGAGCGAGTTCTTTGACCTGAATGTTGGTTTGAAACAGGGGTGTGTGATGTCCCCGTGGTTGTTTACTGTATATATAGATTGAGTCATGAAAGAAATACTATCAAGAGCAGTGGATGTTGGTGTATCGCTGAAAAGGGAGGGAATTGAGTGGAAGCTACCTATACTGCTGTTTGCGGATGATACAGTTCTGATGAGTGATAATGAATGGGAGTTGCAGGGTCTGGTAAATGAGTTTGGAACAGTGTGCGAAAAACGGAATTTGAAGGTAAATGCGGGGAAGGCAAGGTTATGGTCTTCGAAAGGGGTGAAGTCACAGAGTGTGAGGTGAAGCTGAACGGTCAGGCTATGGAGATCGTCAACTCTTTTAAGTATCTGGGCAGTGTGTTGAGTAAAGATGGGACTATGGATGAAGAAGTGCGGGAGAGGGTACAACAGGGGAAGAGGGTTGTAGGAATGCTAAAAGCAGTAACAAGAAATAGGGTGGTCAGTATGGAAGTGAAGAAGTCCTTGCATGACAGTGTGGTAATCCCGACACTGACTTACGGAAGCGAAGCATGGACGTTGGTTGAGAGACTCAGACCAAGAGTGAGAGCAGTGGAAATGAATTACTTAAGTAGTGCGGAGTTACATGGAGGGATAGACAGACTAATGAGGAAGTAAGGAGGTGTGGTGTGGAGGTAGATGTGAAAAGGAACAACTTGAGATGGTTCGGCCATATGGAACGTATGGAAAGCGAGAGAATGACTAAGAGGGTGTACGAGAGAGAGGTGGAGGGACAGAGAAGGAGAGGTAGACCGAATGAGAGGTGGAAGGATGGAGTGAGGAAGTACATGAACGAAGGCGGTGCTGGTTGGGGGGAGGGGCGTCGACTGACTGGGGACAGAGGTGCATGGGGGCGGTTCGTTCGTGGCCACCCCTTCGGGGATCACGGCGTCAGGCAATAGATAGATAGATAGATTTTTCCTTTTGTGAAGCCAGAATTGTATGTAGCCTGCTATGTAATTTGATAGCTTTGCATTTTGTCAGAATGACTGATTATAAAAAAATGTATCTTCTTTTAATGATTATGCTAAAATTATAAATTGGCAAAAAGTTAAATTTTCGGAAAGGGTGTCCACCATAAGTAAATTTCCCCATAATATACGTTGGTTCTATTCCGCGATTTTCTAGTATGCGAGGTCTTGTGTCGCACATATAGACACGTATTGTATTACGAAGAAGGACAATATAGGGAACAGTAGTCAGTCAGTGGAATATATACAAACCTCGGACTAACACTCTGTTCTTGGTACGATCCATCTGAGAGTCGTAGGGGACCTCAAAGAACTGGTTGATGGTGTTGGCAGCACTGGATGTGAGGCCCGTTCCTAGTGAGCAGCAGAGCAAGGTGACTGGGTCCAGGGCAGTGGGGGCCATTGCATATCCTGCCACTGCAGTTATCACAACCAAACCTGAGAGTGAATGGAGGCATCAATAAATTAATGTTAGGAGGCATTAGCTGGGCTACGCATTGCCACTTATTGGCACATACTGTATTTCAGTGCACTTAGAGCTTGTGATCAATGAGTTACCCAACCTGTTACACAGATATTATAGTATATATTCTAGTTACAACAGTTTAAAGGGACCAACTACCTTTTACTCTAGAACGTGTTTGTGAAATTTGTCTGATGTTAATGAGATTTGGCACACTTATAAAGGACTTTGAAAGATGAAGAATGGTATCATCTAATTGATGTTTTTTTTCTGAATTAGGTAGTAATTAGGGAAAAGTTAATAGTGGTATGTACTGTATGTTGTTGTTGTTGTTGTTGTTCCCCAAGCTGCCTGGCCGAACAGCCCCAAGGCCCCGAGCAATTCCAAGGCCACAACCGAGCGCCCCCACAGAACCCTCCCTGCCGACCACAACAAAGCCCGGGTGACCGAAGCCACTCCATGGCGGGGAGCTGAGTAGGGTGCGGAAACGCCCGGAAAACCAAAGCCCCACCCAGGGCCCTGTGCCCCTCAGCAATTATGAAGAGAAAGTTGAGGGGCAAGGGAAAAATGTGACGCTTTGGCTTCCAATCTTGGTAGATTGGGAGGTCAATCCACGAAAAAGACGCCGTCACTTGAGATCTAGAAAACATATAAGTCAAAGGAACAGTCAGAGTAAGCTATGGGTATGGCAGAGATCGCTCAGCTCTCACTCTGATAGACCAGCCCATCACCACATGACTAGAACCCAATCCTCTCAGCATCAGCTAGGAAAGGCCCTAGAAAGCCGCCTTGTACTGTATGTATGTATGTATGTATGTATGTATGTATGTATGTATGTATGTATGTATGTATGTATGTATGTATGTATGCATTATACTCTGGCACCTTTCCCAGTTTTCCTTTTTTTTTCTTTTCTTTTTTTGTTGGGGGTGGCCGACTCGAGACAGAGCCCTAACAGGGGCCTCACAACACATCAGAAAAACAAAACATAAAATCTCACACACATCTAGGTCGCCCAGGAGAAATACCCAGAGACCCAGGCCTATTTGGGGTCCCCAGCAAAAGATTCCCAGGTCCCAGATCCCCCGGAGAGGCGCCGATTTCCGCAGGCAGACCTGCAGCGAAGCTTCACCACCACAACCCCACTCACCATGTTTCCAGGCGCACCCTTCATTACCACCGGCTCCCCGGGCCAGGTGCCTAATGGACTACTATCTAATCCAACTGGCGCACATAATATTATGACGAGGTACAAAATGCAATAAAGGAGAAAAGATGTTTCAAAGCATGGAAGAAAGATGACAGTAGGGAGGAATATCTGGCGGCTAAGCAAACTGAAAAAAAAAAAAAAAAATGTAGAATGCAAAGAAAATCATACAGAACCTGGTCATAGACCAAGTGAGTAATGCAGAAAATCCCAATGAGATATTCAATTTAGCTAGGTGAGTTAAGGATGACAGTAGAGATGTTGTAGGAGAACAGTGTGTCAGGAATGATAATGGGACAATTGTTTACGCTGACAAAGAAATTAGAGATGTTTGGAAGGTACTGTACACTAAGAAAGATTACTCAATGTGGAATTTGAGTGGAATAAGGAGCAGCTTAGTAATGAAAAGCCAATACTCGGCCCCCCACCTTTGATAACGCCAGCTGTTGTAAGTACAGTAGTACAATAATTAAAATATAGTACGGAAAAGCTGCAAGTAAATTGTTGCATAAGTTGTCTGGTAACTTTCAAGGTCCTCAAATTTGGTGAGCCTGGGTATCTTGCAGAGCTGCTCAGGCGTCCACCGGCACGCCATGGTGTAGTCGTGCGCCATGATGACGACCCCTTGCGTCTTAATGAGCCGTGGGCTTTCCGGCCGTAATCTTTCTTTGAGAAGTCATTCTCTTACATGGCTCCAAAGTAATATAACAGACTGCCACTGACCATGAGACAACTAAGTTCTGTTGAGGGCTTCAAGAGACAACTTAAGACTTTTCTCTTTGAAAGAAGCTGTGATCTCGAGAGGGGTGTCTTCGTGGAGGGCTATAGGCCGTAGGCTATTTGCCACTGCTAGTGACTCTGGTCTCTGGGTATTCTCCTGGGTGACCTAGATGTGTGTGAATTTTGTGTTTTGTCTGTTTGTTCACTGTTTTGTCTTGTGTTTTATGTTTTCCTGTTCTTGCTCTGTCTTGAGTCAGCCACCCCCAAGAAAATACAAGAAAAAAAAAAAAAAAATAATAATAATAATAAAATAGAGGAGAATAAAATAAAAAATAGGAAAAGTGGGGATTGGGCCTGAGCATATAGAATAGAATAGAACAGTGACTGAGTGATGCGTTGTGCATATAAGTTTTGTGTTGCATTAATTTAAATGATTTGTGTTTGTTTTTTTGGTTTTTGGTTTTCGAGCGCCAGTGAATTCTGCGGAAAAATTGGCGCTTGTGAGAAATAAGTAACATGCTTATTATTATTATTACAGAGTATATATACAGTATGCATGTTTTTATTATACAGTATACAGTACAACTATACTAAGTGCTTAAATAGCATAGTAGTCATGGGAATGTCCTATGCAGCTGATAAAGAATACATATATAGGCCCTGTATATGCATAATTATAAGCTACTTAAATATCATAACAAGAAGGCCCAAAAGTACCTGCTGACTTTGTATTATAAATATAGGCCTACAGTATGTTATTTATGAGCAAATATAGCAGAAAGAGTAAAAGAGGACTTTTGGATATAATTTGAGGCATGCTTGATAGGTTTGGTAAGAGTGAAAGAATATTTCTGATTGGTGATATATATGAGAAGGAGGGTTACAGGAAAGTAGATGTACAGTAAACTTCCGTTAATCCGAAGGGCAGCGGACCGGCTCTCGTTCGGATTAGTGGATTTTTCGGATTATCGGACTTTACCCCTATGAACCTGTGTATGACGAAAACATTGAGACATTAGGCCACCCAAATGACACAATGGTGCACACACACATATCATATGTTCATGAAATCACTTCAAAAGTTTACCATTGTCATTGTAGCCTATTACCTACTTCAAAACATTCAGATTAATGGTCAAAGGAATCTGCTGATATAAACGTCTTCTTCTTCTTCCGTCTACTAGCGAGTTTGTCTTGCTCTTGAAGATCAGATGTGGTTCGGGAAGTAATGCCTTAACAACGGCACTTCCCTGAGAGGTTCTTGTAATTTTCCTTTTGTGATTTTCCTTTTGTGACGTGCTCTGTTATATTATATTGTATTGAAAGCACCCTTGTCTTGTTGTCTTGAAAGCACCCTTGGGATGCTCCGATCACTGAACTATAAATAGTAGCGTATCGGAACATCCAAAGGTGCGTTTTCAAGCTCAAGACTAATACGTCCAAAGGTGCGTTTTCAAGCTCAAGACTGAATGCGCTTGCAGAAAATGCGGTGCAAGCCAGTAGCGCATCGGAGCGTCCCAAGGATGCGTTCAAGAGCAAAACAAACTCTCTAGCAGACGATGTAGAAGAAGACGAAGGTGTTTACGATTATATCAGTAGCTTCCTTTGACCATTAATCTGAATGTTTTGAAGTAGATAATAGGCTACAATGACAATGGTAAACTTTTAAAGTGAATTCATGAACATATGATATGTGTGTGCTCCATTATGTGTCATTTGAGTGGCCTAATGCCTCAAAAAGGGGACTTTGGGACTTCTTGAAATTCGGACCATCGGGTGAATTCGGATTTGGCCTCAAATTGAAAAATTCGGACTATTGGGAGATTCGAATCATCGGTCGTCGGATTAACGGACTTTTACTGTATAAGGGTAAAGGGGAGAGAGGAGTATGTGTCAATCATTTTTTATTTTTTTCTAAATAAAATAGTTTAACCAGACCACTGAGTTCCCCAAAAGAACTTTCATAGGGCTGGCCCGAAGGATTAGATCAAGATGGACAACCAATCAAGACAAGATAGGTAGGGAACGGCAGGAGGTGAACAAATCTAGGAAGGTGAAGACACGCACACATTTCTCGCCATTTCATCAGTTCAGCCGGACCACATGAGCTCTACATCAGAACTCTTATAGGGCAGGGCCGAAGGATGAGGCAAGAACTGCTACACTGCAGTACCAACCAAGAAGTGATCAAGGATGAAGAATGAGAGATCAGGTCTATGGAAGCAAAAAATCACAGCGTGATTTTTTAAAAATGCACTACTGAGGGGAATCGAGTCAGCTCGGCCGCACCAGGGACCGAAGAGACAAATCAAGTCAGGAACCAACAACCTAGCAGGCCAGGGTGGCATATGATATAGGCCGTCCAAAGGACAACCGAATGAGACAGACTAAGAACAGAAGGGGAAAAACATAGAAAGAGGAATGAAAAACTACGCAAATTCAGTCAAGCCGACGACGAAAGTTCGAGGGGAGAGGGAGGAAAATAACCATAACCCTCCCCCATCAAGCTCCAGTCGCTGGCCCGGAAGCCCCCCAACCACGACAAGGAGCACAGTATTAGGGGGGGGGGGGGGGGGGGATGGGGGGGTGGCGATCACAGGGGATATGTCTCCTAAGTAAAGTAGGGAAGATGAACAGAGGGTAGTGATCGAGAGAGTGAGAGTCAGAATGGAGAAATGGGTAAGTGAAGAGCAGGGTGCGTTTAGGATGGGAGGAGGGTGTGTAAACCAGATTTTCTTCTTGAAATATATTTTTGAGAAATATCTGGAGAGGGGACAAAAGTTGTATGATGCATTTATGGACTTGGAGAAAGCCTATGACATAGTTTATAGGCAAGGTCTATGGAAAGTATTGACAATACTGTATATGGAGTAGCTGGTAAGTTACTGAAAGCGGTGAAGAGCATGTGTGAGGTAGAAAGGCGGTAGTGTGTGTGGAGAATAAACAAAGCGAGTTCTTTGATCTGAAAATTATATTAAAGCAAGGATGTGTGATGTCCCCATGATTGCTCAATATATATATATGGATGGAGTCATGAAAGAAATTCAAGGAAGAGCAGTAGATGTTGGTGTACCCCAGATAAGGAAAGAAAATGAGTGGTAGTTGCCTGTACTGCTGTTTGCTGACGATACAGTTCTGATGAGTGATAATGAGTCGGAGTTACACGGTCTGGAAGAGGGTGCAACAGAGGAAGAGGGTTGTACGAATGCTGAAAGCAGTGACAAGGAATAGGGTGGTCAGCATGGAAGTAAAGAAGTCATTGCATGATAGAGTGGTATTCCCGACATTGATGTACTAGAGTAAAGCATGGATGTTGTTGGAGAGGCACAAATCAAGAGTGAGAGGGGTGGAAGTGAACTACAGTACTTGAGAAGTGCATGTGGAGTTACATGGAGGGATAGACAGATGAATGAGGAAGTAAGAGACGGTGTGGTGTGGATGTGCTGAAAAGTGTGAAAAGGAACACCTTGAGATGGTTCTGTCATGAAGAATATATGGGAAGCGAGAGAATGACCAAAAGAGTGTACGAAAGTGAGATGGAAGGGCAGAGAGGGAGAGGAAGACCGAGAATAAGGTGGAAGGATGGAATTGAGAAGTAATTGAGGGAAAGCGGTGTTGGTTGGGAGCAGGGGCGTCGGCGACTCGGCTGACAAAAGACGTCCATGTGGGTGATCCACCCCTTCATGGATCATGGCGTCTGCCTCAGGTAGTAGGGGTAGGCAGCCCCGCCCAGGGAAGTACTACCGCCAAGGTTTCGGGAGACTCAGGGAATAGCCTGAATTCCATTTTCTCTCCCAGGCCTTGGTAGCTGGATACATATCTTTCTGCCTCACACATCAGGGGTATCAGGAAAACCCTCTTTATATAACATACACATCCAACTTCACGACATTGCCCTACATTGCTATCCTCTATCCATAAAACACTACTCTTCCCACTACATATCATACATGTAACACCATACACCTTACCCAATAAATATGGCAGTACAATTGTTAAGAGCAAACCTGGTGGTCCCTCGGATATCCACCCCCGGCAGGGTTGGGTCATTGACACAGGGCCCTCCCGGTCGTCATCATGCGACTGTGTCAAGAGCATTGCAACGTCCCAAAGCTGCTCGTCGGTGCAGCTTTTTCTTTAGCAATATAAGGGGACTTCACTCTAACATCAATTCTGTACACTAATTTCTTCAAGCAGAATCCCCTACTCTCCTTTTTTTGACAGAGACTCAAGTAACATCCACATCTGACACGTCTAGATTTAATTTTCCAGGTTATCAACTGCTCCAAAATTTCAGACCTAAAGGAGGTGTATGTTGCTTCGCAAAATCTGAAATTGCCCTGGAGGAGGTTACTAGTTTCAATTGTCCCTATTTTGATTATTCTATATACAAATTAATTTCTGATGGTAAATTTAAATACATATGTTGCATCTACCGTTCCCCAAATACTCCTCCAGAGCAAAGTCTTTTTGATTCTCTGTCCTCACAACTCAGTGTCCTCAACTTAAATGCTTCTTCTGAAATCACTGTGTTGGGTGATTTTAATGTCCATAATGTTGAATGGCTCACTCATTCAGCCAGGACTGATGATGCTGGTCTTGAATGTGAGCTATTTGCAGACTCATTTAATCTCACTCAACTAGTCAACCAACCCACCCGTGTACCAGATAATCCTAATCATAATTCCCACCTACTGGACTTATTTTTAACAACCAATTCAGAAAATGATGATGTTACAGTGAGGTCCCCGCTTGGATCTTCTGATCACTGTCTGATACAGGCCACCTGTCTATCACCTACCACACCTTCCCACTCTGAACCTGTTTTGGTGACTAAATGGCATTACGATAGGGCAGACTGGGAGGGTCTTCAAGGTTTCTTTATTGATATTCCCTGGACCTCTTTCTTTTCTAATGATGCACACTCCACCTTGAGCCACATACAAGATTTTGTAAAAATTGGAATGGAAACTTTTATTCCTCATCAAAAGTACAGTAAAAGATCTAATTCACCTAAACGGTTTGACCATAATTGTGCTAGAGTAACTGAACAAAAAGCAATAGCCTACAATGTATACACAAGATCAAAAACTCATGAAGCCTTTAATTACTTTAGAAACATCAGAAATCATGCCAAAACTGTATTAAACCTAACTAAATCAAACTTTCTCCACAAGCAGGCATATAAACTTCTAAATAATCCAAATGATAACAAAATATTTTTGTCTACTCTTAACTCATTTAAATCCAACTTCACTACTGCTTCATCCATTCCACCATTAAAATCTCCGACTGGCAATCTTGTAAGTGACCCACGAGGTAAAGCTAACCTTCTTGCGGATATATTTTCTCCACCAACTCAACCTTAGATGAAATAAATCAAGATGTCCCTGTACTTAATTTTAATTCGCCTGAAATTCCCTCACTTAAGATCCACACCAGACATGTCAAAACTATTTTGCAGAATCTCTCAGTAGATAAGGCTCCTGGTCCAGATGAAATTCCTCCAATAGTACTTAAGAATTGCTCCTTGGTGCTCGCTCCTGTATTGGCAAAATTTTTCCGTCTGTGTACTCATACCTCATGCTTCCCAGTACCCTGGAAAGAAGCAAACATCCATCCAGTTCCTAAAAAAGGTGCCTCTTCAGATCCATCAAACTACAGACCAATAGCTATAACTTCCACTCTTGGTAAAGTCTTTGAAATTATATTAAATTATCACATAATTAAGCATCTTGAGAATAATAAATTAATCAGTGATAGGCAATATGGTTTTAGACGATGTCGATCAACTGCAGACATGCTTTGCCTTCTTACGCATCAAATCAACCAAGCTACAGACCAACATGGTGAAACACATACAATAGCACTGGATATATCAAAGGCATTTGATAGAGTCTGGCATCAATCCTTATTGTCGAAGATGTCACACTACGGCCTTGCATCATTAGTTCCACTAATTTCTTCTTATCTTCATAACAGAAAAATATGTGTAATGGTAGATGGCCTTTATTCTCAATTTCACTCAATAAATGCTGGTGTTCCCCAGGGATCAGTTTTGGCCCCAATTCTGTTCCTCATTCATATCAATGATCTCATATCTACCACTCATAATCCAATACATTCCTACGCAGATGACTCAACACTCCACAGTTCCTTCACATTTACCAATTCTTTCACCCAACCCGATCTTATAAATTCAAAAATAAACACTGCAATTTCTCTGAACCAGGACCTTTCTAGAATTAATGGATGGGGACAAAAGAATCTAGTTTCCTTTAATGCACAGAAAACCAAATACTGTACATTCAATTTTCTAACCGACAGAATCTCACTGACTCCCATATATTTTTTAATGATGTAAATATTCCCACTTCCCCTAGTATTGACATTCTCGGTGTAACATTAACTACTAACTTGAGCTGGACACATTATGTTAGAAGCATTGCTAAGAATGCCTCTAAAAAACTGGGACTCCTGTACAGAGTTCGAGAATTCTTCACTGACGAGCAGTTGGCCGTGATATATAAAAGTCATGTGCGTTCTCAGATGGATTACTGTTCACCTCTGTGGGGTGGAAGTGGAGTGGTTGC
Organism: Paralithodes platypus; assembly: GCA_032716605.1. Classification (NCBI taxonomy): domain Eukaryota; kingdom Metazoa; phylum Arthropoda; class Malacostraca; order Decapoda; family Lithodidae; genus Paralithodes; species Paralithodes platypus. The sequence continues at coordinate 22,234,843 of CM064571.1, read as the reverse complement.
ATTGAGGCAGTTGGACAAAATTCAAAATAAAGCTATTAGATTAATCAATAACCCTGCAATCACACAGGACCTTCCTACATTATCCATACGAAGAAACGTTGCATCCCTTGCATTATTCTACAGATATTTTCACAGCAATTGTTCCGAGGAACTTGCTTCAATTGTGCCGCCTCTCCACATCTTTCCCCGTAGAACTAGGGCAGCTGAGAGCGCCCATGAATTTACACTTTCTCCTCCACAATGCAGAACTTCTGCTTATCAGAATTCATTTATCCCCAGAGCTACTACTCTTTGGAATTCACTTCCCTCGAATTGCTTTCCACAAACTTACAATCTACAAATGTTTAAATCCAGTTGTTACAAACATTTTATGAATGGAGGATGCCTTTAGGCACATGGACCTTTTTGTTTTATCTGTGTTTTTCCTTCCTCCGTTCATTGTCTCTTAAAAAAAAAAAAAAAAAAAAAATAGATAGATTTATAAGTAAGTGTCTTTTATATATAATTAACAACGCTATGCATAGACACTAATATGTGTCAGCTACAGACATTTCTACAGACCACTTATAAGAAAACATTGTTGAAGAAGAGGGAGGTTGGAGAGCTCGGCGATGCCGTCAATTACCCACAATGCACCATGGTAAACATTGCATTCAGCACCTCTGTCGACCACTTCAGGCATTTGTTGGTAGGGAGAATTCTCAAATCTTTTATCCTTTCACTTTCCACACTTTGAGACAAACTGAGCAGCAAAACACTAACCTGTCAATCTACTTTTTGAGAGTGCAGCATAGTAGGACCCCAGCTTCTTTATTTCAATTTGTTGTGGCCTCCAGTCCAGTGCCCCGGCCGGCAGAGCTCCCACTAGCTCCGTCGTCTCTCGCTTTCGCTCTATTGGTTCTTCCACAAACTCGTAGCTCTCTTCATACGACTGAGGGAGATTGGGGAACTAGACATAACATAAATAAACTCATTACCGTCTGGGGCAAAGCCAGGCTATCAACATCCACACAATGGAAAGCATAGCAAATTAGAGTATTAATTTGATTTTCTTTTATTTTTTTCATAGTTGGCATCCGCTCATAATGACGATTCCTTATGAAATTATAAGCGTATACTTACGATGTTTTGGTTTCTACTTCGGCGGCGGGTGATTTGAACACTCCCCTTTGGGTTCAAAGAGTACCATTAATGTTTAAGGCATATCGTCAATGATGAAGGGGCCACTGATAAATACTGTACTGTACTGTTAACTCTCTTCATAAGACTGAAGGAGGTTGAGGAATTATAGGTGATCCCCAATGGGATGAATAGAAAACTTAATATTTATAAGTGACCCCTCCATCAATGACATGCTGCCAGTTTTGTATTTGGCGCCCCAGCAGGCATTTCAGGAACCATTCGTCCACCAAGGAACTACCAATACTTAACTTCATAGGCGGCATGATTAATTACCTATGGGACATCGATTGAATCGGATGACACTTGAAAATGTTTATTAAATATAATTAAGATTTATTTTTAAATTTCTGTTTGATGCTTACGATCCCTATGCAACCTTCGCATTGCCAGATTCTCTGGGTATAATCTCCCTAAATGCTAGGGTCGGAAATGAACCTGTTGAGGGAGTCATCAGTAGTTTTGGTGTGGATGGTGTAAACGAGTGGAGAAAGACTAAAAAATGTATGTGGAGAGTGCAGAATGAGTGTAGGTAATACATTCTTCAAAAAAAGGCGTATACACAGGTACACATGGCATAGACTTGTGGATGGAAATATTGTAGAGAGGGCATTGATGGATTATGTGCTGGGGCGAAGGGAAAGATTGTCTAGACTGCTGGATATGAATGTGCAGAGAGGTGAGGCGGAGGGTATGTCGGATCATTACCTGGTGGAGGGAAAGCTAAAAGTTCGGAGTTACAGGAGAATGAGAGACAAGCGTGAAGTAAGAGGTAATAAAAGTTAGTGAGTTAGAGAAGAGTACAAAAGAGAGGGAGTACAAGGAAAGACTAACTGAAAAGTGGATGGAAGTGAGAGAGATGGAAGAGAGAGAAGTAGAGGTTGAATGGCAACAGTTTAAGGAAGGAGTGAAAGCAAGTGCAGAGGTAGTATGCGGTAAAAGGAAAGTAGGAGGCAGGGGTATCAGGAAGGGAGCGAGTGGTGGAATGATACGGTGAGAAAGGCAGTTGAGAAGAGACAGTGTTTTGAGAGGGTTGTTGTTGTTGTTGTTGTTGTTGTTGTTGTTGTTGTTGTTGTTCCCCAGGCTGCCTGGCCGAACAGCCCCAAGGTCCCGAGCAAGGCCAAGGCCATAGAGCGCCCCCACAAAACCCTCCCTGCTTACCACTAACAAAACCCAGGTGACCGAAGCCACTCTAAGGCAGGGAGCTGAGGAGGGTGCGGAAACGCCCGGGAAACCAAAGCCCCACCCAAGGCCCTGTGCCCCTCAGCAATTATGAAGGGAAAGTTGAGGGTTTTACAAGATGGTAGTGTTGTGGTTAATTTCTAATTAATTATGGACTTGTAGATAAATTTACTCACATAAAGAAAAAAGGCTTACCTGATTATGGTACTAACTCAGAGGGGTGATCAAAGATGGCGGATAGCAGCAGGGCTCAACTCGATGTTAGTGGGAGCAAGGAAAAAGGAAGGAAGAGGCTAGGCTAACTTAATACTAATGAATTTACTATAAGTTTCTGATTCAATAATATGACTAATTAGATGATAGATGAAATGAATAGTGAAGCTAATACACCTAACTGAATGAACAACTTCCAGAAGCACATCCATACTCATATCTCTCACCGATCCATCCACTCACTTACAGACAACACGCAGCTGCATGCACGACCTCCCGAAATCCATCCTTCCGAATCCTCCCTTCCTCGCGAGGACAGAGTCCACCTGGCCAGGCTGAGATGCGGACACCATCCAGCTCTCCTGAGCTATCAGAAGAGACTGGATGACTCCGTTGTCGACGCCTGCCCGGGATGTAACACAGCACCCCATACCATTAAACACATCATAGAAGATTGCATTTCACACAACCACTTACACCAACAACACAATCTACACTCAATGAGAGCTCTGTGGGAAAGCCCGATCATGGCCATGGCCTTTCTCAGGGACTCGGGGCTGTTCGGCCAGGCAGCTTAGGGAACAACAACAACAACTGAATGAACACATGACATGTGGTGATGGGCTGGTCTATCAGAGTGAGAGCTGAGCAATCTCTGCCATACCCATAGCTTACTCTGACTTTTCCTTTAACTTATATATTTTCTAGTGACGGCGTCTCTTCCGTGGATTGACCTCCCAATCTACCAAGATTGGAAGCCAAAGCGTCACATTTTTCCCTTGCCCCTCAACTTTCTCTTCATAATTACTGAGGGGCACAGGGCCCTGGGTGGGGCTTTGGTTTCCCGGGCGTTTCCGCACCCTCCTCAGCCCCCCGCCATGGAGTGGCTTCGGTCACCCAGGCTTTATTGTGGTCGGCGGGGAGGGTTCTGTGGGGGCACTCGGTTATGGCCTTGGAATTGCTCGGGGCCTTGGGGCTGTTCAGCCAGGCAGCTTGGGGAACAACAACAAAACAACAACAACAACAACAACAACAACAACAACAACAACAACACATGACACAAGGGTGATGTAACGTGTTGTTGGGACGGAGGGAGCTAAGAGAATGGGGCGAGGGATTATTCCTGGAGTACCTCGTGATTTGGTTGGCACACGCACAAAACGTGCGGTAAATATATCCCATTATTTTAGATGAGATACATGGGACCAATAAATAACTAGAAATAACAATATATGGGAACTATAATATTGTACTACTGTACTGTACTTATATGGCCTATTCTAGCCCAATGGCTAAGCTGGAAGACCCCATACGTCTTCCATGAAAAATAGAACCATCTTCATAGGCAACCCTGTGAAAATACCTATGGTACGTCATTTGAACGGATGCCACAATGAAACGATACAGAAAATGAAAGTAATATAAGGAAAAGAAAAGTGACAAAAAAATCCTTTAATTAAGTTAGTTAATTAACTTAACCCTCCAGCCCCGGCTATGTATTATATATATATTCCCCGAAACCCGGGTGTTTTGGCCGAAAAACGTCTAGGCTAGGCTGCCGTATATTTGTTAATCTGACTGCTTCCCGCATTCCCACGCATCCCCAAGCGTAGCTGTGTTATTTACCTGTAGAATGGCGTTAAGTAGAGCTCTCTAAGTCAACTGGTTGATTTGTGATGATGATTTCATTGGAGATAACTTTATGGCAAAAACAGCCACTTTACACTACTTTTCGATACTTAACAACAACATACAGGCACACACGAACAAGCGACGCTCTCCTTCTTGTGGCCGGAGATGCGGGGCATCGGTCCAGCCGGCTGTTGTTTACATGCGTCGGACCGACGCCTCGCACAAGAAGCTCACAGGCTTTCAACCACTGGGCGTTCAAGAGCCCTTCCGGGTACCTGTTATATGCTTTTTTATGGGCGTTCAAGAGCCCTTCCGTGGTGAGAGGGTTAAGCTGGTGAGTTTCCGTGCGCTTCCCATGGGTCTGTTGTCAACCTGGGGCGTCGCACGCCAATGCCTAGATTCGACCTTCACATGAATATCAAGATGACAGGTGTATGGGAAGGGGAAGGAGGGAGGGCTACTCTTACGTCATTTGACTCCGGAGCCACTACTAAATATTAGGTTTTCCTCTCTTCCCTTCGGGCTGTCAAACCCGTAATTCATTAGTGACTCCTACGTCAAATGACGTAGTGCCTTGACCCCCAAGACTGGAGGAGAGACATACATTATGACTTGAGCCACTAATCACGAATAATATAATTGGTAACTCAAAATTTCCAAGATAACTTAACCACAGCAGAATGAAAATAAAGTCAACCCTAGCTATCTCGGACTAATTGGGGGGGGGGAGACCACTTCCGAGAAGCCCGATTTTCCGAGATGTCCGAAGTCCGACTTAAGAGGGAAAATTCCGAATTAGAAGAGGAAAGTCCGCATCAGAGAAAATTGATAATTATTATTTTTTTTTTTTTTACATGTAAAATTCATCATATTAATGACAAATACGAACCTTATTATGTTTTCAGGGACAGTATTGTACATAGTAATTAATATTTACACAATAATTAAAAGGCACAGGCTTCAATTCATCCTAAAATCACTTAAAACCGAGTGAGAGAACATTGTAAACCGGACACAAATCCCGTCCAACTCGGAAATTTCCGAGATATACAGGGACATTTCCGAGAGGCCGATAACCCCCAAGACTGGAGGAGAGACATACATTATGACTTGAGCCACTAATCACGAATAATATAATTGGTAACTCAAAATTTCCAAGATAACTTAACCACAGCAGAATGAAAATAAAGTCAACCCTAGCTATCTCGGACTAATTGGGGGGGGGGGGAGACCACTTCCGAGAAGCCCGATTTTCCGAGATGTCCGAAGTCCGACTTAAGAGGGAAAATTCCGAATTAGAAGAGGAAAGTCCGCATCAGAGAAAATTGATAATTATTTTTTTTTTTTTTTTTTACATGTAAAATTCATCATATTAATGACAAATACGAACCTTATTATGTTTTCAGGGACAGTATTGTACATAGTAATTAATATTTACACAATAATTAAAAGGCACAGGCTTCAATTCATCCTAAAATCACTTAAAACCGAGTGAGAGAACATTGTAAACCGGACACAAATCCCGTCCAACTCGGAAATTTCCGAGATATACAGGGACATTTCCGAGAGGCCGATGCCATTCCGAGAAGTGCGGGTTTCCGACTAAAAAGAGTCAGAGTTAGCGGGGGTTTACTGCATTAACCCCTTATTGGCGGCGCTCGACTTAAGTCGTGCACCAATTTGCAGCAAGTTAGGAGCATTATTAAGGCTTTTAAAGGGTTAAAATCAAGTGCAAATGGCCGGGAGCGCAGCGGGCCAGACAGCCGACTCCCAGGGCTTACCGCCGCCCATTAACTCATGTTCCCTGTGTTCTCGAGAGGCCGGCAGTGTAGCCAGTAGTGAGCATAGCTGGGAAAAATATACCGCTATATGCTAAACTCCCATGTTCGTGGCACCACTGCAAGAGAACCACGAGTGCTACGTAGCTCGTTCTGGTCTCATTTTGAAGCTTTTAGCGCCTAGTTTTTTGCTGAATACATTTCTTTTCATGCAGATACTTGATTGATCATTCAGGAGGGCCTGAATATGCCCAAATGAGCCCAAAACACCCCGCTAGACAAGGGTTAAAGAAAATTATAGAATACCAAATTATAGAATACCAAATACAGTACAGTACTGTAGTACAGAACGGCAGGTCAGTCCTAAAATTACCCTTGCCGGAATAGAAGTCTACTAGAAAGAGAACAATATCTACTACTGTTTGTAGGATTTTAAGAGTACTGTACAGTAATACGAACGTGCAAAAATACGTTCTAAAGAATAACAAATGCCTAGAGTATATTTTACTCTTTTGTAAAATGTTATCACATTCTTGTACATATATAACATGTAACACATTCTTGTAAGTAATTTGTATGTAACATACTGCATGAGCATATTGTACTCTAACGAGGTAAAATGTAACTTTTCGACCGGAGAGTTGTCATTGCTTTTGCGTTGTTTACACGGCAACCAGACTACAGTACAGTACAGTACTGTACTTAGAAGGCTATGGTTTTCACCATTCTCAAGCTGAAACCAGGTATATACTGTACTTAATCATATTTGATTTAATATTGCAGAAAATTATTTACACCTCTAACCACCCCCCAGCGGGTTAGGGGGGGGGTCTCTACCCCTCTACCCATATAATAGAGGAAAATCAAGAATATGCCCCACGTGTCTACTGTGTGTCATAAGAAGCGACTAAAAGAGGGATGACGTAAGTCTGGGCCATCGTTCATCCTATTCAGCCTCATCGTAACTGCAGGATTGTGCCCTGAATGGCAGCACTGGGGTGTTTTTGTGCTTGCATGGAACTGGAGTCTTATTTATAAGTACTGTAACTTCACCCCCAATCTATCATGTCTGTATCAGTTTGTCTCGCTCTCTCCGTATGGTATGTATATGTACGGTAAGTGCGTGTACTGTATATGTATGTGCATGTACAGTATGTGTATATGTACAGTTCGGCCTGCCAATACAAGAGTTTATGGGCGGCACGAAGCCTCGCGGATTAGAAATAATGCATCTTATGGGAATAATTGCTTAACCCTCCGGATCCGGGGGCCCTCATATGAGGCGGTTCGCTGTGTCCGGGGCCATTTTCGTACAGTCAAGCTTCATAATTCAGTAGCTACTGATTGAGACCACCTAGAGCAGTCAGGTTTTTTGCAAATTGTAGAACATCTTGTTGTCTGTAGACTGCCGTTGAGATGACATCGCTACGACGCGTGGTTGCCGAGTTATGATGATTTTAGCGGCGCTTTTTACCTCATATGAGGCCTCCCGGACTCCTAACCAAAATACATTTTGCCTCATATGAGGCCTTCCGGATCCCAAGGGTTAAGGGCTGCACCGACTCCGAGAATGACTATTTTTTTGGCCTATTTCTCCACTTCAATTGCCTAAAATGGTGGACATAATCATCAAAATAATAAGAAAATATAACAACTATAACTAGGCGGGTGCCCAACCCCGAAAGGGGTTGAAATAGGGGAGCTATCCCCCCGCCAAAGGCGGCTTTCTAGGGCCTTTCCTAGCTGATGCTGAGAGGATTGGGTTCTAGTCATGTGGTGATGGGCTGGTCTATCCGAGTGAGAACTGAGCGATCTCTGCCATACCCATAGCTTACTCTGACTGTTCCTTTTACTTATATATCTTCTAGATCTCAAGTGGCGGCGTCTTTTCCGTGGATTGACCTCCCTACTGCCAACCTAGAAGTTGGCAGATTGGGAGCCAAAGCGTCACATTTTTCCCTTACCCCTCAACTTTCCCTTCATAATTGCTGAGGGGCACAGGGCCTTGGGTGAGGCTTTGGTTTCCCGGACATTTCCGCACCTTCCTCAGCTCCCTGCCTTGGAGTGGCTTCGGTCACCCGGGCTTTGTTAGTGGTAAGCAGGGAGGATTTTGTGGGGGCGCTCGTTTATGGCCTTGGCCTTGCTCGAGACCTTGGGGCTGTTCGGCCAGACAGCCTGGGGAACAACAACAACAATAACAACAACAACTATAACTATAACAACTAAATATAACTTAATCTTGAAGGTTATAAGCTTGTTTTTTCGTGGATTGATGAACGAGTAACCTTCCGTTCTGCTCGGAGGAAGCTGTAAGACTGGCGTATCCCGCAACGCCGACCCCAAGCATTAGGTAAACACAGTGGAATTGCCCGTCTTTCGGCGCTCGATTCCCTTATTGTAAGTACATCCTCGCATTTTGAAAGTTTTTGTAATTTATATTTTGGACCCCTGCTCGCGTATTAGCTATTTCGCAGATTGGCAGGCCAGACTGTATGTACAGTATGTACAATAGGTGTGTAGCAGTTCCGGTCATTTCTTGTTACAGCCTTGTTGTAGCATGGTGGAGTATGGTGTGGTACGGATTCACCCGGTGGAATTACTTCAGGGGGACTTTGTTGAGTCTTGCTGAGACACTGTTAGCACTATACCAACATCGGCCACGGTGATGACATGATGGGGCTGTGTTGTGGCAAATCTTTGTTGTACTGTTGTATGTATGTGTATGTATTGGGTGGAGGGAGAGATGCGAATGGTTAGATGGACAGATAGATCAGTAGATAAATTGGCATCAAATATCCCCGGGTGGGGTGAGTGGTGCACGATTTAAACCCCCAAGGCAGAAGAGTTAATGCAGTTAAGTACTCCAGTAATCTTTGATCACATATTTCACTAGCCTATCTATTCTCTAGTGTTTACAATACAGCTCCTAAATTAGTAAATTACCTCCAGGAATTTTGCTCTTTCCACTGATTTCTGTGAGTCTTTCAACAACTGTTCAACAGGCCACCGCAAGACTGTTTGTGGACTATGAAATGGTGTGGTGTGTGGGAGGGATGTTGTATGTGTGGTTGCTGTGGGACTGTGTAAGTGTGTGTCAAGATGTGCAGTAGTATTATGTGGAATTGCTGTGAGATGGTGTGATGCATGTTCCAGTGAGGTGGTGGTTTCATCAGATGGTAGTTCCGAGTTCTCTGGCTGGATTCTTTGTACATCCACCACAGCTCCCCTCCGGGCGTGATGCAACAATGGGGCCTCTTCACTTTCTATTGTTTGAACTTTTGATGAATTTTCAATGAGCAAAATCTGGGGAACAAAAAGAAAAAAGAAAATAAGGGTTAAGAACTAATAATTATGTAATATTCGTTGTTGTTACTCAATTCATATGGCATGACCAAAAGACATTGTGATATTGTACTACACACTTAAAACATTTGAACTCAATACCTTTATTTTATTACTATGATCAGCACCATTTACAATAACTGAAAATCCTTCTTTCCGTATTTTGCCATCGCTAGCATCATCTCCATCTCGTAGCCCATTTGTGGTCAATACTGCAGTTGAAGATTTCCATCTTGTGTTGCTCAGTTGTGTTGGTCTTACACCCTGTCTGCATGTTCTTGCGTAGTAATGAGCTACTTTTTCTATGCAACAAAGACAGCTGTATTGGCTTGCCTTTGTTAGGGCATGTAACCCTGAGGTCCATGCCATGCTAAGCATAGTTGGCGTGCATTTTCAATAAAAATCTGTAAAGAGAAATAATAACTCTTTAAAACTAGTTCTGTAAGCTAATCAATAGTTGTTGTTGTTGTTGTTGTTCTCGTTCCCTAGGCTGCCTGGCCGAACAGCCCTGTAATCAATAGTATATATGATTTATGTTAACGCCTTACGAGTGGGCCCGTCAGTAACTTCTACTACCCGCCAAGCGTGTAGTTTTACCCTAAATGACCTTGTTTCCGTGCTCTTTTTTTATGCATAAACAAGAGCCAGACCGTAATACAATTATGTATCCCTGAAAGGGCGATAATTAAGCTTTCCAATGACACCAGAACCATCCTTCTACGACCACGCGTTCTCTTGCAACGATCGTGCAAGACGAAGGAAAAATCCCTAAAATACGGTAATTTCCTTACATAATTCCCTGTGTAGCGAGGTAGTGAGTGTGGATGTGTGTGGAGGGGACGGCAGTTGCCGCGCGAGACCCGTGCCGAACGGTCAGAGCCGACCTACGCTCCTCCCACCGCTCGTCTCTCTCTCAGAGCCAATTATTGCTAAAAATTGCACACCGCCTTAAGTCGGTCCCCGCCACATAGTCCTTTCTTCTCTAGACCGACATAAGTCCGGTCCTGCCAAAGAGGGGTTAAAGGGCATAGCTCGCCAAAAATCTCATCCTTTTTTTTGTCACTCTTCAAAGCATGTTTGACAAATAATGCGTATGTGCTTTGCTTTGTTATAATTTTTATCCTAAAATAGCAAACAAATTCACAATAGATATATATATATATTTTAAGGGGGGTGATGACGTCAGCATGGGCCACCCTTGAAAACAGAGCCGAAATTAAGACCAGTTCACAGTGATTCACAGGCTAGCCTGGATTTGTTTTACAGACTTACTAATGCTACACTCATACCAGCTTCAATCCTTGCTAAATTAGCTTATATTCTATGTATGACTCCAGATTTAATATCGCTAATATTCCTAAAATATAACTAGAATTAATGTCACTAGATGCAAGAAAATGCTGTTAGATTGAAGTAAATTCCTCTAGATCTAGCTATACATATGCTACATTAGCACTACTGTTTGTTCAAGAGATTACCCCTTTGAAATGACAGCTATGGGTAAGTTTACATTGTATGGTTACCGCCAGGTTTTAGCATATAGACGCCATCTTGACTCCGCGGTACTCGTATGTAATATCATAATACGTTGTTGTTTCTTCACTTTACATAAGGTTATACAGTACAGTCAACCCCCAATAAGACCGAGAGATAGGTTCCCAGAAAATGTTGGTCAAAGCAAATTTTTGTCTTAAGGGGGGTGACCTGCTTTTGTTCTGTCCTTTTCTATCTTTCTCTGGCTTGTATCCATTTGACCCCATTCAGCCTACTGTTTTAAGATGTTTATCCCCATCCAGGTGTCAATTTTTTACTGGTGAGCGGTAGCGAGCCAGCATATTTTTTATTTTTGTTTGACAGCAGGCTAAATTTGTACATTTTTCGATAGAAAAATTTCTCCGGCGAAGCCGGATTTCTTCATATAATGCTGGCTCGCTATCGCTCGCCAGGAAGAAATCGACACCTAGATGGGGATAAACATCTTAAAATAGTTGGCTGAAATGTGGCTGAATGGATACAAGCCAGAGAAAGAAAGAAAAGGACAGAAATAACAAAAAGAAGGTCACCCCCCTTAATGAGCCGTAAATACAGTATACTGTACCGGTCATGGTAATGACCGTGACTTCCCCATGACTGGCTTTTGGCGAACGTGACCCCCATTTTTAATCCGGAGACAGAACCCTCCCAGTTAACTATAGGCCTGTTTCTTTAACCTCAGTTCCTTGCAAAATTTTAGAACACATCCTCCATAGACATATAATGGACCATTTTAACCCGGCAGCTGCAAGAAGACTCTTAAGAGGTCCTACTGGGCGGCTGCGGGAAGACTCTTAAGATCCTAGGCCTAAAAATAAAAACATTTAAAACACCCATGGCACTAAAAAAAAAAAAAAATTGTATTTCCCTCTATTACTTTCTACCACTCCTACACATGTGCCCCCCTCCCCCCCCCTTAATTATCAGACTTATTTTCTCTATTATTCCCGATATTTATCGAGTATTTTCGTGGGAGAGAGGGAGGAGGGTGGAGGAGAGTAACTCCGACCCTCCAAGCCAGTCTGAGTCCACCCACCAGCCAATTGCTGTTACCACTTGTTTTATTGCTTTCCCATGTTCATATGTTCATATTAAAATTAAAATAGGCGCATATGGATAAGTATTAATGATATATATATATCATCATCATCATCATCATCATCTCCGACGCCTTGTTTCCCCCTGGGAAACCCCCACTAGAGGATGGCCATGACAGAAACGTCTCCAAGCTACTTTGTCAAGACATGCCTCCTTTGCCCGTGCCACAATGCCCCTTCCACTACGTGGAAGTTTTTCTTCAATATATTTGTCCACTTTCTTTTCCCATACCTTAGGTGGTCTTCCACTACTAGCGGTTCCACTCACCTGACTCCCATATATCTTTCTTGGCATTCTGTCTTCATCCATTCTCTGAACATAACCATACCACCTCAAAGTACTTCTCTTTATCCACTCAACCACTCCACAATCAATGCCCAAAGCCTGCTCTTCCATTCCAAAGGACTCGTACACTTCCCTATTACTTGGCCCATCTAGCCTATTCATGCCAGCTGCCATTCTGAAAAAGCTCATCTCCACAGCTCTCAGTTTGAAGAGGTCCTCGTCACTTGCCGTCCATGTCTCGCTTCCATACGAGAGTGTTGGGAGCAGCACACTGTTTCTCAGTTACTTTTTGACTTCCTGGCTAACCATTCTTCCTTTGAGAATACTATCAAGTTCTCCAATCACTTTTCTCCCTTGCATTTTTCTCTCTTTTATCTCACTCTCCATTTTACCATATTTGCATAGTACAGCTCCCAAATACTTGAAACTTTCAACCTCTTCTAGTACTTAATTTTTCAATTTTATTTTACAACTTTTCTTGTGTTCTTTCTTGATTCTATATTTTTCCTTAAAATCTATGGTTTCATGCATTCTTCTCTCAAACACCATTACCTTACATTTCCCTACATTGACCTTTAACTTTCTCTTTTCACATACCCTGTCAAAGTCAGTGACCACTCTGTGAAGTTCTTCAGCATTTTCCGCCAACAGGACTGCATCGTCCGCATATAGGCATGTTAAAATCTTCCATGTTCTTCCCTCTGATTCCAGTCTAGCTCCCACACCCATTGATACAGCCCTACATTCCCTAATCACTCCATCCATGTATATATTGAACAACCAAGCTGACATGACACATCCCTGTCTTACACCTACATTGACCTCAAAACTTTCACTTAACTTATCCCCTACCTTCACATTTGCCATTGCATTCCTATAAAAAGATTTTACTGCCATTAGCAACTTTCCTCCCACACCATATACTGTTAACACATCCCACAGGCCCTCCCAGTCTACTTTGTCGTAGGCTTTTTCCAAATCCATGAATGCTGCATAGAGTTTTCTGTTTTTGGCCAGATACTTCTCTACCAACAATCGCATTGTGGCTATCTGGTCAACGCAGCCCCTGCCCTTTCTGAAACCTCCCTGTTCCTCGCCTATTTTGTCATCCGTTATCTTCTGTAGCCTCCGTGTTACTACTCTTGCGTGTACCTTTCCAGGTATGCTAAGCAAGCTAATTCCCCTATAATTCTTACACTCTTCTTTACTACCCTTCCCCTTGTACAAGGGTACTATCACTGCTTTCCTCCAGTCCTCTGGTACACTTTCTTTTTCCCATGCTAATTTACATAACCTATGCATTATGTCAACAGCTTCTTCTCCTCCATATCTCAGCATTTCACCTGGGATGTTATCTACTCCAGCAGCTTTGCCCATTTTAAGTCTATTGATTGCTTCTTTTACTTCTTCTCTGCTTATCTGGCTTTCAACTACCCTGTTTTTTCTACCTCTCTCCATTCCTATGGATGAGATCTTTGCCTTCCCCCTACTCTTTACAGCTAAGCTACTAAAATGATCTTTCCATACTTTCACCACACCATCACCCTCTACCACTTCCCCATTCATGTCCCTCATCCTACCACCTGAGACACTCTCAGTCTTCTTCCCTCTGGCTTCCTTCACAGCTCTGTAGTATGCTTTCCTGTCATTCAGAAACTGTTCACTAATCTTTCTCCCATATGCCTCATCTGTCTTCCTTTTAGCGTCTTGTATCGCCTTCTTCACTCTTTGTTTCAAATTTTTATATTCTTCTTTCCTCGCATCTCTAGTTTCTCTAGGTATATTCTTTTGCAGCATACTCTTTCTGAACTTGTTTTTTTTTTCTCACTATTTCTTCTCTCTCTTTACTAAACCATGCATTACCTTTTTCTTCCACATTTTAAAGGTTTTCTTCCCACATACTTTCTCAGCTGCTTTAATCATGGAGTCTCTTGTACCTTTCCATACTTCGTCTACAGTATTTCCCAGATCTATCATAACATCCAGTCTCTTTCAGGATGTCCTTGTATTTTGTTGCATTACATTCTTCATTTAATTTTCTCACATTTATTCTCTCTACTGTCAGTTTTCTCTCTTTCCTCTCATATTTCCACTCTTTCCTTATCCTCACTTTTGTCAGCACTGTATAGTGGTCTGATCCCGTCAGCATACCTCTTACAGCTTTTGAATCTAAAATTCTTCCTTTTAGTCCGGAGTACATCATGGCGTAGTCAATTAGAGATTTCTGTTCCTGCTCACCTTCACCTCTGTGCCATGTACTGTATATCTATGAATGTGACGATGTTCAAAAAATGTGTTAGCCAGAAACATCTCTCTCTCCGCACATACTTCTAAAAGGAAGTCACCATTCATATTCCTACCCTCCACACCCCATTTACCCACTATACCCACTATGGTAAATTAACAATTTTAGTGAGGAATGGATCAGAATAACTTTGCACAGGGGTATGGTGTATACTACAGGGGCTTAGCACTTTACGAGTTAACAACCAAAATATACTGACTGACTCACAGCACGGCTTTCGACCCAAACGCTCGTGAGAGACGCAATTACTTGCAACGACTCATGACATACCGGTATCACAGTTCCTAAATGACCCTAAAATCAAACAAGTTGATGCCATAGTCCTAGACTTCGCCAAAGCCTTCGACAAAGTCCCCCACCGTAGACTGTTAGCTAAACTGGATTACTATGGAATCTGAGGACCACTTATTCACTGGATTAAGACATTCCTAACTAATCGAGAATAAAGTGTTGTTCTCGATGGCTCCCACTCATCTTCTGTTCATGTAACTTCGGGGGTACCCCAAGGCACCGTCCTTGGCCCCCTTCTCTTTCTCTCATACATCAATGACCTTCCATCATCTTTAACTTCTACTACCCGATACTAAGACTTTTTGCAGACGATAGCTTAGTATACCGACTAATAGTTGATAAGGACGATTGCCTTCGACTTCAAGACGACTTGACAGCCCTTGAAGACTGGGAAGCCAAGTGGCAGATGACCAGACAAATGCCACCACATATGTTTTACCCGCTCCAAGAAACCTGTCCCCTTTGCCTATAAACTCCATAATACCAACCTTGATACAGTCCATTCACATACAGTAAGTATTTGGGAGTCCACCTCTCAGCAGACATTAGGTGGAGCACACATGTGAGTAGCGTCAGGGCAAAAGCCAACAAAGCCCTGGGGTTCCTGCGCAGGAACCTAAGGAGGTGCAACGCAGACATCAACATTTTAGCTTTTGAAACACTAGTTCGACCACACATTGAATACTGCGACACCGTCTGGGATCCACACACTCACAATAACATTAATAAACTAGAAGCCATACAAAATAAGGCAGCAAGATGGATCAGACGTGATTACAGACACACTACATCGGTCACTTTGCTCAAATAAGACATTAAATTAGACTCACTTACAAGAAGACAAATACACAGACAGCAAATACTATACAAAATCACAAACAATCTAGTAGACATAGACAAAGACACATATTTACACCCTACAAACATACAATCAACAAGAGGCAGCATACATACATACATACATAACATTTTAAGACTTAGTGTTCCACACATAAGTGCAGTTTCAGTCTCTTGTCCTGGAATGGCATTCCAGGCAACCCTGTTAAGGGCTGCTTCACTTGTCAAGTTCTTGGATTTGATATCGGCGCGTATAGTCCGATCCCAGGTCTTCCTCGGTCCACCCCTTGGTGCAGCTCCCTCCACAATCACAGACCTGCATTTTTTCACCCAATTTTGTTCATCCATTCTCTCCACATGTCCATATCATCCCAGTCTACTTGTACGCATCACCTCGCTAATACTCGTTATACCTAAACGTCTCCTCAGCTCAACATTTGTTATTCTATCCTGTAGCCTGGCCCCACACATCCATCTCACCATTCTCATCTCATTACGCTCCATTCTGTTGACATCCTCTACTTTAACGGCCCATGTTTCTGAGGCATACGTCATTGCACTTCTAACACATGAGGCTACACCTTTCCCTTCAGGGGGAGAGGCATTCTTTTCATGGTCAGGATTGGCATCAATTCTCTGAACTTCCCCCAGCCACACCTAATTCTAGCAACAGTGGCAGCCTCGGCCCCACCACCGGCAGAGATGGTATCTCCTAGGTAACAAAACTTGTTCACCAGCTCCAAAGACTCATTTCCAAAATTCACAGCCACAACATACTGTATTTGGGTACTCATTTTTTCCCCGCAGCATCCAAGAGTGGAATACTGGAATCACCGGGATGGATGTAGTTTCCGGGTGTATGGTCGTCATGTTTACATAGGGCGATCGCCGCGGTTAACTTCGCGTCTATTTTTACGGCGCTGTTTTCAGTTATTTGCCCCCTGCTGGCAATATATATGATGATGACAAAATGTCATGGGGGGGGGGGGGGGGGTGAGGGCCCCTCAACATATTATTGTATCCAATGGCATTCAAAATAGATCGGAACACGATTGCAAGCATCCGACGCCGCCACCGCCGTCATGTTTACATTTGTCGATGCCGTTGTTAAGTTCGCGTCCATTTTGACGTTGATTTTTTCGGTTATTTGCCCCCTGCTGGCAATATATATGATGATGACAATATGTCATGGGGGGGGGGGGGTGAAGGGGCATATTATTGTATCCAAAGGCAGTCAAAATAGACGGGAACAAGATGGCAAGCGTCCGACGCCGTTTCCGCGTAGTGTAAACAAGGCTGGCGGTACACCCGGGAACTACATCCTAACCGAATCACCTTCCATCTCATACAGCTAATAGTCCCACTTTTGATAGTTTTAAAGCTAGGATCACCAAACATTTTTCTCCTTAACCTCATCCTTCCCATTAGCTCCTTAACTCCCCGCACAACCCTCGCGGTAATTATAGGGAATAGGCTCGCACCCATATTTTTCATGTTTTTTTCCTCCAGATTTTGAGAAATTAGTGTTTTCATGGTTTTAGTTATAATTCCAATGTGCGATACACGATGGTGTTGAGGAGGGGCTTTGCCCCCCTCGCCCCCCCCCCCCCATGAATTATTGAAATCATCATCTATGTTGCCAGCAGGGAGTAAATATCGATTATACTCCATAAAGAAGGCGTTTGTAAACAGTGAGGATGTCCGAAAGAGATCTGAGATTTATTATAATGGGTGTTTTCTTTATTAATATCAGGTTGGCAAGAATGTAGTTACCTGGTGTACCGCCAGTCTTGTTTACACTACGCGGACGCTCACCATCATGTTCCCGTCTATTTTGACTGCCTTTGGATACAAAAATACATTACCCTAACTAAAGAACCTAACTTAACCTAACCTAGTATTATAGATTTATAAGTATTTATTTTATTATACCAGTAAGTATTTATAGATGATTTATGTTGTATGTCGGTAGACTGGTACACCCGGTAACTACATCCATCCCATCAGAAGTTCTAAACCGCAAACATAATACAGTATAGCGATATTTAATCATGTCACCTAGCCATCCTAGGTCTACTGTCTAACAGTCTAGGCTATTAGAATCAATTATCTGAAAACAATTAAGGTTAGGCTACAGTCAGACTGTCAGCTAAAGGGTAATAGTAGCACTGTATCAGTCACACTAGCCTATACCCCCTGCTATGTACATTGTACAGCACTTACAACATACAGTAGGGCCTATAATAAAAGTAAGCTAGGCTATCCTACATAGGCTAAACAAGATTAATTTAGAGGCCCAAGTGCGTTTCCCATTTTTATAGGATTGGGAAAATTCACGCTAGCCTAATCCGAGCAGAACAAATATGGCGGTTATACTGATGTTTTGGACCGACAGTTAGCCCATCGATCTGTTTAGGCCTAATAGGTCCGGTAGAGCATATACATCATTGCTATATATGGCATTAAGAGCGGAAATGTATTATAAGGGAGAACCAAAAAAAAAGGTCAATATTTACGAGTCACACCACAGCTGGAATCTCATTTCTAATGGTAGTTTTGGGTTCCTATCATTCTATGTTTCATTACTATATACTTTTTATCCACCGGAATTTTTTTTTTTTTTTTTTTTTTTTTGTTTTTTTAGCATTAACCTAACCTAAAAACCTAACCTAACCTAACCTAAATGTATTTGGGGGCTATTAGGTTAGGTTAGGTTAATGCTAAAAAAAAAAAAAAAAGCCAAGAAAAAAAAAAAAAAAAAAAAATTCCGGTGGATAAAAAGTATATAGCAATGAAGCATAGAATGGTAGGAACCCAAAACTACCGTTAAAAATGAGATCCCAGTTGTGGTGTGACTCGTAAATATTGACCAAAAAAAACGCTAAAATACATGTATAGGCCTATACAATAAGTATTTCAGCCAGTACCCAACCAGCGGGGGTGTGGGGGCGGCAGCCCCCACCCATATACTAGGTTAGGTTAGGTTAGATTGTTAAGTTAGGCTAATGGCACAAAAAAAAAAAAAAAAAAAAAAAAAAAAAAAAAAAAAAAAAGTAACCCAACCAGCAGGGGTGTGGGGGCAGCAGCCCCCACCCTACCACTAGGTTAGGTTAGGTAAGGTTGTTAGGTTAGGCTAATAGCCTAGACCATTAAAAAAACAAAAAAATAGTCTAATAGGGGCGTGTTATTAGATTGTTGGATAATGGGCAAATACTAATTTCCGCTCCTCTTCAGTATAAAACAACACTATATCTGAAGGAAAAATTACAAAAAACAAAATAAAACTTACTGAAATCGCTGTCGGTCCAAAAAGTCAGGTTTACCAATATGGCCTAGGCCCTCTGTTCATTATTAGGTAGCCTACTTAGCCTATTACCGAAACTAGGCCTAGGCTACCACTAATTATTTCTCCATATTTGAAGGATAGGCCTAGTATAGAATAAGGATGTTGCAAAGATCATATCAAAATGTGTTTCAATCTCCGGAGATACATTTTATGTGCACTAGGCCTATATAAAGTAGCCTACTGTAAAAACAAAAAACTCTCCCTATTTAAGGCAGTGAAACTCTTATTAAGCCCTTTACTGTTAAAGAAGATGCTGATTTCAATAAGTCATGGGGAGGGTGTGAGGGGGGCACAGCGCCCCCCCAGCCTATCCTGTATAGCCTACAAAGGCAAAACAAATTGCATAGGCCTAGGCCTGTTTACTCTGAAAATGACTTAGGCCTGCATCTGAGTGTTTTAAGATCGTTGGATATTTCGAGAAATAACATTTTCCGGGGATTGTAACTAATTTCAACTAGGCCTACTGTATAATGATGAAAACTAGGCTACCTAAAACCAAAAAGAAAAACCATGGGAATATTATTGGTAGTTTCGGTAATATTTCCTATTATTATAATAGGCTATATCTGCTGATTGAGTGGTTACTTTAGTTACAGGTTTGAATCAATGGTATCTGTACATACAAACCAACATGCACACCTCCAAATTAATATCGTCTGTCGGTCAGTCAGGACTGGACGTCACGCAGAAATTTCGTCATTGACAATTTCGCCTTCTATACGAAAGGTAGTATAAAAATAACAGGCAGTCAATGTTATTGAAAATACAGTTTACATTTTTATCTGTACACTTTATGAGTGTACACATTATCTAAAAGGTTGATATTGGATTATAAAATAATATAACTCGGCCCTAAATCCGAGTTTAGACAATATATTTGTTATATTCCTAATCATATTTTTGAGTTAAGTATATAAATACAATGTATTTTGAGCATATGATATGTTTAATATGATTACTTATGATTATCCTATATTCCAATAAGACATAGATGACAAGAAATAGTATTCATTCTGAGAAAATACCGGTCCCACATTTGCTCGTCCGACCCGGAGAGGAACCGACCAAATAACACCAAACATGTCGGACGCTGAGGACGATTTTATGTGCGATGATGAGGAAGAGTACGACTTGGTAAGCCATTATGGAGCGAGGGTTTACACCATTAATCTATAAGGAAGCCAGGGAGAGTGTGGGCGCAGTATATTTACGTTTAATTGGGTGTATCTCGGCTTGTTGAACCTGCTGCGACACTGAAGCCAATGCCAAGATTTTGATGTTTATTTCATATGATTAGGCTACTAAACGAAAATTAATGTCAATTTTGGTACACTATTTATGATAACCAGTATAATTCTAGCGGTGGGCCGGTGGCTGCAACTCGATTTGGGTAGGAACATTATTTCCGTTCATCTAGGCCTAGAGTAGGCCTAGGCTAGGCCTAATCCTTATCGGCTTCTGGTAGCCTAAAATAAATGGGCATTTTCGTTTGGTATACCTGACTTAGGCCTAGCACCAATAGCGATTTTAGTAGGCTAGGCCTAGGCCTATATAATTTTTGGTAGCCTACTTAGGATAGGCCTAGGCTATCACCGAAACTACCACTAGGCTAATTATTTTTCAATATTTGACGGCTAGCCTATTATAGAATAAGGATGTTGCAAAGATCATATTAAAGAGTGTTTCAACCTCCGGAGATACACCCCTACTCGGTGCAACTCTCCAACGGTCCCAAGAGTGAAACGTTATTCTCAGACTTTCTTCTATTCAACTGCTGAGCAGGGTGTAAAACTAAGCTGATTATCGTAATGCTACTCAAGCTTGATAATATTCAAGGACACTAGTGCGACGTTATGAGAAACAATTTATTAGTGAAAATAGGCACCAATAGATTCGCCATATTTTTCTCCATATACAGTAGTCCGCATGGAGGATTTTCGTCATCAACAAATTGAAAAATACCCACTTCACAGACAAATACACCAAAAATCCAAGTCAAGGTGTGGGGGTGGCAGCCCCCACCTATAATACTAGGATAGGTTAGGCTAATGTCCCTTCAAAGGTGTATAGGCTAGTAAACACTAGGATAGCCTATACCCGGTCAGAGGTAAGAAGAAGAGTCCTGCAGTAGTCTCCTTGAGGACCTTGAATGCTACCGATAGGCTAATTGGTACTTATAACCGAAACTACCACTAATTATTTCTCAATATTTGAAGGCTATTATAGAATAAGGATGTTGCAAAGATCATATTAAAATGTGTTTCAACCTCCGGAGATACATTTTATGTGCACTATATAAAATACTGTAGCTCTCCCTATTGACGGCAGTGAAACTCTTATTAAGCCCCTTACTGTTAAAATAGATGCTGATTACAATAATTCATGGGGGGCCCCCCCCCCCTTAACCCATCCTGTATCCAAAGGCAAAAAATATTGTATACAGTATTTACTCTGAAAATTACTTACATCTGAGTGTTTTAAGATTGTTGGATCATGGGAGAAATAACATTGGTAACATTCAAGGAGACTACATCAGGACTCTTCTTCTTTTCTTCTTTTTACCTCTGACCAGGTATAGGCTATCCTAGTGTTTACTAGCCTATACCCCTTTGAAAGGACATTAGCCTAACCTAACAACCTTACCTAACCTATCCTAGTACAGTATTATGGGTGGGGGCTGCCGCCCCCACACCCCCGCTATTTGACATCTTTGACAGATTTTTGGTGTATTTTTTCTGTGAAATAGGGTTTTTTCGGTAAGAGTTTATCACCAACCAGTGACGGGCCCCATCGATGATTATTAGTGTGTTATCACTTTCATGAACGATACTTTGTTGGTGTATATGTACTTACCGTCGCAAATTCGCTATAAGTGAAATACGAGAAACTGTAAGAAATACCTCCCTGTCGATGGCCGCGGCGCAATAGTACACAATGGCCGTCGTTCGGGAGCCCTTACCCTCAATCTTTCAGGCGCCACGCCCCTCGCCGGCCCGGGCGCCGGGCGGGCTCAGTTTGAAGATGGAACCCTAACATGGAGGTCGTGGTGGTATGTGCTACGAGTTTTTCAGGTAATTTGTTGTACTTTGGTATTTTTATTTACCGGATCAGTCTGAAGATGGTTTTTTCTTTGATATACAGTACAGTGTTGTTTAATACCAAGGACTGTCGCATTTTACTATTTTCCCATTAGCCTATCCATCAATCTTAAGACACGGCCCCCGATAGTGGGAAGGGCTATGAAGATCAGGGAAATTGCGGGGTAAAAGCCGTAAAAAAAGGGGTAATATTGGAAGAACTCTGAAAATACAATATTGAAAAGTAACAAAACCTGAAAATAGAAAAACCCGAGCCAAGTTTTGACCAAACTTGGCTCGGGTTTTTCAATTTTTCAGAGTCCAAAATCACAGTAGGCCTAACCTCATTTGGAAAGTTGGCTCGTTTTTCTTTGGTAAAAGTTGGCTCGGATTTAAGGGATTTAGCGGGTTAGGTTAGGCTAGGCTAGGCTAGGCTAGGCTAATGTTAACCCCATTATACTAGGTTAGGTTAGGCTAATGTTAACCACATTCTTACTGGCTTTATCCACGTTGAAAAACAAAAAAACCCGAGCCAACTTTCGAAATGAGGTTACTGTGATTTTGGACTCTGAAAAATTGAAAAACCCGAGCCAAGGTTGGTCAAAACTTGGCTCGGGTTTTTCCATTTTCAGGTTTTGTTACTTTTCAATATTGTATTTTCAGAGTTCTTCCGATGTTACCCCTTTATTTACGGCTTTTACCTCGCAATTTCCCTGATCTTCATAGCCCTCCCCCACTATCAGGGGCCGTGTTTTAAGATTGATGGATAATGGGAAAATAGTAAAATGCGACAGTCCTTGGTATTAAACAACACTGTATCAAAGAAAAAACAAAAAACAACAAAAAATAACCTGAAAAACTCGTCACTGGTTGGTGATAAACATTTACCGTTTTTTCAAGTGTCGATAATGAAATTCCTCCATCTATCTATCTATCTATTGCCTGACGCCGTGATCCCCGAAGGGGTGGCCACGAACGAACCGCCCCCATGCACCTCTGTCCCCAGTCAGTCGACGCCCCTCCCCCCAACCAGCACCACCTTCGTTCATGTACTTCCTCACTCCATCCTTCCACCTCATATTCGGTCTACCTCTCCCCCTCTGTCCCTCCACCTCGCTCTCATACACCCTCTTAGTCATTCTCTCGCTTTCCATACGTTCCATATGGCCGAACCATCTCAAGTTGTTCCTTTTCACACTTTCCAGCACATCTACCTCCACACCACACCTCCTTCTTACTTCCTCATTAGTCTGTCTATCCCTCCATGTAACTCCGCACGCACTCCTTAAGTAATTCATTTCCACTGCTCTCACTCTTGGTCTGAGTCTCTCAACCAACGTCCATGCTTCGCTTCCGTAAGTCAGTGTCGGGATTACCACACTGTCATGCAAGGACTTCTTCACTTCCATACTGACCACCCTATTTCTTGTTACTGCTTTTAGCGTTCCTACAACCCTCTTCCCCTGTTGTACCCTCTCCCGCACCTCTTCATCCATAGTCCCATCTTTACTCAACACACTGCCCAGATACTTAAAAGAGTTGACGATCTCCATAGCCTGACCGTTCAGCTTCACCTCACACTCTGTGACTTCACCCCTTTCGAAGACCATAACCTTGCTCTTCCCCGTATTTACCTTCAAATTCCGTTTTTCGCACACTGTTCCAAACTCATTTACCAGACCCTGCAACTCCCATTCATTATCACTCATCAGAACTGTATCATCCGCAAACAGCAGTATAGGTAGCTTCCACTCAATTCCCTCCCTTTTCAGCGATACACCAACATCCACTGCTCTTGATAGTATTTCTTTCATAACTCCATCCATATATACAGTAAACAACCACGGGGACATCACACACCCCTGTTTCAAACCAACATTCAGGTCAAAGAACTCGCTCTGCTCACTCTCCACACGTACTGCCGCCTTTGCACCCTCATACATGCTCTTCACTGCTTTCAGCAACTTGCCCTCTACTCCGTATATTCTAAGTACTTTCCACAAACCTTCTCTATCCACTCTGTCATAGGCCTTCTCCAAGTCCATAAAGGCAACATACACCTTTTGTTTCTTCTCCAGATACTTTTCCACAACACAATTCAGGGTAAAAATCTGATCTACACATCCTCTTCCCTTCCTCCATGCGGACTATAATGAGAAAAATATGGCGAGTCTATTGGTCCCTATTTTCCCTAATAAATTGTTTCTAATAAGGCGGATGTAGTGTCCTTGAACATTATCATAACATTTTAAGGCTTTGTAACTAATTTCAACTACTGTATACTGTAATGATGAAAACTACCTAAAACCAAAAAGAAAAACCATGGAAAAATTAGTGGTAGTTTCGGTTATAGGCTATTTTCCGGCTAATCAATTGGCCACCATCCCATCTAGCCTAGACCTATTCTTCGATAAAATTGAAATTGCATATTTTGCCTAGGTGCTCGCCATTCGTCCGCACATTAGGCTAATGCTACTGGGTTTAGGAAAATAGTGCTACTTAATTCAGAGTTATTTGCTTTGACACCTTGCTGCTGAGCTCAGCAAACTTTCTTCTATTCAACTGCTGAGCTCTGGAACTCTCTCCCAGAATCAGTCTTTCCCTCTTCCTATGACTTAAATTGCTTCAAACTCCGTGTGTCCAGGTATTTTAGCTCGAACGTCCCTTGATTTCGGCCCTGTCACTCTTTGAAATCTGGGGGAGGCACTCGCTGCAGGCAGTTATGCCTTTTGTCTCCCTCATTCACATAGAAAAAAAAATGTGCACTATATAAAGTACTGTAGGCTAAAAACAAAAAATCTCCCTATTGACGGCAGTGAAATTCTTATTAAGCCCCTTAGGATACTATTAAAATAGATGCTGATTTCAATAAGTAATGGGGGGGGGGGGTGGCAAAGCCCCCCTCATCCCATCCTGTATACAAAGGCAAAACAAATTGTATATTTACCCTGAAAATGTCTTGCATCTGAGTGTTTTTAAGATCGTTGGATAATGCGAGAAATAAAATTTTCTGGAGATTGTAACTAATTTCAACTACTGTATAATGATGAAAACTACCTAAAATCAAAAAGAAAAACCATGGGAAAATTAGTGGTAGTTTCGGTTGTATTTTCCTAATTTTCTTTAGGCCTAGGCCTATGTGTTTTTTCCTTCAGATATAGGCCTAGTGTTGTATTACAATGATTTAAAGCAGAAATAAATAGCCTATTTACCCATTTTCCAACAACTTATAGGCCTAATCATCTATAATTCATCAGGGGGACCGGACAGCATTCCTGCAATCCAATTGAAGAAATGCAAGGCCTCCCTGGCAACACCTATCTATATGATATGGAGAAGATCTCTCGACTCTGGAGCTATCCCAGCACAGCTAAAGGAAGGAATGGTCACTCCAATATTCAAAGGCAGATCATGAGGGTTAGCCTACTATCAAACTACAGACCTATTGTTCACATTTTGCATATTATCAAGATATTTGAGAGTGTCATCAGGAAGCGTATTGTTGAGCACATGGACATCACAGAGCAATTCAACTCCGGACAACATAGTTTTCGGAGAGAAAGGTCCTGTCTGTCACAGCTGCTCGACCACTATGCAAATGTCTTGGATGATGTAAAGAATGGTAGAAATGTGGATGTGGTGTACCTCAATTTTGCCAAGGCTTTTGACAAATTCGATTATGGGGTGCTCCTACATAAATTGAAAAAGTTGGTCATTTGTGGGAAACTTAGAATTTGGATACACCAGTTCCTAACACGGCGGAGACAGACCGTAGTACAGTAGTTGATGGCGCTCGCTCAGAAGTTATAAGAACTTGAGAAAATGGGAGTCTGCAGAAAACCGATTGGCCCACACAAGGCAGATCCCTCTCACACCCAACCCCAATTACAAGGCCTAATTATAGGCCCAGCTCACTAATACCATGAGGACCGACCTTACCATTTAAACGGTCAGAGAACAGACAATGGGGGTCTGTAAAGCGCCGATTGGCCCACACCCGGCAGATTCTAGGGTACCTGTCAGCTTAAGTCAGGAAGAGACGCCAAACTTGGTAGATACATATGATAATTTTATTAAATCAATATTCAATGCTCAAAATAAATATACTGTATATATCCCCAAAAGAAAATTTAGTTCAACACAGAGCCAACCCAAATGGATGAATAATAGACTATTAGATCTTCTTGGAAAAAAAGAGAGGAATATATAGAAAAATTAAGAAAGGCAAAATTCACCTACTTGCTTACTATCAGAATCTATCAAGACAGGTAAAAAAGGATATTAGGAAACAAAAACAAATTATGAAATCAAGGTTGCCAACGACTCAAAAAATAATCCTAAAGCTTTTTACCAACTATATAAATCCAAGGTTAAAAACCAACTATATAAATCCATGGTTAAAAATGTAAGTGGTCCCCTTAAAACTTTGATAGGAGAAATTATTTAGAAATGTGCAGTACAATAAATAGTCAATTTCTTTCCGTTTTCACTAATGAAAATTTGGCAGTTTCCAGAAGTCCGTAAGGTATATAGCGATAGTTTAGATAATAGGTCAAGTACGGTTACTATAAGTAGAAATGATGTGCTTAAGGAAATTGACTGATTGAAACCTCAGAAATTGCCTGGTCCTGATGAGGTATATGCTAGAGTATTGAAAAAATGCAGAGATGAGTTAAGTTACATCATCATCATCATCAAATCTGACGCCTCGCTTCCAGAGGAAGCGCCCCCAAAAGGGATGGCCATGGCAGAAACTGCCTCCAGGCTCCCAGACATGCCCCGACTGACCCACTCCACAGTGCCATTTCCACTAAGTGGATTATAACCATGAACACTGAAGGAGCAGACCCAGAGCAGTCCCTCACCCGGATGGCAGTTCCACCACTGTTTTGCTATTTTATTTACCCCAGTGGGGCCCTGGCTGGAAGCATACCAAGCACAGGAGTTAAGTTACCCATTAACATTTATATTTAACAAGTCATTAGAAACAGGCTTAGTTCCAGAAGCTTGGAAGCTTGCAAATGTAGTTCAGATCTTCAAAAAAAGGTGATAAATCAATAGCATCCAATTAATGTCCCATTGGTCTCACATCAATCATAGGAAAGCTACTAGAGTCAATTATTGCTAGGAAAATTAGAAACATTTAATTTAATAAATTCTCAGCATGGATTCACTCAGGGACATTCTTGCCTTACTAATTTGCTTAGCTTTTTCTCAGGTATATGAAGCAGTAGACAATGACAAGTCATATGATATATTATATTTAGATTTCAGTAAAGCTTTTGACAGAGTCCCTCATGAGAGATTGATGAGAAAAATTGAGGCGCATGGAATAGATGGGTCGTTGTTGGGATGGATTAGGTTATGGCTAATTGGTAGGAAGCAGAGAGTCAGCATAAATGGTACTAAGTCAGAATGGGGAGCAGTCAAAAGTGGTGTCCCCCAGGGATCTGTATTGGATCCTCTGTTTGTTATATACATAAATGACCTTGATTTAGGTATAACTAGTAGGATAAGTGAATTTGCAGACGATACCAAAATGGGGAGAACAATAGATTCAGATAGCCACATAAGAGTGCCTCCAAAGGGACCTAGATACCTTACACGAATGGTCAGTAAAAAGTTGTGGGGGGAATGAGGGTCTACCCATCCTGTATCCCAAGGAAAAGAAATAGTTATTTATTTATTTATTTTTACTTGTTCGATAACAGGGAAAAAAAAAATCCGAAGATAATTTTGCATAAGACTAAAACCCTGTAGCCTATGGATCACACAGTGTTTTTTATTATGTTTGTATGTACTGTACATGTATCTTATTTGCAGGAGTACTCGGAGGACAGCAACAGTGAGCCAGATGTGGACCTAGAGAACCAGTACTACAACAGCAAGGCTCTAAAGGAGGATGACCCCCGGGCTGCCCTGGCCTCCTTTCAGCGTGTTCTAGACCTGGAGGCCGGGGACAAAGGGGAGTGGGGCTTCAAGGCGCTCAAACAGATGATCAAGATTAACTTTAGATTGGTGAGGTTACATTTACATTAAGAAGGTCTGGAAACTATTGAGAATATACATAGCTGGTAGTGGGTGAGCTGTGAGCTGCAAGATGGCCGACCAAAACAAGAATCGGGATGCCCGATTCAAATTTGTGAATACTGTAGCTGGTATTTTGCTCGTTTTTTGCGCGGATAACTAGTAATGGGATATTTAGGGGTGTCCGCGGATAACGAGTTTCATGAATACTTGGAGCGCAGATAACGGGAGTGCACTGTATATGGGTGGCATCATGAAAGAAATACAAGGAAGAGCAGTGGATGTTGGTGTACCGCTTATAAGGGAAGGAAACAAATGGAAGTTGCCTCTACTACTGTTTGCCGACGATACAGTTCTGATGAGCGGTAGTGAAGGGGAGTTGCAGGGTCTGGTATATATGTTTCGAACAGTGTGTGAAAAATGGAATCTGAAGGTAAATGTGGGGAAGAGCAAGGTTATAGTCTTTGATAGGGGTGCAGCCACAGAGTGTGAGGCTATGGAGAATGTCTGCTCATTAAAGTATTTGGGCAGTGTGTTGAATAAAGATGGGAGTATGTATGAAGAAGTGCAGGAGAGGGAGCAACGGGAAGAGGGTTGCAGGAACGCTGAAAGCAGTAACAGAAATAGGGTGGTCAGCATGGAAGTACAGTAAAGAAGTCCTTGCATGAAAGTGTGGTAATCCCGACCTTGACTTACGGGAGCGAAGCATGGACGTTGTTGGAGAGACTCAAACCAAGAGTGAGAGAGGTGGAAATAAGTTACTTGAGACGTGCGTTCGGAGTTACATGGAGGGATAGACTGACGAATGAGGAATAAGCGAGAGGTGTGGTGTGGATGTACTGGAAAGCGTGAAAAGGAACACCTTGAGATGGATTGGCCATGTGGAACGTATGGGAAGCGAGAGAATGACTAAGAGAGTGTACGAGAGAGAGGTGGAAGGAGTTAAGAAGTACAGTATATGCATGAAAGTGGTACTGGGTACAGAGGTGCATGGGGGTGTTTCGTTCGTGGCCATCCCTTCGGGGATCACGGCGTCCGGCAATAGAGATAGAATCCCCAACTGCAATACAGTACAGCAGTTAATGGGAGCCTCCGACTCGCTGGTGTAGTGACTAGCGTCTTGGACTTCCACCCAGAAGGCCCAGGGTCGCGCCCACGCTCGGCGCAGTAAAGGTTTTTCACAAGCACTGAGTCGTTACCGTCCCTCATGAGAAGGGGATGGGGTAGTAGTACAGGACCCCAATGGAAATGCGCCTAATCGGCCTTATTGGGCTATCCTTAGCTGGCTTAGCGTGCGCTAGCTTTAAGAACTATTATTATTATTATTATTATTACGGTACCACGTTACCGGTACCATTTCTATACTACAGTTGTTGTTGTTCCCCAGGCTGCCTGGCCGAACAGCCCCAAGGCCCCGAGCAAGGCCAAGGCCATAACATAATACAGTAATAAGGGACAGTCAGGTTAGCAGTGGCACTCTGCACCCTGCAGAGTGCAACAGTTTAAGTAGCATTCACATACCTGCACCTAATATGGTTATCACCCAGCACGTCAAAAAGTTACTGGAAACAGTTTGTGCCTGTCAATTTATGCAGAGCTGCAGTATATTTATTGTATTATGCATTTTTTTAGGCTACCCTCTTCAATTTACTTTCATTAATTAAACTCAAACTTTCATTTACAGGGAAACTATGAAGAGATGATGTCCCGCTACAAACACCTACTAACCTATATCAAATCAGCTGTCACACGCAACTACAGTGAGAAGTCCATCAACTCCATTTTGGATTACATCTCTACATCTAAAAATGTTTGTATCATTTGGGTCTACAGTATATGATATTTATGATTTTTTACTGACTGAGAACCTCTTTATTAGTATATAATAATAGCTAATGCAATTTTGTTGGGGTAAGCGAAGAGGGAATTGAGAGCTAAATCGGATACGTCAAAACAAGAAAAGATCGCCCCCAGGTTATGTAATGGCCAGAGTAAAGTTCTGTGTATATATACTGTACATGATTTGAAGCGTATGTACACGTATGAGACTAGCATAGGTAGTATAGTACAAGTACAGTACAGAGGTTCCTCAATATTCGCGGGGATTACGTTCCCGAAAATGCCGCGAATAGCTGAATCCACAAATACTACATACATACAAGTTTAACCCACAGAATCCGGGAGGCCTCATATGAGGCAAAACCAAAAAAATTGGCAGGAATCCGGGAGGCGTCATGTGAGGCAAAATGCGTGGCTAAAAATCGCCGTTAAAATCATCATAACACGTTGTAGCGATGTCATCTCAACGGTATTCTACAGACAACGAAAAGTTCTACAATTTAAAAAAAAAAAATGCTCTAGGTGGTCTCAATCAGTAACTACTGAATTATGAAATTTGCCTGTACAAAAAGTGCCCCGGACACAGCGATTAGGATCATATTAGGCCCCCCTGATTTCGTGGGTTAAAGACTGTTTTGTCCACAGAGAATGTGGTTACAGTCTCACGTCCTAAATGGCGGCTTTCCAGGCGGCCCTGTCATACCGTACTCATTTCGGTTTCTTCAAATTACTTCCTATCTATCTATTTACCATACCTAATTTATCTATCTCCTTCATACATTAACCCATACTCTGTTTCTTTTCAGCTAACGATAATTTGAATCCCTTAGCTGCTATTTCCTCGATACTTAACCCGTTGAGCCCCGGCTAGTTATAATATTTTGTTCACCCCAGTCCCAAGCCATTTTCACTTTTTGTTTGCTAAAATGGAAGACAAGGATGAGAAATGAAAAACAAAAAATCACCTCGGATTATTTTTTTTTGGGGGGGGGGGGCCTCAAAAAAATGTGTTGAGCCAAAATGGAAGAGAATGGTGAGAAATGAAGAAAAAAAAACTCACCTCGGTCATTTGGGGGGCGGGGGGTCGAAAGTTCGTCTCCCCCGCATGACCACCCGCCCGGGAGCACTAGGGTGAAAACTGAGTATGGCATTGTACGGCATACATCCTAAGGAGTGTCTCACATAAATCTCAAGCCTCTAGCTCCCATACGACCGGAGTAATGAAGGTTCAAAGTGGCGGTGAACTAAGGGTGTAAAGTATCCCCACTAAGCCCACCACCACCGGCCGCGCGGCTGTCTTGGCCCGCTCACACCTACCGGCCCGGCTCCCACACACACTACGGTACCTCCCCCTCCTATTCTCCCGCCATTTCCTACCTTACGAGCCACGTAACTGATTTTAATATGCCGGATGCACGTGATGCGTCGCTGGGAGCTGGTGATCAAACACTGCCGACGCATCACGTGCGACGCTGGGTCTCACTGGGTTAATGGAAAAATATGAAACTGCTATGTCTTTGCATCACATTAGGACTAAGTTTATATAATTACCACCATATTTCAATCTAAAATCTTCAAAATAACTAAGCAATCTTGATGGGAACTTTGCAATTTACAGTCAGTTGAGAAGAAACAGAGTATAACTATTTCTTATTTGTTTTGTCTTCCATGAATAATTTCTAATGCCATGGAATTGAAATAAATACTATTCTTCCAGCACACACATATTAAAATGAAAAAGCAAGTCAATAAAAATTCCTCTGTTATCTTTTCAGAAAGTTAAATGTGTCTCATATATGTTGGCATTTTATTGATTGCTTGGACCCACCAACACTCTATCTATCTTTCTAATGTATCTATCTATCTCCCTTATACATTACCCCTTTGTACATTAACCCCTTCAGCACGATGATGTTTTTTTACCTTATATTCAGGCTAAATTTAATTATTTTAGGCAGTTTAAGAAGGCCCTATTTAATTCAGAGGGTATATCGAGATCGTATGTAGCCCTTTGAGTCCAAGAGGTAGATTATAAGCCAAGGAAAATTGTCTAATGGTAACCAGAATATGATGAAAACTACGTCATTGTGCCGAATGGGTTAAGAGGAGATGTGGACTACGTCATCGTGCTGAATGGGTTAAGAGGAGATGTGGTGGAGTGGTCTTGTCACTGGACTGGTAATAATTGTCCCGGGTTCAAATCCCGATGTGTCAATGGGAAGATATTATTTGGATGGAATATGTGCTGTACCTATCGTATATTTGTTTTCAGCTGATGATAAACTGAATCTATTAGCAGCGAATTTCCCGATACCTAATGGAAAAAATATGAAACTAATATACCTGTACAGTATATCCAAGTCCTATAAATGATCTATATTTTATTAATTTCACCACAACACCAAACACCTCCAATGAAATTAATGAAAGCATATAATGTGATCCACCGGGATTCGAACCTGGGTTATCACACACAGATTTTTAAACACTAACCATTACACCACTAAGACGGTTAAAGGTTTATGCACACGCCTATGACTTACTATCCATTCTCGAATACTGGATATTAATCTAATCATGTTCATATTCCCAACCGCGCTATGGTAGCTTACTGTTTAAGTGAGAAGAAAGAATAGTCATGGGGCACAGATCATATAGACCGGCCTCGCTACAAAATATCCCTGAACCTACTAATAATCTATATTTTATTAATTTCACCACAACACCAAACACCTCCAATGAAATTAATAAAGCATCGGACGGTGGATATACAATTTCCTCGTAAACCGAAAACAATCGGTAGCAGTAAACCAAGTCACTTCTGAGCCTTCGGATGTCAAAAGCTCAGTGCCCCAAGGAACAGTGCTAGCGCCCCTTCTGTTCCTCATACTAATTTGCGACATAGATACCAACACCAGACACAGTACGGTGTCGTCTTTTGCTGATGACACAAAATTAAGTAAGATAGTAAACACACAAGAGGACACGGGCCGACTGCAGGAAGACATGAATGTAGTGTTCCAGTTGACCAGGGAAAACAACATGCAATTCAATGAGGAAAAATTCCAATTAACACGGTACGGAGATAATAATGGTGTTAAAGAAATTACAAATTACTTAACAGAATCTAACCACATAATAGAACGGAAAGACAGTGTGAAAGACCTTGGGGTATTAACCCTCTGTTCCCGGAAGGGCTCTTGAACGCCCATAAAAAAGCATACACGAGCTGCCCGGAAGAGCTCTTTAACGCCCAGTGGTTGAAAGCCTGTGAGCTTGGTGTGCGAGGCGTCGGTCCGACGCATGTAAACAACACCGACCGACTGGACCGACGCCCCGCATCTCCGGCCACAAGAAGGAGAGCGTCGCTTGTTCGTGTGTGCCTGTATGTTGTTGTTAAGTATCGAAAAGTAGTGTAAAGTGGCTGTTGTTGCCGTAAGTTATCTCCAATGAAATCATCATCACAACTGAACCAGTTAACTTAGAGAGCTCTACTTAACGCCATTCTACAGGTAAATAACACAGCTACGCTTGGGGATGCGCGGGAATGCGGAAGCAGTCAGAATAACAAAGATACGGTAGCCTAGCCTAGACGTTTTTCGGCCAAAACACCCGGGTTTCGGGGAATATTTATGTAATGCGTAGCCGGGGCTGGAGGGTTAATGTCTGAAAATATGGGTTTAAAGTACATAACCAGGTCAAAGTGGCGGCTGCGAAACGTCTAACGGGTTGGATTCTGCGTACTTTTAAAACACGCGGTGAATTGCCTATGATAACGCTCTTCAAATCTCTAGTGCTACCGCGGCTTGAATATTGTAGCGTATTAACATCCCCATACAAAGCAGGTGAAATAAATGACGTTAGAGAGTGTACAAAGAAATTTCACTTCGCATATAAGTTCGATAGAACATCTACACTATTGGGAGCGTTTAAGAACACTGAATCTGTACTCACTGGAACGTAGAAGAGAACGTTACCTAATAATATACACGTGGAAAATCGCAGAGGGTTTAGTACCAAACCTACATACCTTACATTTGGATACCTTTGGATGTGTTCGCCGCTCCTCTAGCGGCACCAAGGAGCGCGACGCCCCTCGTTATGGGTGGTGATTTGGTGCAGTAGACTGTTTGAAGCGACAGCTCGCTCCCTTGCGAGGATGGGCTCGTCTGGCACTTTTTGCAGTTCGACATCTAGGGCTCTCTCCGATAGTCATGAAATTCAGTGATAGGAGAGGCTGGGAATGCGAAATCCCCCGGATGAATAACAGGGGTGCTATGGGCTCTCTGCGAGAGGGCTGGTTATCACACAGAGGCCCACGTCTCTTCAACAAACTCCCACGGCGAGTAAGAGACATGAGGGACATCTCGTTAGACAACTTCAAGAGCCCTAGATGTCGAACTGCAAAAAGTGCCAGACGAGCCCATCCTCGCAAGGGAGCGAGCTGTCGCTTCAAACAGTCTACTGCACCAAATCACCACCCATAACGAGGGGCGTCGCGCTCCTTGGTGCCGCTAGAAGAGCGGCGAACACATCAAAAGGTATCAAGGTATATGTGATCCACCGAGATTCGAACCTGGGTTATCACACACAGATTTTTAAACACTCTAACCTGCCAAGTTTTCCCAATCAACAACAAAATCTTGGTAATAACTGAGTAATGAAGATGGGGCCATGGCAATTTACCCTCCGCTGAAAATAAACAGATTCTAGTATCAGTCATCATCATCATCATCTCCGACGCCTTGTTTCCACCTGGGAAACCCCTGCTAAAGGATGGCCATGACAAATTTCTCCAGGCTACTTTGTCAAGACATGCCTCCTTTGCCCGTGCCACAATGCCCCTTCCACTACGTGGAAGTTTTTCTTCAATATATTTTTCCAGTTTCTTTTCCCATACCATAGGTGGTCTTCCACTACTAGCTGTTCCACTCACCTGACTCCCATATATCTTTCTTGGCATTCTGTCTTCATCCATTCTCTGAACATGACCATACCACCTCAAAGTACTTCTCTTTATCCACTCAACCACTCCACAATCAATGCCTAAAGCTTGCTCTTCCATTCCAAAGGACTCATACACTTCCCTATTACTTGGCCCATCTAGCCTATTCACACCAGCTGCCATTCTGAAAAAGCTCATCTCTACAGCTCTTAGTTTGGAGAGGTCCTCGTCACTTGCTGTCCATGTTTCACTTCCATACGAGAGTGTTGGGAGCAGCACACTGTTTCTCAGTGACTTTTTAACTTCCTGACTAGCCATTCTTCCTTTGAGAATACTATCAAGTTCTCCAATCACCTTTCTCCTTTGCATTTTTCTCTCTTTTATCTCGCTCTCCATTTTACCATATATGCATAGTACAGCTCCCAAATACTTGAAGCTTTCAACTTCTTCCAGTACAGTACAGTACTTCATTTTTCATTTTTATTTTACAACTTTTCTCATGTTCCTTCTTGATTCTATATTTTGCCTTAAAATCTATGGTTTCATGCATTCTTCTCTCAAACACCATTACCTTACATTTCGCTACATTGACCTTTAACTTTCTCTTTTCGCATACCCTGTCAAAGTCTGTGACCACTTTCTGAAGTTCTTCTACATTTTCCACCAACAGGACTGCATCATCCGCATATAGTCATGTTAAAATCTTCCATGCTCTTCCCTCTGATTCCAGTCTAGCTCCAACTCCCATTGATCCCGCCCTAAATTCTCTAATCACTCCATCCATGTATATATTGAACAACCAAGCTGACATTAAAATGTAAAACTTGCAAACTAAAGAAACCAAAATTGGGACAAGGACAATATAAAGTCAAATTAAATTATCAAAATCGCTATGTGGAAACAACGTTTACTAAAATGAAAATTATTAAATAAAAGAACACAATCCACCACATAGGGTGTACATTACTACATGAGCAAGTTAATCTGTTTCCCAAGCAAACTAATCGCACATATAACAACGCACTATCGTCACGTTAAAGGAAGTAGTCAAGTTTGGGAAGTCACATTTGACACATCCCTGTCTTACTCCTACATTGACCTCAAAACTTTCACTTAACTTATCCCCTACCTTCACATTTGCCGTTGCATTCCTATAAAAAGATTTTACTGCCATTAGCAACTTTCCTCCCACACCATATACTGTTAACACATCCCACAGACCTTCCCAGTCTACTTTGTCATAGGCTTTTTCCAAATCCATGAATGCTGCATAGAGTTTTCTGTTCTTGGCCAGATACTTCTCTACTAACAAACGCATTGAGGCTATCTGGTCAACGCAGCCCCTGCCCTTTCTGAAACCTCCCTGTTCTTCGCCTATTTTGTCATCCGTTATCTTCTGCAGTCTCTCTGTTACTACTCTTGCGTATACCTTTCCAGGTATGCTAAGCAAGCTAATTCCCCTATAACTCTTACACTCCTCTTTACTACCCTTCCCTTTGTACTAGGGTACTATCACTGCTTTCCTCCAGTCCTCTGGTACACTTTCCTTTTCCCATACTAATTTACATAACCTATGCATTATGTCAACAGCTCTTCTTCTCCTCCATATCTCAGCATCTCACCTGGGATGTTATCTACTCCAGCAGCTTTGCCCATTTTAAGTCAATTGATTGCTTCTATTACTTCTTCTCTGCTTATCTGGCTTTCAACTACCCTGTTTATTCTACCTCTCTCCATTCCCAAGGATGAGATTTTTGCCTTCCCCCTACTCTTTACAGCTAAGCTACTAAAATGATCTTTCCATACTTTCACCACACCATCACCCTCCACTACCTTTCCATTCATGTCCCTCATTCTACCACCTGAGACACTCTCAGCCTTCTTCCGTCTGGCTTCTTTAACAGTTTTGTAGTATGCTTTCTTGTCATTCAGAAACTGTTCACTAATATTTTTCCCATATTCCTCATCTGCCTTCCTTTTAGCGTCTTGTATCGTCCTCTTCACTCTTTGTTTCAAATATTTATATTCTTCTTTCCTCGCATCTCTAGTTTCTCTAGGTATATTCTTTTGCAGCATACTCTTTCTCAACTCTTTATTCTTTTTCACTATTTCTTCTATCTCTTTGCTAAACCATGCGTTACCTTTCTTCTTCCACATTTTAAATGTTTTCTTCCCACATACTTTCTCATCTGCTTTAGTCATGGAGTCTCTTGTACCTTTCCATACTTCGTCTACAGTATTTCCCAGATCTATCATCACATCCATGTCCTTTATGGTCTCTTTCAGGATATCCTTGTATTTTGTTTCATTACATTCTTCATTTAATTTTCTCAGATTTATTCTTTCTACTGTCAGTTTTCTCTCTTTCCTCATATTTCCACTCCTTCCTTATCGTCACTTTTGTCAGCACTTATGTATAAATCTATAAATGTATAAATCTAGTATCAGTGCATTACCAAAAAGCCCACCGAAATGTCCCCCCCAAAAAACTTATTGTTCCCAGATTAAATTGCACAGCATGAATATTCCCATATTTAAAATATGATGAATATAAACACCATGTGAGGAGGAGCACTTTATTGACAACATTTCACATATAGCTTCATCAGGCCAATGACATACACCAACAGATTTTACAAGTCAACAATTTCCTTCGAGACGGGGGAGGAGGAGGAAGAAGGGCGGGAATACTCATACATATATCAAGTGATTGGTGGAGTCAATATTAATGGGTGGAGCGTCTTCTGTGTGTGTGTGTGTGTGAATGTATAAATTATGTATACAGTATAGTGAAGTTTATTTTTATTTTTTTTTAACCCTCCAGCCCCGGCTATGTATTATATATATATTCCTCGAAACCGGGTGTTTTGGCCGAAATACGTCTAGGCTAGGCTACCGTATATTCGTTAATCAGACTGCTTCCCGCATTCCCGCGCATCCCCAAGCGTAGCTGTGTTATTTACCTGTAGAATGGCATTAAGTAGAGCTCTCTAAGTCAACTGGTTGAGCTGTGATGATTTCATTGGAGATAACTTTATGGCCAAAACAGCCACTTTACACCACTTTTCGATACTTAACAACAACATACAGGCACACACGAACAAGCGACGCTCTCCTTCTTGTGGCCGGAGATGCGGGGCGTCGGTCCAGCCGGCTGTTATTTACATGCGTCGGACCGACGCCTCGCACACGAAGCTCACAGGCTTTCAACCACTGGGCGTTCAAGAGGCCTTCCGGGTACCTGTTATATGCTTTTTTATGGGCGTTCAAGAGCCCTTCCGTGGTGAGAGGGTTAAATTACATACAAAGTTAAATAATAATTATCATATTAAAGTTATTAATATAAAGAAATATACTGTATATATATAATTCAAACAATTACTGTAATAATAATAATAATAATAATAATAAATAATACAGATAAAAATAACATTTATATTATTTATGAGAGAGAGAGAGAGAGAGAGAGAGAGAGGATAAGTATAATGACAACAGCTGCCTTAACTGAGATC
Source organism: Paralithodes platypus (assembly GCA_032716605.1). Classification (NCBI taxonomy): domain Eukaryota; kingdom Metazoa; phylum Arthropoda; class Malacostraca; order Decapoda; family Lithodidae; genus Paralithodes; species Paralithodes platypus. The sequence continues at coordinate 22,196,422 of CM064571.1, read as the reverse complement.
ACATCTAAAATTCTCACCTACTTGGTAAGTACTGTAAGTCACAGTGAGGGCAAGATTAAGGTTAAATAGGGAGGGAAAGCAGAGGATAGCAAGGGGAGATTAACCCTCACAGACCGGCTTCGCCTTCTATAGGATATCTCCGAAACCCGGGGGATCTGGCCGAAATTTTTTGTAATAGGCTAGCCCTATCTTTGTTATTTTAACTGTTAGAGAATTCACTCACATCTTAAAACATAGCCCTGTTTCGTATATGTAGACTGGCGTTGAGTAGAGCTCTCTAAGTCAACTGGTTCAGTTGTGATGACGATTTCCGTGGAGAAAGTTTCGAGGCGATGTTAGCAATATCGGACATTTGCAGACAATAATCTCGTCATAGCCTACAACAACATTGATCCGACGTCTCCCTTCTTGTTTTCGGAGGTGCGGTGTCACAAAAACAGGCTTTGTTTACATGCGTCGGACGCACGGCTTTCAAAACACGCTTAATAGGCTTTCAAGCATACGGTGCTCATGAGCCCATCCGGGTTTCGGGCCCTAGTTTGTTATGGGCTCCTCAGAACCCTTCCGGGTACCAGGGGTGAAGAGACTTTACATGTAAAGGCGTATTGAAAATACACCTTTACATGTATTATTATTATTATCTTCGAAAGGGGTGTAGCCACAGAGTGTGAGGTAAGGTTGAATGGTCAGGATATAGAGAATGTCAGCTCATTTAAGTATTTGGGCAGTGTGTTGAGTAAAGCTGGGAATATGGATGAAGAAGTGCGAGAGAGGGTGCAACAGGGGAAGAGGGTTATAGGAACGCTGAAACCAGTTACAAGAAATAGGGTGGTCAGCAAAGGAAGCAAGGAAGTCCTTGCATGATAGTGTGGTAACCCGACATTGACATACGGGAGCGAAGCATGGACGTTGTTGGAGAGACATAAACTAAGAGTGAGAGAGGTGGAAATGAGTTACATGAAAAGTTTAGTGTGTGTGGAGTTACATGGAGGGATAGACAGACGAATGAGGAAGTATGAAAGCGGTGTGGTGTGGATGTAGATGTGCTTGAAAGAGTGAAAAGGAACAATATAATCAGTGTTCTTATTACAATAATCAGTGTTCCTCAGAGTTTACCTCTCTTAGTGTATACCACCCCCTCTTTATAGAGCACGTTGCACCCGTCTCGCAACACAATCCCACCCCTACTCATTGCAACTCTCCAGCCCTAGAGTGAAACATTATTCTCAATTTTTCTTCTATTCAACAGCTGAGCTCTGGAACTCTCCCAGAATCAGTCTTTCCCTTTTCCTATGACTCAAATTGCTTCATACTCCGTGTGTCCAGGCATTTTGGCTCGAAAGTCCCTTGATTTTGGCCCTGTCACTCTTTCAACTCTGGAGGAGGCACTCGCTACAGGCAGTTCTGCCTTTTGTCTCCCTCACGCACATAGAAAAAAACAAAACAAAAACCTTAAGATGGTTCGGCTATGTTGAACGTATGGGAAGAGAGAGTGTATGAGAGGGAGGTGGAAGGATGGAGTTAAGAAGTATATGCGTGAAAACGGTGCTAGATGGGAAGAGGGGCGTCAACTTACTGGGTACAGAGGTGCATGGGGGCGTTTCATTCGTGGCCATCCATTTGGGGATCACGGCGTCCAGCAATAGATAGATAGATGGATAGATAGCTATAACAAGTAAATGTAATTTGCCCCAATCCATACTTCTCTACTCTGTGAAACGGTTCATAAATAGACGTTGCCTCCTGATCTTGGTTCACCCATTGGTTTTCTCTCGTGTTGATTATTTCAATGCCTTGGTGGTGGGTCTTCCAAATTATATACTAAAGAAAGTCCAATTCATACTAAACAGAGCCGCAAGACTAATTTTTGGCATTTCACCAATGCCACTACTTTATATCATATTGAATTGCACTGGTTGCCGATAAGAGCTAGAATAGAATTTGTGTCATATGACTTTTAAGGTTCTCAAATTTGGTAAGCCTAGATATCTTGCTGAACTGGTTAATCGTCCACTGGCACGCCCTGGTGTAGTATTGCGTCATGATGATGATTTTTTCTGGCTTGATGAGCCAGGAGCTATCCAGCAATCGTCATTCTCTTATGCAGCTCCGAGGTTGTACAACAGGTTGCCACTGTCCATGAGGCAGCTGAGTTGTTGTTGCTGTTCCCCAGGCTGTCTGACCAAGCAGCCCCAAGGTACCGAGCAAGGCCAAGGCCATAACCGAGCTCCAACACAAAACCCTCCCTGCTTACCACTAATAAAGCCCAGGTGACCGAAGCCACTCCAAGATGGGGAGCTGAGGAGGGTGCGGAAACACCCGGGAAACCAAAGCCCCACCCAAGGCCCTGTGCCCCTCAGTAATTATGAAGGGAAAGTTGAGGGGCAAAGGAAAAATGTGACGCTTTGGCTCCCAATCTACCAGCCTCTAGGTTGGTAGTAAGGATGTCAATCCACGGAAAAGACGCCGTCACTTGAGATCTATAGAATATATAAGTAAAAGGAACAGTCGGAGTAAGATATGGGTATGGCAGAGATTGCTCAGTTCTGCCCATCACCACCTGGCAGCTGAATTCTGTTGAGTGATTCAAGAGGCAACTTAAGACTCCTTTTTTTGAGAGAAGCTATGATCTTGAGAGGGGAGTCGTGACAAATAACTACAGTTTCATATTTTGTTTGTAGTATTTACTATTATGTGAGGTTTTTTTTAGCGCTAGTGAATTCTTTGGAAGAATTGACGCTCTATGAAATCAGTAACGTGATTATTATTATTATTATTATTATTATTATTATTATTATTATTATTAACTATGACTAAAATAATTTCATTCAATGCAGATGGAGTTGCTGCAAGACTTCTATGAGACGACACTGGAGGCCCTGAAGGACGCCAAGAATGACCGACTATGGTTCAAGACAAACACCAAGCTGGGTAAACTCTACTTTGACCGCCAGGACTACACCAGGCTCTCCAAGATCCTTAAGCAGCTACACCAGTCTTGTCAGGTTAGTGTAGTAGTAGTGGTCGTTCCCTAGGCTGCCTGGCCGAACAGCCCCAAGCTCCTAAAGAAATCTGCAGCCGAGACCAAGAATTCCCACAAGGCTCTCAAGGAATGACTATTATGTTACATATATCACCTATGTGGAGTTCGCCACTCTGCTAGTGGCACCGAGGAGTGCACCGCCCTTCATTGTTTGAAAATTGGTGCAGCAGACTGGTCGAAGGGGCGGAGCGCTCCCCTGCGAAGATAAGCTCGTCTGGCACTTTTTGCAGCTCGACATCGAGGGCTCTCTTGAAGCTGTCTAACGAGACGCCCCTCATGTCTCTTATTCGCCACGGGAGTTTGTTGAAGAGACGTGGTCCTCTATGTGATAACCAGCCCTCTCGCCGCGTTGTTGGCGTAAGTAGTTGTGTGCTATGCAGCAGTCTTGCATAATGTGTTTAACCCCTCAGACCCGGTTGGGCTCTGAGGCATCCATAAAAACCACCCCTGCGGAACCCGGAAGGGCTCTGAGGCACCGGCAGCTTGAAAGCCTGTAAGCTTGGTGTGCGAGGCGTCTGTCCGACGCATGTAAACAACAGCCGGTTGGACCGACGCCGCGCATCTCCGACCACAAGAAGGAGAGGCGTCCTTGTTCGTGTGTGCCTGTATGTTATTGTTAAGTAGTGAAAAGTAGTGTAAAGTGGCTGATATCGCCAGAAAGTTATCTCCACGGAAATCGTCATCACAACTGAACCAGTTGACTTAGAGAGCTCTACTCAACGCCATTCTACAGGTACGAAACACATCTACGCGCGGGGATGCGGAAGCAGTCAAAATAACAAAGATACGGTAGCCTAGGCGTAGACGTTTTTCGGCCAAAACCCCCGGGTTTCGGTATGGAATACATAGCCGGGTCTGATGGGTTAATAATGTGCAGTGTTCTGTTACAGCCTGGACAGGTATCCTGGTAACTCAGAAAGGCTGGATAGTGCCCACATAGCAGCCTAGCCAGGTGGACTCTCTCTTAGGTATGGACTTCAGGGGGCCGTACATGTAGCTGAGTGTTGTCTTTGAATGACTGGATGGACCGGTGGGTTATTTGATTATGGATATGCTTCTGGAGGCTGGCTTGAAGTGGGCAAGGGGGGAGTGATCACAATATTTGTTCATGCTAACGGAGTGCTAGGTGTTGTTTTGATATTTCTTTGTGTGTGTGGATGCTCTGCCATGTAGTGTTGTTGTTGTTGTTGTTCCTCAGGCTGTCTGGCCGAACAGCCCCAAGGCCCCGAGCAAGGCCATAGTAGTGTAGTGGGGGGTGTTAGTTTGTGGAGGCTGCGGTTAGAATTTGTGTGCCTCTCATATCACAAGCCCACCCACCATGCTTCCAGGCGTACCCTTCATTGCTATCGGCTCCCCGGGCCAGGCGCCTGACGGACTATTATCTAGTCCAACTGGCACATGACCCTCTCTCTCAAAAAAAAACGGGTTTACACACTTCTATTCACTAGCATTCTCCATTCATTCATATATATTACCACTTCTCTTGCCTGATATATACTCATTCCTCTATCTTCCGACGCTTGTCCTACAGTCTCTCCATCTCAATGGAGGTCTTCCTACCACTCTACCTCCCCTTGTATCTGACACACATTCTCTTTGTAAGACTTTCATCTTCCATTTGTTCATATGTCCATACCAGCTCAGCACCCTTCTGTCCACTCTGGCCGACAAATGTTCCTGCTGCCCCACTTTCCTATGTATATCTTCATTCCTCAATCTGTCTCTACGAGTCACTCTACACATACCGTACTCCTCAAGCAGCTCATCTCCATCACATCTAGCTTTCTTCTCGCCTTTGCCTTCAGAGCCCATGTCTCAGCCCCACACATCACTGTTGGTACAACAATCCCTTGATACATTGCACATTTATCTTTCATTCCGAGATTTCTCACCTTCCACATACTTCCCATTGTTCCGAAAACTTTCCTTCCTTCACATACTCTCTGTTTTACCTCTATTTCCATACTCCATTCTTGCTTATCGTTCCTCCTAGATATTTAAAACACACTACTTGTTCCAGTATTTCCCCATCCAGGCTCACATCCATATTCACCCTACGATCACCCCTATTACACACCATCACTTTACTTTTATTGACGTTCACCTTCAGCTTCCTCCTCGCACAAACCACACCAAACTCTTTGACTACTCGTTGCAGTTTCTCCTCAGAATTCGCCACCAACGCTGTGTCATCAGCAAACAGTAACTGATTCAACTCCCAATCTCTACCATTCTTTCCAACTAAACCCAATCCTCTACCCATAGTTCTCATTTTCATCTCCCTCACCACACCACCTATATACATTAAACAGCCATGGTGACATTACATAACCATGTCGCAAACCTACATTTACCTCAAATCATTCACTCAACTCCTTATTTCCTACTCTAACACACGCTCTGCTCTCTTCATAAAAATTCTTAACTGCTCTTAACAAATTTCCTCCAATTTCATAAATCCTTAGCACCTTCCACACTGCTTCTCGATCCACACGATCATACACTTTTTCCAAATCCATAAAATGAACAAAATTGGGTGAAAAGATGCAGGTCTGTGATTGTGGAGGGAGCTGCACCAAAAACTTGACAAGTGAAGCAGCCCTTAACAGGGTTGCCTGGAACGCCGCCATTAGGACAAGAGACTGAAACTGCACGTATGTGTGGAGCACTCAGTCTTAAAATGTTATGTACCGGTATATATGTATGTATGTAATAAGCTAATACCTCTATAACTTGAACACTCCTGCCGGTCTCCCTTTCCCTTTTACAACGGCACAATACATGCACTCCTCCAGTCTAGTGGTACCATTGACACAACAAAGCACACATTGAATAGTCTCACCAGCCAATCTATTATCACATCTCCACCCTTCTTGATACACTCCACAGCAATACCATCCATACCTTCTGCTTTTCTTGCTCTCATATGTCTCACTGCTTCTCACCTCATTTTTCCCAATCCTTTCATTCATTCCTTGCCACCTGGGTGGCCTGGGTAACCTATCTCCATCAACCACTGCTTCAATCACTGCTTCCCTTCCATCTCTTGCATTTAACAAAGATTCAAAATACTCCGCATATCTTTTCCTCACTTGAACTCCTTCCACTAATAACTCTCCATTTACATCTTTCACCGACTCTATCCTCTTTTGTCCTCCTTTCCATACTCTATTTACCTCCTTCCAGAATATCTTCTTTCGTTCCTCAAAATTCTCACTCAGCCTTTCGTTTGCATTTTTCTTCGCTTCTCTAATTTTCCGTTTCGCCTCTCTCCTTTTCTCTGTCTACCTCTCCCATACCTCAACCTCTCAAAACACTGTTTCTTCTCCTCGACTGCCTTTCTCTCTTTTTTTTTTTTTTTTTTTTTTTTAGCACTAATCCGGGTCTTTGTCTTTTGACGACCCGTTCTCTAAGCTGAATATTGTAGCTAGATGGCAGCCTTGCTCTGGAGCTGGAGCTGCCTTTTTCACCGTATCATTCCACCACTCGCTTCCCTTCCTGATACCTCTGCCTCCTACTTTCCTGTTAATGCATACTTCCTTGATCTTGATATGTTGTATGTTACACTAAGGAGTATCGGTGTGTTATAGGATGTTATGTAAGGTGAGGTGAGGGATATGGCAGTGTTTTGCTGTCCATTTTGTGAGAAGAGTCGCTATAGATTTGGCTGGGGCTAGTTTGAGTCTGTCTGGTGAACCAGTCGTGTAGTAGTGTGCTGGTGGTCGCCTTTTTCCAACTAGATCTAAACCCTTGACTATATTTCTATACTTATACTAATGCCTCAGCAATCCCAGTTAGTTGTCTGGATTACCAATATGCACCGGTATGTGACATATCACATGGTTTTGTATTTGCTGTATAAAGTATTTTTTTTTATTTTTCAGACTGATGAAGGTGAAGATGATTTGAAAAAAGGGACCCAGTTATTAGAGATTTATGCCTTAGAGATCCAGATGTACACAGCTCAGAAGAATAATAAGAAGCTCAAGGTCAGTTTTTGTATATAGAGTACTGTACTGTATAAGGAAAACATAGCCATATTTGATAAAGCAATATAGACATTATCATTGCAATGTAGTTTGCATTTTTTATGATTACTGTACATTGTAAAACTAGAGAGGCAGTCAGGCACATACCTCCGCCTATGCTGGCTGAGGTATGCACTCTACCGATCCCCCTCCTAAATGGAATCACCTCTTCTTGCTTGACGCATATACGATCTGCCCACCTAATTTTGTGAACATCGGTTCATAACTTTGTGAACCGCCTACAGTTGCGAAGCTATGCGCTCTACTGATCACGTAAAATTTAACCTCTTCTGTACTGTTGACTTCCTTTTTACTTTGTTCTAGCTACTACTAATCAGTTTTATTAAGTTTAGGATGGATCTCTAACAATTATATGCCTTCGAACTATTTCAATCAACCCTTTTAACTACCACAGATCCTTCCTAAGCTGCATGAAATTATCTAAATATAGCTAGAATTAAATATAACAGACATTGCTGGTACAGGAAGGGTTAATTCCTTTTTCCTTGGTACTTATGCTATCTGTCCACTGGATTATGGGTTAGATTAGGTTACATTTAGGTAGAACACATTTTGTTTATGCTAGGTTAAGTTTGAGTAGTAGTCGCTTTGGTACAATAGTGGCAATTTGAAATCCATGGGTACTGGTAACACCATAATTTTGTTTTGCACTCAATTCTCTAATTCAGATGTTGGTAGCAACTGTAGTTTATTAGATATAAGTAGGCCCAAAATCATGACCTCTAAACTCTAGTAACTTAAAAGTTATAGCAATTGCTTCAAAATTTCTATTATTAGTGAACTGTCAACTAGGATATAGGTGTCAAAATTTACAACCCATTTCTATCATCTATCTATTCCCGGACGCCTTGATCCCCGAAGGATGGCTATGAACGAATCTCCCCATGCACCTCTCACCAGTCAGCCGATGCCCCTCCTCCCATCCAGCATCGCTTTCACGCATTTTTTTTTTTTTTTTTTTTTTTTTTTCTTCTTCTATATTCCAACTACTCCCTCTCGGACATAGGCTGAGAGCCTTTACACTCAACCGCTGAACACGGTGAGGCCCGTGAGGTCTTCTTCCAGTCTAGGGAGTGAGACATGCGAAGCAACCCGGCTCGAAGCAATCCCATCTCTGAAGCTGCTCCGCCTCCGCGGTTCACAGTCTCATTCCCCAGACTCGGACCCTCACTCTCAGAACGCCACCTATTGAGCAATTAACTCACTAGGCATTGCCCCCCTGTAGCATATTTTTAATATGGGAATATTCATACAGTGCTATTTAATCAAGGAACAATGAGTTTTTTTTTTGTTTTTTTTTTTTTTTTTGGGGGGCATTTCGGTGTGCTGTGGTAATGCACTGAAACTAGGTACAGCACAAATTCCATCCCAATTATATCTTCCCATTGACATATTGGGATTCGAACCCGGGTCCATTGGATTACCAGTTCAGTGGCAAGACCTCTCTGCCACACCTCCCCATACCGTCATCTGGGGTGCTAGCAGACAGGTGGACAACTTTGGATAAAATGTAAAAATACAAAATAAAATAGAGAGAAAGGAGAGTTGGGTTGTGAAAAACAAATCTGTAGTGTTTAAGAGGAATGTTGTATCTAAATGTATAGTGGTCCCTTGCATTTGGCGATTTAATTAGTCTATCCAAACTATCGGCAAAAGTGTATTTTGCCAAACATAGATAGTACTTTAAATGGGAAAATTATCCATTAGTCTTTGACGAGGCCCGAGTTCACCCTTTTCAAACCGCCCGCCATGCGCATCGTCGATACACTCGGCGCCATCTGCTTACTCTGTTTTTGCTAGAAGACATAGGCCTAGCCTATATATCTCCACAAAGAAATGACCTAACCTAGGTTAGATGTATATCAGGCAGCAGAACTCATTGTTATCTTGTGAATAGTCTTATTGATAAGGAATAACCACATAACCTTAGCAACAAGTTGCTAAGTCACTAGCTAGCCAGACCAAGAAATGGTCTAACCTAGCTTAGATATATATCAGGAGGCATAAATCACTTTTACCTTGTGAATGGTGAAGACTAGAATTTTCTATACCAACTGCTTTTCGATTGAGCAAAATAATGAAATTGGTTTTGGATCCGTGGTCACTTCTTTGATTAATTATCGATTGGGACCCTGAGTCAGCTGATGCGCGCATGTGTGTTTGTATGTCGCGGACTGTTCAGCACAATAAACAAAGCAAAACACAAGAGATATGAGGTTCAAAAATCGGTTTGGTCAACCTTACTCTGTTAATATACGTTCATGAAATATACCTGGGATATTCTCGCTATCCAAGCAGCTCAGTTAGGGTTTTGTGAGTAGGCCTAAGCCTATCTATAGCCTAGCCTCGGCCTAAGAGTAACTCTCAATACGGCGCTCTACTGTAGCCTACATGAAACATTAACAGCAATAAAAAAGACAATAGATAATAGATAACAGATTTTATTTACCATGAAATATTTAGAGTTAGGCCTGGTGAGACGAGCTTGCGGGCGGTGCATTCTGGGCCGACGCCATTCCGTGACGTCAGCATTCTCGCCAAAAGTGTATTTGAAGCGCCAAATTCGGATTCTGGTACCATATCCAACCTATCGCCAATACTGTGTTTCGCCAAGCTGAAACCCGCTAAACGCGAGGGACAACTGTACAGTATTTAGTGAATATGAAACAAAGAAAACAAATGTTTTGTATGTGTGTCAAACTTTTACTGATCGTAAGTAATGGGATGTTGTGAAGACAATTGACCAACACCAGAATGTTCTACAATTATCTGAGAGACCGTACACACAATTACTTTTTCCCCAAAGTCCATAGTACAGTGATCACCCCCATAACCGAACTATGTGGGCTATGGTCAGTTCATTACCAGGAAGTTTCCGGATACATGAAGTTAATGCATTAGGATTACAAATATTAGTCAGTTAACTATTTATCATTATTATTAGGTTATTTGTCATTTAACTAGTTATTTGTTGCTATTATTATGTTGCCAACATACCTTCATACCAAGGGTCAATAATACTGTATATCCAAATAAGTACAGTAGACCCTCGGTTAGCAAACAGGTTCCGTTCCGAAATTACGTTGGGCGAAAGGACGGCTTTATGGGATTAATTAGTTTGGTTCCAGGACCCCGAATTGTTCCCCTATCCACCTTTATTACCCACCTTTTAGATCAAACTGAATAATTATATGAGTATTTTATGTTATATTGCAGATGTAGTTATTAATTAAAATTTAAAACTTGCAAGCTAAACAAACCAAAACTGGGACGAAGACAATATAAAGGCAAAATAACTAATCAAAATCACTATGTGGAAACAACGCTTACTAAAATAAAATTCATGAAATAAAAGAACACAATCCACCACATAGGGTGTATATTACTACATGAGCAAGTTAATTTGTTATAACTACATCTGCAATATAACATCCAACTGGCCAATAAAACACCCACATACCAAGTTATGGGATCGTAAGGAATCAGCAAGAGTGGGGTCAATTTTGCTACTCTTCCGCTAGACCTAACTTTTTCGCTAGACCTAGAGGTTTTTACTATTATATAGCGGAAAATATTTACATCAAGCCACACAAATTCTGTTGATAATATGGAGATTCGAGCCAGATTTGATAGATTTTCAAGAGACTTACATTATTTTGAAGATTTTTGGCACAAATTTACTATGTTTTTTTTTTGTTTTTGTTTTTTCTATATTCCAACTTACTTCCTCTCGGGCATAGGCTGAGAGCCTTAACATTCACCGCTTTACAATGAACAGTGAAGCCCGTGAGGTCTTGTTCCAGTCTAGGGAGTGAGACATGTGAAGCACGTAGAGCACAACGAGCACCTGCCATCTTGCCTTCACATGAGGCACGGTGCTCACTCATGGCCCGAAACGACCCCATCTCTGAAGCCATCTCGTTCCCGTGCTTCACTGTCTCACTACCTACACTCGGACCCTCACACTTACACACACACAACGCCACCTGTTGAGCAGATAACTCACCAGGCATTGCACCCCTATAGCATATTTTGAATATGGGAATATTCATACAGTGCTATTTAATCAGGGAACAATCAGGGTATTTTATTGACGTTTCGGTGGGCTTTGTGGTAATGCACTGATACTAGGTACAGCACAAATTCCATCCCAATAATATCTTCCCATTGATACATCGGGATTTGAACCCGGGACCTTTGGATTACCAGGCCAGTGGCAAGACCACTCCACCACACCTCCCCTGTAGCGGCCTTCTAGCGACATTTGAGAATGGATCTAGCAGATTGTTATGTTTTTATCCTGAGCTTTGCTGTCGTTTGCTAGCCTACATATGTTGGCATAAACATCTTTGTCTAAACGGGCAGACAGACGGTATTTCCGTTGTGTTCCATGGTTGCTTTAATGAATGCAATCTTAAGCTATGATAGGAATTCTAGATTGGCCATTGAATTTGCAGATCACGAAAAAAAACTACAAATCCCAGAACAGACTTGTAAGCGAAACAACAGTTAGGCCTAGGTTAGGCTAACTAATTTAAGTCTTTCGAAATAACGAGTTGATGATGTCATACGCATATAAATGACAAACTTATGAAAAAGAAAATCAGATTAGCAATGAAATAGGTAGATCTAGGAAAAAGTAATGAACCACGAAGGCACTGTGGATAGTGTGAGTGGGCGAAATGACATTGAGGTTAGGCTAACCAATTGAAATATTTTTCGCAACCATAAGTTAACCCTTCCTGCCCGGGTGTCATTTTAAAATGACACCCCTTGCGAAGGGCAGAAGCCCGGGTGTCCTATTGAAATCCGTAAGCTTGAAAGCCTATTAAGCTTGGTTTGAAAGCCGTGTGTCGAAACGTTTGTAAACAAAGCCGGTCGGAGCGACGCGCAGCTTCAAAAACAAGAAGAAGTCGGATATTTGTTGTTGTTGTTTGGTAGAAACAAAAATAGTGTTTGTAAATGTCCGATATTGCTAAAACCGCATCAAAACTCTCTCCACGGAAATCGTCATCACAACTGAACCAGTTGACCTAGAGAGCTCTACTCAACGCCAGTCCACAGATACAAAACAGGGCTACATTTTGAGATTTGTGTGAATTCTCTAGCCTATCAGTTAAAATAACAAAAATAGGCCTAGGCCTATTACAAAGTTTTTTGGCCAGATCGCCCGGATGAGTGCTGTCATTTAGAAGGCTAGCCCGGGTAGGAAGGGTTAATGCTGCTATAGCATTAAATGACAAACTTATGGAAAAAGGGTCAAGAATAGCATTTAATCAGCAGTTCTTATCTTCTTATGTGTTATTCAATTAAATTTGTTCATGCTAAAATGGGGAAATACACTGTGTACGAAAATTACTTGAGTGCATGAAACGATTTTGTAAAGACCATGTGGAATCTGTCATAATTTTGAACTAATAACAACGTTTAAGGAGTGTCCTCACTAGAAGTTGAGTTGTTCGAGCGTTGAGAAGGTTAGGGGCTAGGCTAGCCTTCGGTATAAAGTTCGTTAATTTGATTTATGGTATGTTAAGTGAGCAAATGGTAGTAATTTGTGATCTTCGTACAACCGAAATTTCGCTGAATGGACGTTCGCAAGTCGGGGGTCAACTGTACTGTACTGTGGGACTATGAAATAGCTATTATTAGACAAAAAAAATATTCTGCTAATCCCTTTACTGGAACAATTACAACAACTGGCCATGTGTCGACAGTGTTCAGTAATTATAATATAAAACTTGCTAAATAAACAACCAACCAACGTATAGCGACTTCCGCTAGATCTAGCGACCTTTACTTCGATCTAGCAGCAATTATTTAAACTTGCAATTTGTATTTAACCTAAGAAGTGCGCATGGGGGGTATGAGACACCACACTCCTGTGCTGACGTATTTGAGCTGTTCCCATCACTAACATCGTTATTTTACCATAAATAGCATTAATACTTATCCATATGCGCCTATTATAGGTTGATTATAAAGGTATTAACCTGTTACAACAATAAAACAAGTGGAAACAGTGTTTGGATGGTCAATATCGGCGATACAGGCCGGGAGTTACATAATGTATGGCTGAGGCAACCTCCCTGCCCTCCCCTCCCCTTGTCTGGAGAGACACTGTTACGCAATAGTCTCTCTCTCGCTCTTTCCCACGCTTGGTAACAGTGATGACAACGCCCTGCTACCAACTCGCTAATGTTAGCACGAAAATAGACCACAGAATAAGGGAATAACAGGGAAAATAGGTGATAACTGAAGGAGGGGAGGTGGAGGAGTGATATTTGGCATGACCCAGGGGCAAAAAACAAAAAAATAAAAACAAATTTGGATGTTTTAAATGGATTTTTTTTTTCCCTTACTCTTAAGAGTCTTCCCGCAGTCCGCCGGGGGAACTCTTAAGAGTCTCCCTGCAGTTCCCGGGTTAAGCTCTAGTTTAGATATTTCAGAGCAATTTTGAAATGATATTATAGAGATTTTGTCATTATTCAAGCCATATGGCATAGACTCACATTTCTAGTGATATTTACCATGCCCTACATCTAACAATATGCTAGCAAATAAATCTAGTGGTAAGTGCTTTATTTGGTAACCCTCCCGCTCGACTCGATAAGTGGCACTTTAGTAAACCGGTGGTAAACACAACAACACGCATATCGGTTTGGCCGATGGTAAGTAGGCTACCTACTGTTATGTTTATAAGATATATTTTGTAATGATAAGTAAATTATCGTATATTGGCGATTTCGGTCACTCAGAATTTTGGCGCTTCAAATCGAAAGTCATAAACAACAACTTTACTTTATATATTTATATCTCCCATGACCTGTACGGGAATTGGCGAGGTTCGGATAATGGTAGGTCTGATAGGGGGGCGATTACTGTATACTGTACTGCTTATAACCATAACAAGATACTTTTCATGTTTCCCAGATTTAATGGGGTGACTTTGTACATAATATGGTGTGACATCGGACCTTACTAAATGTAAATGTACCGGTATGTATGTATGTATATACTCAGGCACATACCCAATAGCTGGGGGTGGCCAACTCAAGACAGAGATTGAACAGAATCAACATTTAAAGTTCCAATTCTTATAGTTTGGGACCACTTTCGCGTTCCCTCACCCCTTTCTCTGTCTCGTCTTGTAGGTGAATTTTACAAGGGGAGGAGAATTCCTAGTCTACCATCCCCAGAAGGAAAAGTAGGACAGTAAAAGAGACTGACAGAAAATAGTAAGTAAAAAGTAAATAGTACAAAGAAATAGAAAACAAATATATACAGTATACTGTAAAGGAAAAGCGCTGCTAAATTTCATATATTGTTGCACATATTATCGCTTGCATGGACCTAATGACTTCTTCCCCCTAGCTATCTAAGCATCTAATTATTGCCCTTATTAACCCTCTCCGACATATGACGCAATTTTGAGCCTATTAGGGATACTTTAAAACCTTTGTTACCATCAGGGGTATTTAGAAACCTTTAGTTTAGTTACTTCAACCTCTGCAGTTGTCTTTGAGTTAGCTGTGGGCAGAAAACTAATTTTGGAGAGGTAATTATAAGAGTGAGAGAACTCTATTTCTTATTGATAATCTGGCAACCTCTGCGTCATATGAGTCTGAAGGGGTTAATGAACACACCAAATATTTCCAATTTCCATTTTCGCTCAAAAAGCTTCAATCTTTGCACAAAAATCCCAGTCGAAACCCGAAAAAAGACCAAAATAATGAAAAACTCAACATAAAACTAGAAAACAAACAAAAACAATTTTATTTTTTAACATAACTAAAACAATCTACCAGGTGTTTGCCGCTTAGAGACGAAATCCGAGTGAATCCGAGATCCGATCGGCAAATGCGCAAGATGCCGCCATCTTTGTATGACGTCATCACTAAGCAGACGCTTACTTACAGTATTCTTACAGTAGATCCTCTGGAAAAAGGCAAACTATGCCTGTGTATCCAGCTCAATACCAGTACTTGCACTGCTGCGGTCGTTCACGGTGTTGGCGGCGGCGGCAGCAGACGCAACATTTTTACTATTCTGTATTTTTGTTTTATAATCAAACTTCAAATCTTGTCTTCCCCATGCTTTATCAAGATTACTTTCAAACTCACTTATTGATTCGGAATCGACTACATACTGGGGCAGTGCGTTCCACTCATTTACCACTCTATCACAAAATGAGTTCTTTGCCTTCTCAAGCCTATTTCTTTCTTTGTAAATTTTCTTAGAGTGTCCTCTCGTTCTTGTTCCCTCCCGCATCAAGAAGATACCTTCACACACATCCTCATCATACTTTCCTGACACTATCTTAAGTCTCTATCATATCCCCTCTCTTTCTCCTATATGCCAGTGTCGGAAGCCCCAGTGTCCTCAACCTCTGCTCATAGCCCGCGTTCTTCAACGTTGGTACCAGCTTGCTAGCTCTCCTCTGCACTTTCTCCACTGCTTCTATATCCTTTACCATATATGGAGCCCACACCTGGTTCGCATATTCCAGGTGCGGCCTAACCAGCGCTGTATAGAGATTCCTGAAGATTTCTTCGTCAAGTGACACAAATGTCCTCCTTATCAGCCCTACAATTCTATTGGCTTTGTTTATCTTTTCCGCTAAATGTTCTGAGAAATTTAACTTATTGTCTATCACTACTCCTATATCCTTTTCTGCAATCACTTCCTCCATCGCTTCATACATACTGTATCCTACCTTGTTTATCTTGCTTGTCCCAATCCGCATGTACTTGTATTTTTTTGGATGAAAAGGCATTAACCAATGCTCAGACCATCCCTTCATGCCCTCCACATCTCCTTGAAGCAAACCCATATCTTCCTTACTCCTCACTCTTCTATACAGCTTAGTGTCATCCGCATACAGGTATACCTCACTTCCATTAGTTATAACTTCAGGTAAGTCGTTGATAAATATAACGAACAGCAGTGGTCCCAACACAGATCCCTGAGGTACCCCACTTGTAATTTCCCTCCACCCCGAGCCTATTCCATTCACCAGTACCCTCTGTCTCCGATCTTTCAGGAAGGCTTCTATTCATTTCACACATTTCTCCCCTATATTATAGCTTCTAACTTTCTCTATTAACCTTTTATGTGGGACCTTATCGAAGGCCTTCATAAAATCGCAATATACCACGTCTATTACATCACCATCTTCTAGAATTTGCATCCAATCATCTACCACCTTAATTAGCTGTAGTACCGTCGACCTCCCCGGCAAGAATCCGAACTGTCTCCCACTGAAAAGTTGGTTTGACTTCATATGATCCATTATTCCTTCTCTAATTACCGTTTCCATTAGTTTACACACAACACTTGTCAAACTGACTGGTCTATAATTCCCTGGGTCATTTCTCTTTCCCTTCTTAAATATAGCTGTTATGTTCGCCTCTCTCCAGTCCATCGGGATTTGTCCTGTATTAAACGATACCTCAAATAACATTTTCAATGGCTCTACTAACATCTCCCCTCCTTCCTTTATGATTCTTGGGTGTATCCCATCCGGTCCCGGTGACTTACTTCTGTTCATTTTTTCTATAGCCCTTCTTATTCTAGCATGGGAAAACTCTATTAGTTCTAGTGCCGGTGCCTGTTTGATGGGCATAGTAGGCACTGCATCCTCCGACTCCACTGTTAGTTAGTGCACTCGTACCTGTGTAGACAAAACAACCGTTTGCAAGCTCGCGTTTATTATAACCTCTAGTACATCTGGTGATAGGGATGGTGGGCCTGTAGCAATGAAGGAAATTCATGCTCAAAACATAGAGCAATGGCCAGTCCATGTCGGACGAAAGAGGTGGAAATGCCTAGACGATGTTAGGCTAGGCTAAATATGACAATGATTTAAAATAAAGTCTGTGTGGTAAGTAATCTTCTCATAATATGTATTTATACGTATTTTCCTCATATGTATTTATTGGATGTATTTGGGGCGAAATGGGTACTTGAGGGGTGACTGGACGAATATAGAACCTAGGCCTAGCCTAGGCCTAAAAAGTTTCCCATGAGAGAAACAATGCCCCAATCTGCAGTATTTATAATGCACCTAAGTTTTATGGTTAGGACTGTCATTTAGCCATGTCTACATTATTATTTACAATGCATAAGATTTAGGCCTACTTTATGTAGACAAAAAACATGTTTTCATAGGCTAAAACTGGGAAAAAGTGCAACTTTTAGAATGAGCACGATGATGATGATGCAGTTTTTACCACCATACACTCCCTGCTGAATAGCAAGGCTAGGGTGGGTGCCCTGATGAATCAGGGACTTAGTGAATAGTTGCCACATATTGCTAGACCGCACCGTTCACCAACAGCACTGACGTCTGCCAATAACACACTGGCTGGCCCGAGGCTCGTACTGTAAACTTCACGGTTAGTAGGCGAACGCTCTACCAATCGAGCTATGGCCTGTGTACGGAACCGATTAGAATTTTCCCCATAAGAACAGTGCCCCGATTTTTGGCTGTTTCAATCTTAGCTCGATTTCTGCGGAACCGATTAGGAGCTAAGATGGGGGCTCCACTGTACCTAGGCTTGGGCCGCCACCCGTATATGATCCCGACTTTTCCGTGTTGTGGCCGACTTTGGAACTTTTGGGGTTACAGTGTCCAAATGAATCTGTGTATATAAAACGCGTATATATCGAGACCTGACTGTACTAATATTTACATCATCTTATATTCCCAGGCCTTGTATGAGCAGTCACTTCACATCAAATCTGCCATTCCTCACCCGCTCATCATGGGAGTTATACGAGGTAAGTTTTCGACGTCTCTTAAAATTTGAAAAAACAAAAAACAAAAAGTAATTATGACAACAAAGTAGCCTGGTGTACTATTTAACATACCTCCCCATGTTGATGAATTTCCAGAAGAGACTACCCAGTTAGGTGTTAGAGTTTGGAAAGATACCAGTAATTAGAAGCGCTACGCACAAGTTTCTTGTGGTGACCATCAGGGAAAATTGTCGCATTGTCGTAGGACCCTAGGACAAGTGGTAATTTACTTGGCAACTCAACAATATAACCAGTTTCGTTTAATACACTCCATTCACAAATGGTATTTTTGTTGGTAGTAACATATCTATTTGTGCACACACAATTAATATATGTAGCAACTATAGCCCTATAATCATTACACATGGCGAAAAAAAAAAAAATGAGAATCCAGAAATTGCTTGTTAAGTAGGAATGTTAAGTTGCTAAGCACCAAATCCTTATAGAAATAGTATATATAATAAACACATGTTATACCACCCCCTCTTCGTAGAGCACGTAGCACCCGTCTTGCAACACTATCCCACACCTACTCTGTGCACCTCTCCAACCCAAGAGTGAAACATTATTATCAATCTTTCTTCTATTCAATAGCTGAGCTCTGGAAATATCTCCCAGAATCAGTCTTTCCCTCTTCCTATGATTTAAATTGCTTCAAACTCTGTGTGTCCAGGCATTTTGGCCATGTCACTCTTTCAACTCTAGTGGGCGGGTGCCCAACCCCGAAAGAGGTTGAAATAGGGGAGCTATCCCCCCGCCAAAGGCGGCTTTCTAGGGCATTTCCTAGCTGATGCTGAGAGGATTGGGTTCTAGTCATATGGTGATGGGCTGGTCTATCAGAGTGAGAACTGAGCCATCTCTGCCATACCCATAGCTTACTATGACTTCCTTTTTCTTATATATTTTCTAGATCTCAAGTGACGGCGTCGCTTCCGTGGATTGACCTAATCTGCCAACCTAGAAGTTGGCAGATTGGAAACCAAAGCGTCACTTTTTCCTTTGCCCCTCAGCTTTCTCTTCATAATTGCTTAGGGGCACAGGGCCCTGGGTGGGGTTTTGGTTTCCCGGGTGTTTCCGCACCCTCCTCAGCTCCCCGTCATGGAATGGCTTCGGTCACCCAGGCTTTATTGTGGTAGGCAGGGAGGGTTCTGTGGGGGCGCTCGGTTATGGCCTTGGCCTTGCTTGGGGCTGTTCGGCCAGGCAGCCTGGGGAACAGCAATAACAACAACAACACATGTTGAGGGGCTGCCCCTCAACTTTCTCTTCATAATTGCTGAGGGGCACAGGGCCCTGGGTGGGGTTTTGGTTTCCCGGGTGTTTCCGCACCCCCCTCAGCTCCCCGTCATGGAGTAGCTTCGGTCACCCAGGCTTTTATTGTGGTCGGCAGGGAGGGTTCTGTGGGGGCGCTCGGTTTTGGCCTTGGCCTTGTTCGGAGCCTTGGGGCTGTTCGGCCAGGCAGCCTGGGGAACAACAACAACACAACAACACATGTAATAGTAGAATTATTTACAGTGGAATAAACTACTGTCAGTAAGTTTAACTATTGTTAAAATCACTGAAAATAGATGATCGAGGATATGGAAGTACCTCTTCACTGCCCGACGCATGATACACTCCCCATTAACAAACTCACACGCGCGAGTCCTGTCTACGTGCAGATGTTCTCGTACCGTAAGATAAGCACGAGACCTTGTCATGGTAAAGCCTATCTTATTTTATGGACTATTATAATTTTCTATTGTACGTGAGGTTTAAACGTTATGTGTCAAACATTTCTAAGACACTTACATTGTATGAATTATTTACTTCATAAACCTCTGAATAAAGGAACTGAAATGATAAAATATGTTGTACAAAGGTTTGAGACATTTAGAGAAATCTAGTTTTATATTTACAAAGGGCGAATATGCTACGAATTAAACAAACAAAAACTGCTTCAAAAATCATACTCATGGCTGCTAATAGTGTATAACGCATAATCTTGGTATATTTCTTTTTGTCCTATAAAATATTCTGGTTAGTCCCCAAAGCGACCATTCTCCATCTGGTGGTCACCCCAAGAAGCTTGTGTGTAGCGCTTCTAATTGGCAAATTATTCTTTTGAATAAGAATTTTATATTCTGGTTATATCCACTAATAGTGTACTGGTACTTGTAATTGTCAGTTTATGGATAAGATTGTGTTAAAAATTACAAGGAGCTAATAATTAGTTTTAATAACCTCATGTAAACCATAGGGTGAGAGAGGGAGCAAACCTTTAGGAGGCCTTGAGGAATATTTGGTGAAATTTATCTGTCAATGCAGGCAAAGATAGGAATGTTTGAAATATTACAGTACTAATGGATTTGTGGCATGGACTCAGTATGCCCAACAGTGTAGGAGTGTGTAAATGTTGCACATGTAGTATCTGAGGACAATAAGTAGTGTTAGATGTTACAACAGGGTGAGAAATAGCAGTGAGAGAGTTATGTTGGGAAAGGTGCAGTTTACGGGAGAGAGCAGACCAATGATGACTCTAATGTTTTGGGTATATGAAGAGGATTAGTATTACATGTTATATTCAGTAATTATATTAGTGTAGAGAGAATGATAAAGACAAATCTAAAGGTAGAGTTGGAGGATGCGAGGGGAAGAGGAAGACGCTTTGACAAACAGGCTTGAGCGTCTAGGAAATTTAGAGGTTTGGAAGAGCTAGGATAAGTTTGAGGGAACTGGACTACTGAGTAGAATGATGGATTAGGATTATTGTGTCTTGCCTAAGCGAACAAGTGTCAATTCTCCAGGCATAGGCAATATCTTTCGTCTCTTTGTCTTTTCCGTGTTGTGGCCGACTTTGGAACTTTTGGGTTTACTGTGTATAAAAAAAATTGTGTACAGTATATCTAGACCTGACTGTACAGTATATACATTTTGAATTTTAGCATTTGCTGATTATTATATAATTTGAGTACCAATATCCAATATCTATATATCCTCTTTTAATTTTCAGAGTGTGGAGGAAAGATGCACCTTCGGGAAGGAGAATTTGAGAAAGCTCATACTGACTTCTTTGAGGCTTTCAAAAACTATGATGAATCTGGAAGTCCTCGGAGGACAACGTGCCTCAAGTATCTTGTTTTAGCTAATATGTAAGTTAACAATTTAATTGATACTACTTTTTTTTAAATAGTCTATCCCGGCTGATCCTCGATGGCGCGCCACCAAAATGTTTTAGTAGCGGTCGTTTCTCACCCACAATTTTCACTTTTCGCCTTAATTGTAGTTTATTATGTAGGCCTATCAAAAGATAAAGGAAAGGCAATAGAGTACTACAATTTTACTGAAAGAAATGCCATGAAGTTATTTTTGGTGTGTGTATGAAGGAGTCCCCTCCCCCACCCCGATGTTGAAAGAGGACCAAATTCAGGGTGTGTTAGAGTCAATGTCTGGATGCACGGAGTATGAATGTTTCTGAAAAGTTAACTTATAATTTGTAGACTTAAAGGATTGTTATAGGTTCGGACATGGGGTATTGTTGGTTGGTTGCAACTAGATTTTTTGTATTTATATATTTTTCTTTACCTGTGTGAAAGAGTACAAATTTTTAATTAACTATTCTCCAAGCTAGATGAAATCTTTCTTCAGGTTCTTTTTCTTCATATCTTAATCTACCTCGCCCTCCATCTACTTTATTTTTTCTTTCTATTAATAACAATCTAATTAAGTTGAACTTTATCCAAATTTACAGGTTAATGAAGTCTGGAATCAACCCATTTGACTCCCAAGAAGCCAAGCCATACAAGAATGACCCAGAAATATTGGCGATGACTAATTTAGTGGCAGCGTACCAGAATGATGACATTAACGAATTTGAAACTATTTTAAAACAAAATCGGTCAAACATAATGGATGATCCATTCATCAGAGAACACATTGAAGGTTAGTACATTATTGTATTGCTATTTACATACATACAAGTTAATGAACCCCTCCAGAGCGGGCATATTCATCCTCTCGTACACCTCTCTGCGGGCATATTTCAGTTTGATTTGGTAACTCAATTCTGTGAAGAAGGGTTTAATGGAACTAAACAAATATGTGGCGAAAAGTAACCATTTTGAGGTATCTCAGACCAAGCAAAAATTTCACTATGTTTCTTGGTTTTCCACTCTCTAACACTATGATAAAAAGAGCTAGGGAAGAAAGTAATATGTGTGGAAGACATATGAGTAATGGCCTGTACAAAGAAATTACATTAATTTTCCTACCTCATCTGTAGCCTTCACACTGACACGTAGAATTGTTTTGGTGTGAATTTAAGGTCAAAACAATCCAAAGTCTTGTGTCGTACATAGGCCATGAGGGAATGGGAGGTTGGATGCGTCTCTTATGTCTGGAAGTAATACCACGTCACCCAGGAATTTTATGTATGTGTACATCGCCCTCCTCTCCATTAAATTCAATAGAACGTGTGTACGCCTCCCCCCCCCCGGTTAAAGGATTAATACAAATTATTAGTTAACATAAATTTTAAAACATACTAGCCATAAATGTAATCCTTGCATTTCCAAGGAAAGAGATCTTCAAAGTTAACCAAGGACCACATTATCGGAGGACCCTCTCATAATCAACAAGAAACTTATATAATTCATTAGAAATTTGTTGCAAAAACATAATTTTGGACTGACAAATTATCTACTGTACTGTGGATATTCAAGACAGGGTGATTCTATGAGTTGTGGTAATGGAAAAAAGAGCATATCTTATTAATCTATCTATCTATTGCTTGACGCCGTGATCCCCAAAGGGATGGCCACGAACGAAACGCCCCCATGCACCTCTGTTCCCAGTCAGTCGACGCCCCTCCTCCCAACTAGCACCGCCTTCATCCATATACTTCTTCAATTTCAACATTCATGGAGGCAAATGAACTACACAACACCGGTCAACATGGGTTTAGAGCGGGAAGATCATGTCTCTCACAACTTTTGGAACACTATGACAAAATTCTTAAAGCGCTAGAAGAAAAGAAAAACGTGGATGTCATTTACACCGATTTTGCTAAGGCATTTGATAAATGTGACCATGGTATAATAGCCCACAAACTGAAAGCAAAAGGTATAACTGGGAAAATCGGACGGTGGATATACAATTTCCTCGTAAACCGAAAACAATCGGTAGCAGTAAACCAAGTCACTTCTGAGCCTTCGGATGTCAAAAGCTCAGTGCCCCAAGGAACAGTGCTAGCGCCCCTTCTGTTCCTCATACTAATTTGCGACATAGATACCAACACCAGACACAGTACGGTGTCGTCTTTTGCTGATGACACAAAATTAAGTAAGATAGTAAACACACAAGAGGACACGGGCCGACTGCAGGAAGACATGAATGTAGTGTTCCAGTGGACCAGGGAAAACAACATGCAATTCAATGAGGAAAAATTCCAATTAATACGGTACGGAGATAATAATGGTGTTAAAGAAATTACAAATTACTTAACAGAATCTAACCACATAATAGAACGGAAAGACAGTGTGAAAGACCTTGGGGTATTAATGTCTGAAAATATGGGTTTCAAAGTACATAACCAGGTCAAAGTGGCGGCTGCGAAACGTCTAACGGGTTGGGTTCTGCGTACTTTTAAAACACGCGGTGAATTGCCTATGATAACGCTCTTCAAATCTCTAGTGCTACCGCGGCTTGAATACTGTAGCGTATTAACATCCCCATACAAAGCAGGTGAAATAAATGACGTAGAGAGTGTACAAAGAAATTTCACTTCGCATATAAGTTCGATAAAACATCTACACTATTGGGAGCATTTAAGAGCACTGAATCTGTACTCACTGGAACGTAGAAGAGAACGTTACCTAATAATATACACATGGAAAATCGCAGAGGGTTTAGTACCAAACCTACATACTCCGATAGTCATGAAATTCAGTGATAGGAGAGGCTGGGAATGCGAAATCCCCCGGATGAATAACAGGGGTGCTATGGGCTCTCTGCGAGAGGGCTGGTTATCACACAGAGGCCCACGTCTCTTCAACAAACTCCCACGGCGAGTAAGAGACATGAGGGACATATCGTTAGACAACTTCAAGAGAGCCCTAGATGTCGAACTGCAAAAAGTGCCAGACGAGCCCATCCTCGCAAGGGAGCGAGCTGTCGCTTCAAACAGTCTACTGCACCAAATCACCACCCATAACGAGGGGCGTCGCGCTCCTTGGTTCCGCTAGAGGAGCGGCGAACACATCCAAAGGTATCCAAAGGTAAGTCCATCCTTCCACCTCTCTCTCGGTTTACCTCTCCCTCTCTGTCCTTCCACCTCACTCTCGTACACCCTCTTAGTCATTCTCTCGCTTCCCATATGTTCCATATGGCTGAACCATCTCAAGGTGTTACTTTTCACACTTTCCACACCACACCACACCTCCCTCTTACTTCCTCATTCGTCTGTCTATCCCTCCATGTAACTCAGCAAGCACTTCTCAAATAACTAATTTCCACCCCTCTCACTCTTGGTCGGAGTCTCTCCACCGTCCATGCTTCGCTTCCGTAAGTCAGTGTCGGGATTGCCACACTGTCATCCAAGGACTTCTTCACTTCCATGCTTACCACCCTATTTCTTGTTACTGCTTTCAGCATTCCTACAAATCTTTTCCCCTGTTGCACCCTCTCCTGCACTTCTTTATCCATACTCCCATCTTTACTCAGCACACTGCCCAGATACTTAAATGAGCTGACAATCTCCATAGCCTGACCGTTCAACTTCACCTAACACTCTGTAGGTGAAGTGTGGCTTCACCCCTTTCGAAGACCATAACCTTGCTCTTCCCCGCATTTACCTTCAGATTCCGTTTCTCGCACACTGTTCCAAACATATTTACCAGACCCTGCAACTACCATTCATTATCGCTCATCAGAACTGTATCATCAGCAAACAGCAGCACAGGTAGCTTCGACTCGTTTCCCTCCCATTTCAACGATACACCAACATCCACTGCTCTTCCTTGTATTTCTTTCAGGACTCCATCCATATACTGTATACAGTAAACAACCACGGGGACATCACACACCCGTTTCAACCCAACATTCAGATCAAACAACTTGCTCTGCTCATTCTCCACACATAGTGCCACCTTTGCACCCTCATACATGTTCTTCACTGCTTTCAGCAACTTGCCATCTACTCCGTATATTCTAAGTACTTTCCACATACCTTCTCTATCCACTCTGTCATAGGCCTTCTCCAAGTCCATAAAGGCAACATACAGCTTTTGTTGCTTCTCCAGATATTTCTCCACAACACATTTCAGGGTAAAAATCTGATCTACACATCCTCTTCCCTTCCTAAACCTGCCCTGCTCGTCACCTATCCATTTCTCCGTTCTCGCTCACTCAATCACTAACCTACTGTACACCTTCCCTACTACGCTTAGAAGACATATTCCTCGGTGGTTACCACACACTCCTCTTTCCCCTTATATAGGGGAACCATTATGCCTGTCTTCCAGTCATCAGGTGCACTCCCCTTCTCCCATGCTAGTTTACACATTTTCCATACCCATTCGATCATTACTGTATCTTACCACCAAACCTCAGCATTTCCCCACACACTCCATCTATTCCTGGTGCTTTCCCCAACTTCACTCTTTTCATGGTTTCACACACTTCTGACCTGATCCGCACCTCCTCCTCCACTTCTTCTCCCTCCCATACCCCATCCAACTATGTTTGCTGGCGCTTCATTCCTTACATTCAGCAATTCGTTGAAGTACTCCCTCCATCTTTCGACTCTCTCTTGCTTCTCGGCTAGCACTCGCCCATTCTTATCTTTCACACCCTTACTACCTTCCCTAACTTTCTTTCCGTGGTGATGGGCTGGTCTATCAGAGTGAGAACTGAGCGATCTCTGCCATACCCATAGCTTACTCTGACTGTTCCTTTAACTTATATATTTTCTAGATCTCAAGTGATGGCGTCTTTTCCGTGGATTGACCTGACCTCCCAATCTACCAAGATTGGAAGCCAAAGCGTCACATTTTTCCCTTGCCCCTCAACTTTCTCTTCCTAATTGCTGAGGGGCACAGGGCCCTGGGTGGGGCTTTGGTTTCCCGGGCATTTCTGCACCCTCCTCAGCTCCCCGCCATGGAGTGGCTTCGGTCACCCAGGCTTTATTGTGGTCGGCAAGGAGGGTTCTGTGGGGACGCTCGGTTATGGCCTTGGAATTGCTCGGGGCCTTGGGGCTGTTCGGCCAGGCAGCTTGGGGAACAACAACAACAACAACAACAACTTTCTTAACTTCTTTCCGGAACAGTTTCTTACATTCCTCCATTTTACACTCAGATTCCTTCCAAATTCCTCATCTACTCTTATCTTACTTTCCTTCACTACTCTCCAAGTACCTCGCTCTTTTCTGTCTCTCCAAATCTTCATTCCCTCTACTACCCAACCACTTTTTATACGATTTCTTCTTGTCTTCCACAGCTATTTTTACCTCTTCTGTCCACCATGCTGTACCCTTCACTTCCCTCCCTCTTCTCCTTACTCCTTATTAATCTGAATAGAGTAAAAATAGAGTATGTTTTTTATTGAGAATTGGCTAATATAATCTCACATTTTCTCTAATTAATCTTATTTGTCATTATTTCACTACAACGGTATATATTTTTAGCTGATGGTGTACATTTACCATGAATTATAAATAGTTAATATACATTTGATAATGATAATTTAGCCCATTGATATTTTTCCCTATTACTATTAGTGCTCTCATTTGCATGAAATAATGTTGCATAGTCTTGTTACTTTGGCTGCAAACTGCCATATATCCACAATATATTCCCTGAATATTTTCTTATTGATATTTCAGATTTGCTACGGAACATCCGGACACAAGTTCTAATTAAACTCATCAAGCCATATACCCGGATCCACATCCCCTTCATCTCTAATGAACTCAATATAGATGTTACCGATGTTGAAGCCTTGCTGGTACAGTGTATTTTGGACAAGTGAGTACTGTATAGTTCTGTGTTGATATCACTTTTTGTCTTATGAAGTCTTTAGCCCTCTCCGACATATGACGCGATTTTGAGCCTATTAGGGATACTTTAAAGCCTTTGTTACCATTAGGGGTATTTAGAAACCTTTAGTTTAGTTACTTCAACCTCTTCAGTTGTCTTTGAGTTAGCTGTGGGCAGAAAACTAATTTTGGAGAGGTACCGTAATTATTAGAGTGAGAGAACTCTATTTCTTGTTGCTAATCTGGCAACCTCTGCGTCATATGTGCGTTATTATGTTCTCTCCACTAACCAACTTTACTCCTAAACTCGATTAATAAAATTAACAAACACATGTGGCAGTCCGGGGATTCGAACCTAGCATGCTCACACCAAAAATCAATAATAAAAGTATTTTATAATGTAACTTTCAAAACAAACAAACCAAAACTGGGACGACGCAAGATAAATGCAAAAGAACCAATCAAAATCGCTATGCGGATATAACGCATAATAAAATCAAATTTTGAAATAAAAAAACACAATCCATCACACAGGGTGTACATCACCACCCGACCAAGTCAATCTGGTTCCCAAACAAACTAATCGCACATAATTATAACAACGTACTATCGTCATGTTCAAGGAGTTAGTCAATTTGGGAAGTCTGGGACGTTCTGGTAAATTTTACTAAATTCTGTATGAATAAAGAAACTACAATTTATATCAATTTTATATTAAGCTAAATTTGAAATTCGACAAGACATCAACAATAGTACAAACACCATACAGCACTTACCAATGATTGTGCTATCGGGTAGGCACCTGTAAGCATAGCATGCCTCAAGTCAGTGCTGGCCCTACCTATACGCTCACAACGCTCTGAGCCTAGGGCCCCCGTTCTTCAGGGGTCCCCAAAACTTCAACCGACATTAGGAATTCAATAGAGTTAGGCAAAAACCTTTAAAATTGCATATATAACGGTATTATAATACATGGTAACAATGAAGTTTCCGTGTCCCACTACTGTATTTGAAAAATCTTTGATTCGAGAAATCAAAGGGATTGTTTGAATTAATAATACAGTAGAACCTCGTTTATCTGGCACGCTGGGGGGGTGGGGAGAGCATGCCGAATAACCATAATTCCGTTGTATCGAGAGTTACTCTTAGGCCTAGGCTATAGATACGATAGGCCCGCCATGCGCATCGTCGATCGCCGACACACTCGGCGCTGTCTGCTTACTCTGTTTTGCCTAGAAGACATAGGCCTAGCCTATATATCTCCACAAAGAAATGACCTAACCTTGGTTAGATGTATATCAGGCAGCAGAACTCGTTGCTATCTCTTGTTTGGCTTTGATTACCACTGTGCCGAACGGTCCGCAACACACAAACACACACACACACACACATCAGCTGACTCGAAGCAGTGACCCACGGGTCCAAAACAACTTTTATTATTTAGGTAAAAGTGATTTCTGCCTCCTGATATATATCTAAGCTAGGTTAGACCATTTCTTGGTCTGGCTAGCTGGTGCCTTGGCAACTTGTTGCTAAGGTTATGTTGTTTTATACCAGTGGTCATGCTTTGAGTCAGCTGTGTGTGTGTGTTTGTTTGTGTGTTGCGGACCGTTCGGCACAGTGGTAAACAAAGCCTAACAAGAGATAACAATGAATTCTGCTGACTGATATACATCTAACATAGGTTAGGTAATTTCTTTGTAGAGATATATAGGCTAGGCCTATGTCTTCTGGCAAAAACAGAGTAAGCAGACTGCGCCGAGTGTGTCGGCGATCGTGTGTCGGCGAGTGTGTCGGCGGGCGGTTTGATTTAATTTTCGTCGCATTTTCTCTGATTTTATACCTAATTAATGCCTGGCCGATTGGTGCCGTTGTTTTGAGGCTGCCGCTGTTCTGAATGCCGGGTAAACGAGGTTCTACTGTACAGTAATATTAATAATACAGTAAACTTCCGTTAATCCGAAGGGCAGCGGACCGGCCCTCGTTCGGATTAGTGGATTTTTCGGATTATCGGACTTTACCCCTATGAACCTGTGTATTAATGGCCTGACGAAAACATTGAGGCATTAGGCCACCCAAATGACACACACACATATCATGTTCATGAAATCACTTCAAAAGTTTACCATTGTCATTGTAGCCTATTACCTACTTCAAAACATTCAGATTAATGGTCAAAGGAATCTGCTGATATAAACGTAAACACCATATGTCCGCATCGTCTACTAGCGAGTTTGTCTTGCTCTTGAAGATCAGATCAGATGTGGTTCGGGAAGTAATGCCTTAACAACGGCACTTCCCTGAGAGGTTCTTGTAATTTTCCTTTTGTGATTTTCCTTTTGTGACGTGCTCTGTTATATTATATTGTATTGAAAGCACCCTTGTCTTGTTGTCTTGAAAGCACCCTTGGGACGCTCCGATCACTGAACTATAAATAGTAGCGTATCGGAACGTCCAAAGGTGCGTTTTCAAGCTCAAGACTGAATGCGCTTGCAGAAAATGCGGTGCAAGCCAGTAGCGCATCGGAGCGTCCCAAGAATGCGTTCAAGAGCCAAACAAACGCTCTAGCAGACGATGTGGTGTTTACGTTTATATCAGTAGCTTCCTTTGACCATTAATCTGAATGTTTTGAAGTAGGTAATAGGCTACAATGACAATGGTAAACTTTTAAAGTTAATTCATGAACATATGATATGTGTGTGCTCCATTATGTGTCATTTGAGTGGACTAATGCCTCAAAAAGGGGACTTTGGGACTTCTTGAAATTCGGACCATCGGGTGAATTCGGATTTGGCCTCAAATTGAAAAATTCGGACTATTGGGAGATTCGAATCATCGGTCGTCGGATTAAAGGACTTTTACTGTAGTAGGACTTGATAATTGGCAAATTTTTTGCGAAGTGCGATAACTCACCCATAGATATCTAATACTGTATTTACCTAATTGTTTACCTAATTGTAGTTTACAGGAGTTGAGCTAAGCTCGTGTTGTCCCGTCTCTCAGTCTACTTTTATCCAATATTTTCTTGAAAATATGGATGTTCCTTGCCCCTACCACCTTCTCCTCCAGCCCATTCCATTTGTCAATACATCTATAGGGGAAGCTAAACTTCCTGATATCGTTCTTGCAGGTAGGTCTTTTTACTTTGTAGCTGTGGCCTCTAGTTATTCCTGTATCAATAATTAATATATCCTCCCTATCCAGCCTCTCCAGCCCCCGGGTGCATTTGTACATCATTATCATGTCTCCCCTCTCTCTCTCCTCTCTTTTAGACTCGGTAGATTTAATTTGTCTAGCCTCCCTTCATATGGCAGTTCTCTGAGACTTGGAACCAATCTAGTAACTGCTCTCTGGATTCTTTCTAACTTGTGAATATGCTTCTTTAGATGCGGGGACCACACCACTGCTGCATACTCCAATCTTGATCTAATCATACTTTTTATAATTTTCGCTACCATGGTCTCATCCAAGTAGTTCAGAGCAACTTTCATATTCCCGGCCATTGCATACATTCCGCTAAAGAGCTTGTTAATATGTTTCTCTGGCGACACGTTATCTTGTATAATCAACCCTAAATCCTTTTCTTTTTCGGCCTTGCTAATTATATTATCTCCCATCCTGTACTCCCAATTTGGTCTATTCACACTTCTTCCCATATTTAACACATGGCATTTACTTATATTAAATTTCATTTTCCACTTGGTGCTCCATTCGTATATTTTATCTAAATCCCCTTGCAGCTCCTCACAACTACTTTTATTTGTTATTTGTCTCATAATTTTTACGTCATCTGCAAACATTGACATGTAGGAGTTTATGCCTATCGGCAGGTCATTCACGTACATAAGGAACATGAGAGGTGCCAACACAGATCCCTGCGGCACATACAGGGGCACAGGGCCTTGGATGGGGCTTTGGTTTCCCGGGTGTTTCCGCACCCTCCTCAGCTCCCCGCCTTGGAGTGGCTTCGGTCACCTGGGCTTTATTAGTGGTAAGCAGGGAGGGTTTTATGGGGCCGCTCAGTTATGGCCTTGGCCTTGCTCGGGACCTTGGGGCTGTTCGGCCAGACAGCCTGGGGAACAGCAACAACAACATCTCATATACATATATATGTACAGTATTATGTATATGTATTTATTATATACATACAGATATACATATCAATGAATACACTCTACCCCCAGTGACACGTGACTCCATGATCCACGGCCACGCACGTATCCCCTCACCCACCTCACTGCCTCAGTTAGTCATCAGCATGTCTCCGTGCAGGGTGTATCGGTGCTATATGGACGATTCGCCCAGACTATTTAACCCCGTATAGGCTGGAATTTTCCTCCCTCTTGGGGTAGACATTTCGCCCTAATAATCAGTTTTATTCAGTGTAGCACCTAACTCCCTAAATGATACTTTAAAGTCTGATTGTAAAAGTTATGTACACTGTAGCCTACATACTTTACTAAAATTTGTTTTTGTGAATGTGACACACGTTGGCCTACTCGTATTCTGATCGAATATTTACAACACTATACAGTATAGTAGTTAGCTAGTTTGATACGGTACGTTAGTGAAATTATAACCCTTTGAGGTTCACGACTCATTTAGTATATTTTTTATTATAATGTAAAACTTGCAAAATAAACAACTAAAACTGGGACGATACAAGATAAATGAAAAAAAAATTATCAAAATCGCTATGTGGAAACAACTCTTAATAAAATAAAATTTTGAAATAAAAGAACACAATCCACCACATAGGGTGTACACAACTACATGCGCAAGTCAATTTGTTTCCCAAGTAAACTGATCGCACATATAACAATGCACTGTCGTCACGTTCAAGGAATAAGTCAATTTGGGAAGTCGGGGTCGTTCTGGTAAATTTTACTAAACTCTGCATGAATAAAGAAACTACATTAAGTGTCAAAATGTTCTATTAAAATCAAATTTGCAACTTAACAAGATAATAACAATAGTACAAAATACAAATATCACTCACTAACGATAGTGCTATCGGGTATATTTGAAGATATTATTCATATTAGCAAGGTTGTATGAAGGTCGACGGGTTGTTGTTGTTGTTCCCCAAGCTGCCTGGCCGAACAGCCCCAAGGCCCCGAGCAATTCCAAGGCCATAACCGAGCGCCCCCACAGAACACTCCCTGCCGACCACAATAAAGCCTGGGTGACCGAAGCCACTCCATGGCGGGGAGCTGAGGAGGGTGCGGAAACGCCCGGGAAACCAAAGCCCCACACAGGGCCCTGTGCCCCTCAGCAATTATGAAGAGAAAGTTGAGGGGCAAGGGGAAAATGTGACGCTTTGGCTTCCAATCTTGGTAGATTGGGAGGTCAATCCACGGAAAAGACGCCGTCACTTGAGATCTAGAAAATATATAAGTTAAAGGAACAGTCAGAGTAAGCTATGGGTATGGCAGAGATCACTCAGTTCTCACTCTGATAGACCAGCCCATCACCACTTATTTGATATAGTGTTTATGGTACCCTGTTCATTCCCCGAGATCGTTCCTAAGCTGTATAAAACCGTCTAAAAGATTACCAGAATAAACTGTCAACATGAGTTAGACTCCCCAAGGGTTAGTTGTAAAGTTGAACATTCCCAGTTTACTCAATAGAAGGGACTGAAGTTCT
This sequence comes from Paralithodes platypus, assembly GCA_032716605.1. Classification (NCBI taxonomy): domain Eukaryota; kingdom Metazoa; phylum Arthropoda; class Malacostraca; order Decapoda; family Lithodidae; genus Paralithodes; species Paralithodes platypus. The sequence continues at coordinate 22,163,877 of CM064571.1, read as the reverse complement.
TGGAAAGGGGCTCCAGTCCTGACGCTATTCATGATTTACAGTGTGCTGGCTTAATAATCCAGAAGGGTTGATAGCCTCTGAAGCCCTATTTTAAGTAACTAAGTTTGCTTGAGCTGTTTATCAAGCTACTTCGCCAGTGTATCATAACGATCATAACCCACGACAATACACCTCCCCTCGATTAAATTGAGTATTTTTATTATTCAGTTGAGCTTGTGTTATCGTTGTGAAAGGTTGTCAGGCAGTGTCTTAGGTATCATAGGAACGACATTTATTTACATAAAAGCCTCCAATAATCTCGTATTGATAATCTCGATTTTGATAATTTAATTTGACTTTATATTGTCCTTGTCCCAATTTTGGTTTGTTTAGTTTGCAAGTTTTACATTTTAATTTATCAGGGATTATATGAAAAAATGGGCGAAGTGGTGATTAGGAGGGCGATTCGTCCACCCAGTAGGTAATATAGGAGTTTGTTTAGCAAGAAATCCGGAAAAAAGGGGCAAAATTGTGGGGCGCAGACCCATATAGAATTATCTCCATATACTGTGTTATTCCTACAATGCAAAATTCCTACAGCGCGACGGGCTCTGCCGCCCATATAGTCGCGTTATAGGAGGATGGACTGTATTGTATTTCCAACGCCTTTCATTCTCCCCAACGTTTGCTGGTTAAATATGCAGCAGTTTGTTTGCAATACTGTACTGTTTTTACCTTTCACAAAATTACCATTTAACCCATACAATACTGGTGACGTCCTATTTATTATAATATAGCTACATTTAGATGATTTTATACAGCTTAAGAATGATCTGAAGCAGTTAAAGGAGTTGATGTAAATAATCAGTAGCCATTTTATTACTAAAGGTCCTTCCATAACTTTAATAAAATTGTCTAAAAGTTGCCATATTATTATTCAAAGGACTCACTGGTACTGTATGGGTTAAGAACATTTATATGGAGGGAAACCTGGAGTTACTAATTTATCATGTGTAAAAAGATCACATTTAATTTCCAAAATCTCTCTGAATAGCATACAGTAAATATAGTGACATCAGAGTAATGTATTTTTCCCTCTTCAATGGCCTAAAAAGGCACAAAATGCTCAATTTCATACATTAAATTCCAAAAAAAAAAGCCGGGGGTGCATGATAGACCTCGCACATGACAAAACTATATCAAATTACAGGGGGCCCCCCAAATGAACCTCAGCTTAGGGCCCCAAAGGGCTAGGTCCTGCCTTAAGTGACATGACATTTATCTGGTAGTTTTCTTGCTCAGATCTGACTGAGAAAGTGTTAAACTGTGTGCTGCAGAGCATTGACTTGACCCCATGGAGAACTTTCATGAGGTTTAGGGCTGTATTCTGTTACCACACTATGTGGTGATGGGCTGGTCTGTCAAAGTGAGAGTTCAGCATTCTCTGCCATACCCATAGCTTACTCTAACTGTTCCTTTTACGTATATATTTACTAGATCTCAAGTGGTGGCGTCTCTTCCGTGGATTAACCTCCCTACTGCCAACCTCGAGGTTAACAGACTGGGAGCCAAAACGTCACATTTTTCCTTTTCCCCTCAGCTTTCCCTTCATAACTGCTGAGGTGCACAGGGCCTTGGGTGGGGCTTCGGTATCCCGGGCATTTCCGCGCCCTCCTCGGCTCCTCGCCTGTGAGCGGCTTCGGTCACTCAGGCTTTATTGTGGTAGGCAGGGAGGGTTCTGTGGGGGCGCTTGGTTATGGCGTTGGCCTTGCTTGGGGCCTTGGGGCTGTTCAGCCAGGCAGCCTGGGGAACAGCAACAACAACCACACTATGCTTCTTCACAACGTCAGGCGTCAGGGCGGGTGCCCAACCCCGAAAGGGGTTGAAATAGGGGAGCTATCCCCCCGCCAAAGGCGGCTTTCTAGGGCCTTTCCTAACTGTTGCTGAGAGGATTGGGTTCTAGTCATGTGGTGATGGGCTGGTCTATCAGAGTGAGAACTGAGCGATCTAGCCATACCCATAGCTTACTCTGACTGTTCCTTTTACTTATATATTTTCTAAATCTCAAGCCTTTCCTAACTGTTGCTGAGAGGATTGGGTTCTAGTCATGTGGTGATGGGCTGGTCTATCAGAGTGAGAACTGAGCGATCTCTGCCATACCCATAGCTTACTCTGACTGTTCCTTTTACTTATATATTTTCTAAATCTCAAGTGACGGTGTCTCTTCCCAATCTACCAAGATTGGAAGCCAAAGTGTCACATTTTTCCTTTGCCCGTCAACTTTCTCTTCATAATTGCTGAGGTGCACAGGGCCCTGGGTGGGGCTTTGGTTTCCCGGGCGTTTCCTCACCCTCCCCAGCTCCCTGCCATGGAGTGGCTTCGGTCACCCAGGATTTATTGTGGTCGGTAGGGAGGGTTCTGTGGGGGCGCTCGGTTATGGCCTTGGCCTTGCTCGGGGCCTTGGGGCTGTTCGGCCAGGCAGCTTGGGGAACAGCAACAACAACAACGTCAGACGTCAGTACGTGTGGAGAATGAGAAGTGCGAGTTCTTTGATCTGAATGTTGGGTTAAAACAAGGGTGTGTGATGTCCCCATGGCTGTTCAATGTACAGTAAACCCTCGCTAACTCGGACGAATTGGGGGGAGACCACTTCCGAGATGCCCGATTTTCTGAGATGTCCGCCGTCCGACTTAAGAGAGGGAAATTCCGAATTATAAGAGGAAAGTCCGCGTCCGAGAAAATTGAGATTTTTTTGTTTTTAAAGTGTGAAATTTATCATATTAATGACAAATACGAACCTTATTATGTTTTCAGGGTCAGTACAGTACATAGTAATTAATATTAACACAATAATTAAAAGGCACAGGCTTCAATTCATCCTAAAATCACTTAAAACCGAGTGAGAGAACATTGTAAACCGGACACAAATCCCGCCCAACTTGGAATTTTCCGAGACATACAGGGACATTTCCGAGAGGCCTATGCCATTCCGAGAAGTGCGGGTTTCCGACTAAAACGAGTCCGAGTTAGCGAGGGTTTACTGTATATATGGATGGAATCCTGAAAGAAATACAAGGAAGAGCAGTGGATGTTGGTGTACCTCTGATAAGGGAAGGAAACGAGTGGAAGTTGCCTGTGCAGTACTGCTGTTTGCTAATGATATAGTTCTGATGAGCGATAGTGAATGGGAGTTGCAGGGGCTGGTAAATATGTTTGGAACAGTGTGTGGAAAACGGAATCTGAAGGTAAATGTGGGGAAGAGCAAGGTTGTGGTCTTTGAAAGGGGTGCAGCTACAGAGTGTGAGGTGAGGTGAGGTTGAACGGTCAGGTTATGGAGTATGTCAGCTCATTTAAGTACTGTACTGTATTTGGGAAGTATGTTGAGTAAAGATTAGAGTAGGGTAAGGTGGGGTGAATCCGCCGCGAAACGTGGTTTTTTAATAACAGCATCCAACTGAATCAGAATTAAGAATTTTTTGTTTACATAACTTTAACATTCTCGCTTTCCTGCACACGCTCATATCATTTTTATTTGAAAAAACAAAACATTAAGGTTTGTAATGGGTGGCGAAAACCGTTACTCGTGCGGCGGATTCACCCCGCCCGACGGGGTGAATCCGCCGCGGTTATATATTATCGATGATTTAATCCTGCCATGGCGATTTTACCCCAAATTAAGTAACAATTAAGATGTTTTATTATTAGATTGATATAATCCAAGTATTTTGGTATAATTATATACGGTAATTATATATTATATATTTATAGAATTTAGAAAATTATATAATTATACTGTATAAATTTTTGCCTGATTTTTTTTTTTTAGTTTCCACTTAGAAATCACAGACAACCATCTTGTAACAAAAAAAAAGTGTATTGGGAGATGTAAAGTCGCCGCCACGAAAAAATTTCAAGACCGCTTACATATTTTTCAGTTTGAAATATTATGGAAAAATATTTTTCTTCGTTAAATAAATGACAACTATGCATGTTTGTGTTCTATCATCATCTACACGTACTATAAACATACCTAGAATAAATTCTATACGTATTTGGATTTATGACGAATTGTTTTAGACAAGTATCTTACGTCCGCGGCGGATTCACCCCACCTTACCCTACTGTATGGATGAAGAAGTGCGGGAGAGGGTGCAACAGAGGAAGAGGGTTGTAGGAACGCTGAAACCAGTAAAAAAAAAAATAGGGTGGTCAGCATGGAAGTCCTTGCATGACAGTGTGGTAATCCCGACATTGACTTACGGGATAGAAGCATGGACGTTGGTGAAGAGACTCAAACCAAGAGTGAGAGGGGTGGATACGAGTTACAGTACTTGAGAAGTACGTGCAGAGTTACATGGAGGGATAGACAGACGAATGAGGAAGTACGAGAGAGGTGTGGTGTGGATGTAGATGTGCTGGAAAGTGTGAAAAGGAACACCTTGAGATGGTTCGGCCATGTGGAACGTATGGGAAGCAAGAGAATGACGAAGAGAGTGTACGAGAGTGAGGTGGAGGGACAGAGAGGGAAATGTAAACCGAGTGAGAGGTGGAAGGATGGAGTTAAGCAGTATATGAGTGAAGGCGGTGCTGGATGGGAAGAGGCGCGTCGACTTACTGGGGACAGAGGTGCACGGGGCAGTTTCGTTCGTGGCCACCCCTTCGGGGTTCACGGCGTCCGGCAATAGATAGATTATGGTTTAGTAAAGTTAAGATATCGTTCTGATTGGTCAGTTGTGAAGCTCATAGCAAGGTTGCCAACATGTACAAATAGGAAGACTGGCAAAACTGATCTATTTAATCTATTAAGTGATCACAAATATACCCATGTGTTACCAATCGACTGGGTTGTGTACCGACCGAGAATACTGCCCATAGACAGGCTGACGAATACTTGCATAGATGTAGGCCTTCAAATGACAACCATTTTCATTGTACCCTGCATTGTAAACTTTTCTAAATATTATCCCTCATGAGTGTTGGATCTCCTGCAATTCAAAGCTTCTTGTACTGTAATCGGTATGCGACAAGTGTTTCTTTTATTGGACATTTGAGTCTAGCAGTTTACAAATTAGACTTGTACAGTACAAGAATTCAGTCAACTAAATTAATTTCTCTTCTGTGTTGTTTCTGATAACCATGCATAGTATTTCAATGTTGCCAAAAAAATTGGTCATATTGAATTAACATTATACGCTATTATGTATTACCCTCTTAAATTTTGCAAAGCTGAAAGTAATCCCACCTAAAAAGAATTATGAGAATAAGTAATCCTGTCTGAAAAAAAAAAAAAAAAAAACTATTTACCTGCAATCATAATGTAACAACACAAACCTACTTCATCTCTTCTCTCTCTGGACACAGCACCATCGATGGGAGGATAGACCAGGTGAATCAGGTATTGGAGTTGACCCGGGGGGCTGAGGGAGCAGCCCGGTACACCGCCCTCGACCGCTGGACCAACCAACTCCAGTACCTCCAGTCTGTCATTGTCACCAAGATGAACTGATATAGGGGCTTGCTGAGGGGGGCGCTGTTTCGGCTGCAGTTTGAGCTGTTTCTCCTCAGGCCCGAGCTGAATTTGAGGGAGTCTGTGATGGTGGTGTGGGGGCAGGCACGGAATGCTTTCTCTCATTGCTTGCACTGTGAAAATCGGCAGTAGCTAATCCTTTCAAGACGGGGACTATTTTATTCTAGCTACAGCCAGACGATTTTATATACAGTATTCAGCTTCAGAAGGACCTAACAAAGTTAAAATTTGAGAATGGACAATAGAAAACTTCTTTGATTGTGGTGTATTAGGACTGCTGGTAAACTTTGAGTAGTGATTGAAAGTTCAAATAATTAGTTTTTCATTGCCTGCTGATTAAAAAACGGTCGATAGGAACTTTTTGTAAAATATTTATTTATTGAATTTGTAAGAAACTTATAATAGCAGTTTAGACACACTAAGAAGTCCAAGTGTATGAAACCTTTGATTATTAAAATTATTGCCTCTCTTTACTCTAGACTGATTTACTGTACCACATCACATGAAAAATGTTTATGCTGCCAAAATTTCATATGGATAAACTGTCGTTTCATTACTTTTATTGTTTAAGCATGTGGAGCAAGAAAAGTTTTCAAACTGACAACTTTTAATAGATGGGGAATCCTGTATTTATTCTTGTTTATAATGTTGAGAGATTGGCTTTATAATAAATATTCTTAATGTTGTAATTATTTATTTAATTATATCCAATTAATTATATTCAAGCCCAGAGGAAGTATGAGGTAAACGGAAAGTAGGAGGCAGAGTATCAGAAAGGGTAGCGAGTACATGCATACAATGGTTTAACGTCATTTTCAGACGGGGTTGCCTTTCAGTAGTTGGAGTGTACTGTAGTACAATAAAGTCCCGCCACAGCACTGCCCCACCAAGTCATCACTGTGGCTGATGTTGGTATAGTGCTAACCGTGCCTCAGCAAGACTCGACGGAGTCCCCCTGCAGTATCTGCAACCACACCAGCCTTAACAGTGTCACAAAAAGACAACACCACAACAAGACTCCACTGTATATTAGGCAATTTGGATTATAGAACAATAAAGTCCTGCCCCAACACTGCTCCAATATGGATGATGTTCAGGGGACCCCTGGCCATCCTTGACAGATCTGTGTCGAGCGGATCAAGTTGCCTTGACGCGCTTGCTCATAGGGCACACACGTTACACACAGTCCCGTCCTTCTCCTGCCCTACTATCCGTTCAGGTCGCTCATCATCTATCCTCTTTAATTTATGACATTTCCTCTGGCTTTTCCTAGTACAGTAGATGTTTCCAATTTTACGTGTACCTGGCCTTATGAGGGCTTTTGTCCAGTAGGCTGATAATATTGATCTTCCTTCCTTCCTAAATCTTCAACTTCCTACTTCACTAACCCTGGTTGGTACCGGCTTCCTTGAGTAAGGGGATGAGTAATAGTCTCTGTTGGCTGTTACAGCGCTATTGAATCTCAAAGTGGAGGCTAGAGAGAAATAGGGCTTAATGAAAGTCCCAAGATGATTATTATTTCTGTATTATCATCATTACAGTATCTTATATATGTACAGTAAGGTAGAGCAAAAAGTTATGTAGCATAAAACTTAATTCATTATTATATTTATACTGAATTAAAACATAGAATAATATAGATTATTCAAATATTCAGAATAATTAAGTTGTTTGTACATATTCCGTCACATAACTATATATGGAAAGTATGTATGTATATACTGGACAGTACTCGCACAGCTGGGGACGGCCGACTCGAGTCAGAATATTTTGAGATTTGTTTTCCTTGGTTGCATTATTTGGTACCGTCACATATCCAAGCAGTTGCATAGGTTGTTTCTTTATACAGTATGTATACTTTATTGTAATACAATACACTTGGAAAGTACCTCCATAATGTATTTGGGGTGACCGGTCAACTCAACCAGTAGACCATTTCGACTAGTAGCTCTCAACCAGTACCAAATCAACCAATTCGGTTAGGTTAGGTCAGTACAGTACAGTACTATATTTTGGCACTGGTTTGGTTGGTCTGGGTTAATTTGGCACTGGTTGAAATGGTCTACTGGTTGAGATGACATGGAACCCTGCCTGCATGCTAACTTGATGTATTGTATATAATAGAGATGGACCGAATATTCGTTTCGAATTCGTATGTCCGAATATTCGCTATGTTTTTTAATATTCGTATTCGTATTCGTATTCGCATTTCCCTTCATAGCTATTTGCAAATATGCGAATACGTTCACGAAACCAATAGAATATATACACAAATGTTAAATATTAAATTTTAAAGTTAACACAAACGAATAAATAACAGTGTAGATGTGCGTTGGGGCCGCTAAAATGGAATGAAGGAGGACTGAGCAGTGTTGCTACTTAACTGTATTTAATAGTACCAGATCAAAATACTTTTCTCATTCATCAGTATATCCATCTACCTCTTTTTCTGAAAATATCTCGTCAAGGGCAAAAATGCGGAGATAAGCGCCACAGCAAAAAGCACAGCCTAGCATAAGCTTTCAGACTTTATTGTCAAACTGTGCTGTCTATCGTAGGGATGCGGCGACCCCACCGCCCGCCACTTTGGTGGCGCAATCAGCCTCTGGAGCAGTGGACCACTGGTTCCTATCTTCAGAAAATTCCTGTGCTTGGTATGCTTCCAGCCAGGGCCCCACTGGGGCAAAACAGTGGTGGAACTGCCATCCGGATGAGGGACTGCTCTGGGTCTTCTCCATCGGTGCTCATGGTCATAATCCACTTAGTGGAAATGGCACTGTGGAGTGGGTCAGTCGGGGCATGTCTGGGAGCCTGGAGGCAGTTTCTGCCATGGCCATCCCTTTTGGGGTGCTTCCTCTAGAAGCGGGGCATCAGATTTGATGATGATGGGGAAATTCTGGTAAATTTGGCTAAACTCTGCATGAATAAAGAAACTACAATTAGTGTCAAAATGTTCTATTAAAATCAAATTATTATTAGACCATTTTACTTTGCTCCCGTGTGTGTGAATTTGTATTTTGTTTTTGTGTTCATTGTTTTCTGTTGTGTTGTCCCTATTCTGGCTCTGTCTTGAGTATATAGAATAGAATATTTCTATTAACTTGCTCATGTAGTAATGTACACCCTATGTGGTGGATTGTGTTCTTTTATTTAATAATTTTCATTTTAGTAAGCGTTGTTTCCACATAGCGATTTTGATAATTTAATTTGACTTTATATTGTCCTTGTCCCAATTTTGGTTTGTTTAGTTTGCAAGTTTTACATTTTAATTAATATGTATAAGGTCACAGAGAGCAACAGAACTTATGTGGGTAACTGTACATACACAATAACATGATAGGAAAATAGAATCAACCCAAAGATGTTAAGTGGCCTCATAATCTACAATAACTACGATAGACAGCACAGTTTGACAATAAAGTCTGAGAGCTTATGCTAGGCTGTGCTTTTTGCTGTGGCGCTTATCTCCGCATTTTTGCCCTTGACGAGATATTTTCAGAAAAAGAGGTAGATGGATATACTGTACAGATGAATGAGAAAAGTATGGCATAGGATGAACGAATATAGAAATGGAAAATGTGAATGAGTGAAGTTTTTTTTTTTTTTTTTTTTTTTCTATGTGATTGAGGGAGGCAAAAGGCATAACTGCCTATAGCGAGTGCCTCCCCCATAGTTGAAAGAGTGACAGGGCCAAAATCAAGGGACGTTCGAGCCAAAATGCCTGGACACACGGAGTTTGAAGCAATTTAAGTCATAGGAAGAGGGAAAGACTGATTCTGGGAGAGAGTTCCAGAGCTCAGATGTTGAGTAGAAGAAAGTTTGAGAGTAACGTTTCACTCTTGGGTTGGAGAGTTGCACAGAGTAGGGGTGGGATTGAGTTGCAAGACGGGTACCACGTGCCCTACGTAAAGGAGGTGGTATGCACTGGGATAGCTCTGAGGAACACTGATTATTATAGTAGCGATAGAATAGCGAGAGAGAAGTATATGAATAAGTAAATTATAGTCTTTAAAACTGACCAGGGACTGTGTGGTTGTTGTTGTTCCCTAAGCTGCCTGGCCGAACAGCCCCGATGTGTGGTTAAATTGTAGAGCATGTAGAGCAATCATAAAAACAGTATCCCATAGTCATTTGTGAAATAAATTTGTTGAGGATATTGTGATGTACATGTCTGGTGTGTAATGTTGGTTACTGGATGACTTTCATTGTAATAGCTATGATATGTCTATCCCCCATCCCTTTACCCTCCAAGGAGTTGCTGCAGTTGTTAGATTGACTGGGTTTACTTGAGACCTGACACTGTCCTCAAATATAATGTATAAGATTGTCTTAACATCAGTATCTTGTGAGATTTGTTTTCCTTGGTTGCATTCTTCAGTACTGTCACACAACCAAGCAGTTGCATAGGTTGTTTCTATATACAGTATGTATATTATATACTAGAGATGGAACGAATATCAATTTTCACTATTTGCGAATACGAGTACGAATACACATTTTTTGTTGTAAAATTCGCGAATACGAATAGCGAATATTTCAATCCTTATTTCATCCTTCAAGAACTGGTAATTATTTTTATGTCACCAACAAATGTTAATTAAATTACTATGAAAATAATTACCAGAAGTTGATGACGATGTGAATGTGTAATTTCTTAAATATCATAAATGAACTGTATGAATTAATGTTTAATATATTGTAAGAGTTCAGCCATAGAACATTGAATAATTATAATTAAATCCATTCAATTTTCTGTTTCCAGTCCTCAGTCCCAATGTTGCCACTTGATTTGGTACATTTGACTCTCTCAAGTACATTTTATACATTTTCCAATAAAATAGTCCATATCTGGTATTAAATACGAAATCAGTGAGGAAATATGATGGAATATATTTTAGTGACATGCTATTATATTGGATATGTCTGAAATGGCAATATTGCGACGGTTCAAATGTCCAGGTCCAGCACACGTTCGTTTACCGGGCAGTGATTCCACTTTATAATAATTTGGTAGGCCTACTTTTCACTAGTTTGACATGGTACTATTAAATACAGTTAAGTAGCAACACTGCTCAGTCCTCCTTTATTCCACTTTAGCGGCCCCAACGCACATCTACACTGTTATTTATTCGTTTGTGTTAACTTTAAAATTAAATATTTAAATTTTGTTTATATATTCTATTAGTTTCGTGAAAATATTCGCATATTTGCAAATAGCTATGAAGGGAAATGCGAATACGAATATTGAAAAACATAGCGAATATTCGGACATACGAATACGAAACGAATATTCGGTCCATCTCTATTATATACACTACATCAAGTTAGCATGTGTCTATGACCAAATACATTATGGAGGTACTTTCCAAGGGTATTGTATTACAATAAAGTATACATACTGTATAAAGAAACAACCTATGCAACTGCTTGGATATGTGACAGTACCAAATAATGCAACCAAGGAAAACAAATCTCAAAATATTCTGACTCGAGTCGGCCGTCCCCAGCTGTGCGAGTACTGTCCAGTATATACATACATACTTTCCATATATAGTTATGTGACAGAATATGTACAAACAACTTAATTATTCTGAATATTTGAATAATCTATATTATTCTATGTTTTAATTCAGTATAAATATAATAATGAATTAAGTTTTATGCTACATAACTTTTTGCTCTACCTTACTGTACATATATAAGATACTGTAATGATGATAATACAGTAATAATAATCATCTTGGGACTTTCATTAAGCCCCATTTCTCTCTAGCCTCCACTTTGAGATTCAATAGCGCTGTAACAGCCAACAGACTATTACTCATCCCCTTACTCAAGGAAGCCGGTACCAACCACGGTTAGTGAAGTAGGAAGTTGAAGATTTAGGAAGGAAGGAAGATCAATATTATCAGCCTACTGGACAGAAGCCCTCATAAGGCCAGGTACACGTAAAATTGGAAACATCTACTGTACATGTACTAGGAAAAGCCAGAGGAAATGTCATAGATTAAAGAGGATAGATGATGAGCGACCTGAATGGATAGTAGGGCAGGAGAAGGACGGGACTGTGTGTGCCCTATGAGCAAGCGCGTCAAGGCAACTTGATCCGCTCGACACAGATCTGCAAGGATGGCCAGGGGTGAACATCATCTTGAATACTGCACAGGTGGTTAGTGGTTTCAACAGCCACCCACTCCCTCCGCCAAGCCGCCCAAACGCAGTCCTGGAGAACAGAGAAAACGTCAGTCAGGCGCAATAGAGAAGGTGATGGAGTGTTTCTGCAGGCTTGTTTTGCTAGAAAATCTGCTTTCTCATTCCCTTGGATCCCGATATGAGCGGGTACCCAGCATATGGTAATGGTACGGCCCGACTCTAAAAAGTCATGGAGTGTGCGGATGACAACGCATACAAGGTATTTCTGTAGCCGTAAATGATTGTATTGCCTGAATTGCACTATAGAGTCACTACAAATAACTTGTGAGGGACATTAATGGGGAAAAAATAAATCAAGTACTGTATAGGGCACTTCGGATGGCTCGAAGCTCAGCGGTGAAAGCGGACGAGCATGACGGAGGGAATATGGACGAGTGCCATACTCAGACACAACCGCGTATCCAACAGGGGAGTGAATTTTAGACATATCCGTGTAAATAAACGAAGCGAGCGAGTGATTGAGGGCTAACATGCATCGGGCATAGGGGGTTAGAGAGGTGGGTGTGTCAATCAGCAAAGAGGAGACATACTTTAGGACGCCGAAGGCACCATGGCGTAAGATCGCTAAGGGGCACAGGTGATGAATGAAGAGGAACATCATAAGAAGAAAGTAATTGTCAGGATTATTATTATTATTATAGGAGATGCCGAAGTCTCCAACCAGGGTGCAGAAACACCATCAAGATGAATCCACACAAAACACCCGGAGGCACTGGAGAGAGACTACGGCAACTTAGGAAAAAATAAAAACATATCCTGTATACTGTACATATACACATATTAAACACAGATACCATATTATGCAGTGGAGGATATCAAGTATAAAATATATAATACAATAAAATAGAATAAAATAAGTTTAATTTTGTTTTATTAATGCTGCAAAAAAGCATTAACTCTAGACTTAAAAATGGAGATATGAGCTGAATTGACTAGCTCATTTGGCAACTTATTCCACAAATCAACCATGGCCGGCACAAAACACCGTGAAAACTGTGTACTGTAGTAGAAAAATTAACACGGCTCATGGCAAGATCATTAAGATTGCTTGTGAATCTAGTTACACGAGCCCGGACATAGGGCCCAGGCAGAACCCCACGTAAGGGATGCTGAGGGTTGTTAAAAACTTTAAATAAAAGACTAAGGGCACCAACTTTACGTCGATGACACAGATCAAGAGACAAATGAGGTAGAATAATACTGATGGAATTTAGCGACCTGTCAAGCAACTTGAGATGGCAGTCAGCTGCTGACAACCAGACAGTTGAGCAGTACTCGAAATGTGGCAAAATAAAAACATAAAAAGACTTGATAACTGTGGCGTCACAAGCAAATGTTTTATAAACCTTGCAAAGCAGACCAATTTTTTGGGAAATAGAAGAGGAGAAAGAACGAATATGCTTTTCAAAAGTAAGTTTGGGATCAAGAGTAACTCCTAACAAACGCAGAGTATCCACATTCTCAATTTGCTCGCCAAAAACTTGTAGATAAGGATGGGGAGGATCCAAGGTACGAGAACTGCTGATGATAATGGAGTGTGTTTTACTAGCATTAAGTTTCATGCCCCAAAGTTCACACCATGATGTAATTTTGGCTAAATCCCTATTCAGAGCAGTAGCAATTACGTGTCGATCTATTGGTGATGGAATTGACGCATATAAAGTTGTATCATCAGCATAGGAGATTAGTTTATTTTCAAGCTCGGAACACAGGCCGGCAGTAAAAATAATAAAAAGCAAATGCCCAAGGACACTGCCTTGTGGAACACCAGAAACAACAGTAACAGAAGGGGAATGACACCCATCAATGACCACAGACCGAGATCTTTTCGTCAAAAAATCTTCAGAGATCCTTAAAAAATCGCCACCAATACCGATGAGCTGTAACTTATACAGAAGTGCTTTATGGTTGACTAAATCAAAAGCAGAACTAAAGTCAATAGCCACGACACGAGACTCATGTCCCTGGTCCAATGAAGATTGCAAGTCATGGGTGAGTGTCAGAAGCGCATCACATGTACCCAGTCCCTTACGAAAACCAAACTGTGAGTTTGGTATCAAATTATGACTTATTACAATAAGAGGAAAGGCATCTGGACAAAAGCCTCTCATAGAGCTTGGATAGGATAGGTGTAATGGAGATAGGGCGATAGTCATTAGGAGATAATGAGGCAGTATTTCCCTTTGGAATAGGAGTGATAATAGCCTTATGCCAGCAAAGAGGAAAACTACCTGATTTCAAAAGCAACCTAAACACCACGGCCAATTTAGGTGCCAAGACCACTGAAACCTTTTTAAAAAAGAGGGAAAAACCCATCCGGGTCTGTGCCACCATAGGTATCAAGATCCAGCAAGTACCTTTTCAGTTCAGATGATTTGAATGCCATTGAATTGAGGTTGGGTCTAGGGAAACATGTCAATGGCAAAGACAATTCCTGATTACTCTGCTTATTAATAAAAATATTAGATAGAATATTGGCCTTCGATAATGGATCAAAAGAGATGGAGCCATCAGAATCACAGAGAGGAGGCATGGAGGAATCTATTCCAAATAAAGAGGATTTCAAAGCAGACCACCATTTATGAGGCTGTGTAGTTCCTGCCAGAACATCCTGAAGATGGGAGTTATAATCCCTCTCAGCACCATCATAAACTCTGCGCAGCTGCCCTTTTAAAAACATAATTTTCCCAATGCAAGGGGGTTTGATTACGCCTCCATAGACGATATGTAGCCTGTTTGTCAGGCTGCATCTTATGATGAGCATAAGATAGATCCAGGGGGCCATCAAATAGGTCGCAAATAGTAGGGTCAGTCATGAACTGGGTAGCAGTGCGCATCACAAGGCTAGTGAAAAAAAACTCCATGCTTGAGCAGGCAGAAACCCGAGACTCCTCTATAGGAAGTGAAGACACCCACCACTTGACCAGCCGGCTGGCTGGTACAGGACAGTACATTTACTTTCATATATTATATGAGAGTAAATATAAATATATAAATAGCTTCTTAACCATACTACAGTAGATGACGTTTTCCACATAGCGATTTTGATTAGTTGTTTTGTCTTTTTACTGTGTTTGTATACGTTTTGGTTTGTTCATTTTGCAAGTTTTACATTATAATTTTGTAATGCTACTGCAAGCTAATTTTATTCAGCTTAGGAAGGACCTCTAGGAATCAAGGAGTTAGAAGACATATCTCAATTCACCCTCTACATCACACAGGTCCCATAAATTTAATAAAATCATTGGGAGTTAGCAGGAATAATATACAGAAACAAGTATTATCTGATAGAAGGGGTTATTACTATCAGCAACTCAATCACTCAACCAGAATTGGCAAGTTGGTGTTGAAGGAAAGATGTGCATGTGGAATGTTGTGCTGTGGACAGTGTTTGGGAATCTGTAAACGTTGGGATCTGATCCTAAGTTCTATAGGTTCATTAACCTTATCTAATCCATGGCGCGTTCTTTTTTTTACCACTCGTTTCACCCAATTAGTTTGGTAACATTTCAACCAATTTGTTTGGCGAGTATAAGATATTGTGCCACATTTAGGTCACTTACTGTTATATTTTCTGAGTGAGGGACAGCAAGCCTGCAGTTTAGGAGAATCCGGGACATATTTATACCAAAAATTAAAGAAATTTAGCTTGAAGGAGAGAGTGGAGGCATATATATTTATTCAATACTCTATTCTATTTTATTTCTAAATTTATTTGTTTATACTGTATATATATATATATACCGGTATATATATATATATATACAGTATACCGGTATATATAGTGTACTGTATTTGTTGTTTTTTTGCTTGCAGGGGTCTGGGGATTCATGTCTTTGTGTCAAAAAGGCAAACTAAAAAATAATTGCTTGAAAATGGAAAAAGCAACCAAAATCAATAGTAGCAATTATAACAACCCACCATAATAACCTACCCAAACGTCAGATGGGCTAGTGTTAATGAGTAAAGAAGTTCTGAGCCACAGGGAGTTTGTCTCTACATAGATACAATGTTCACCTTATCTTAAAATATGGGGTTTATATTCTTTCTATGAGTTAGCCATGTCTCACCTGAGCAAGGTGGCTCACAGAAACACAAAATAAAAGAGATGAACATAAATTATAAAAAAGTATTCCTCTCATAAATAATAAAAAGTATAGGCCTAAATATAAAAAAGTTTATAAATAATAATGATATCTGAGGGTGGTTTACTTGGCCATCAACTCCTTAGCCTTCTCTATAGGTTTGATCTGATGGCCAAGCCTGGACCAGACATAACAGGACTGAGGCTGGTAGGTCATGGTGGAGTAAGGGGAGGTGCGGTCCTTGAAGTAATCCGAGGGCGCGTGACACTCAAACTCCATGAACTCCAGTTTACGAGGGATGTCTTCCTCGGGACCTGAAAAGTAATTGCAATACAGTATCGATCATTGTTGGTGGGCTCGTGTTAAACTCCCACGATACAGAGTCTATGGATAACGAAGACAATTATAGGAGTTCAGCTATTATAATACTCGCTGTTGTTGTTGTTGTTGTTGTTGTCGTTCCCTGGGCTGCCTGGCTGAACAGCCCCGAGTCTCTAAGGAAGACCATGGCCGCGATCGGGCTTTCCCACAGGGCTCTCAAGGAGTGTAGATTATGTTGTTGGCGTAAGTAAGTGTGTGGAATGCAGTCTTCTATGATGTGTTTAATAGTATGGGGTGATGTGTTGCATCCTGGACAGGTGTCGAAGACGGAGTCATCCAATCTCTTCTAATAACTCAAAAGAGCTGGATGATGCCCACATCTCAGCCTGGTCAGGTGGACTCTGTCCTCGCGAGGAAGGGAGGACTCAGAAGGATGGATTTTGGGAGGTCGTGCATGCAGCTGCGTGTTGTCTTTGAGTGATTGGATGGAATGTCGAGACACATGAGTATGGATGTGTTTCTGGAAGCTGGTTAGGGGTTGACAGGGAGGGAGAGATGACAGTATTTGTGTGTGATATTGTGTGCTGGGTGTTGTTTTGATGTTCCTTGGTTTCTGTGGGTGTGTTGCCATGTAGTGTAGTGGATGGTGTTGGTTTGTGGAGGCTGCAGCCAGGAATTGAGTGCCTTTTATCATCTCATGTCCAGGTAGTCTTTGACTTTTTGACCTGAGGGTGTTAAGTGTAGGTGTTAGTATATTTTTGATGTTTGTGATATGTGGTTTAAATGTCATTAGAGTATCATACGTTACTCCTAGGATTTTGTGTGTTGTTGTTGTTGTTGTTGCTTGTGAGGAGGGTTGCAGTGGACTTGGCTGGGGTTAATTTGAGTTTGTTTGTAGCGCACCAGTCATGTACGGTAGTGTGTTGAGATAGGGTTGAAGGAGATGTGTTGCTGTATTTACGTTCAGTCATTCGTGAGGGATATCCGGGCATGCTTTGTAGAACGCAAAATGTTCGTAAGTGGGCGGTATTGCTCCAGTTTTTACATAATTACTCAATAGATGACATAATGCAAACCAACCTATGGTCTTCCTTGCATACGTTTCTCTCCCGATATCTATCGGTAAATTCAGACACCACATTGTAGCTTTAAGACATATATTATAAGTTAATTTACATATTTTTGCCTTGAAAGTATGTCTAAACAAAATTATGGGGAATTATTTTAACATGCTTTTAATTGACATTTGTGTATTTTTTGCTGATTATGTGTGGGTGGAAAAAATGTATCTTTAAATCCATCATATCAGAAATTATTCACAGATTAGAGACGAAACAACATACATTTTTAAGTTTGTTCAATAGTTTTGCATTCTCTATAAGGGTCATAATTTTCTTCTCTAATAAACCATAAAAAAGGGAGGGGGGAGGGAGGGAGCGGACTGGCTGGCGGGCGGTAAATAAACGTTTGGCGGGCGCGGCTGATTCAAACCATTTCATATATATTTATATATTTCATATAATATATCATTCACATTGCAGGACTCCTGTATTAGGTTTTCTCTACATCCCTTCGGGGATCAAACCTTTATTCTTCACTTAGCTACCTATTATGTATGTTGAAGGATCAAAGCCTTTTTCAGGAGGTGGTGAAGTCTTGGTGGGTAGAAGCCAGGTTAGAACAGCACTCTTTTCACAATACTGGTCCTGCAGAAGTCCTCTAATCTGGGCGTAGTACGCTCCACCGTCAATATCAACCACCGACACTATATCTCCAACTTGATAATAAAGACCCTGAAATTATTAGACTGCATTAAATATTTTATTTATCAATCATAATTTGTCAGTTCATAAATACTATACTGTACCTCTAACCTGATAGTATAAGACCCTGAAATCATTATCATTCATCTTAAATATTTTGTCTTTCTATTGTGCCGTTCCTGGTTTGGTTTGTATATTTTGCATGTTATATTATAATCATCAATATACGAAAATATTTATTCCAATCAGTATTTCTCAGTGAACAATCAACTTATACCGGTACTCAATATTGTATGCAATATGCAATTAGGGATTATCCTCTCTACCAAGAGCATCACCTCTGGGTGACCTGGACTCACACATGCATGCATGTCTGTCATATACATGTATTTAAGCTTTATAAAATAAATGACAGTACTGTGGCAGCTGAGTTTATGCAGATCTTCTGCTAACATGTGTTCCTCAGGTGGTTAACTTGCTTGTAAATTAACCATACACTACAAGGATAATTCTGTAATAATAGCTGGGATTGTATTCTAGCTGTCAAGGAGTAAATTATTTATTACTAAAAATATTATGTATGTACTGTATCTACCGTACATACAAATAAAACTAGTCTACATAAAAAAAACTGTGTTGACGGAGGTAATAAGAAGTAATAAAGTTGGATAACTTAGGGACCATAAAATGGCACTTTATGGGCCCCCTGGGGGAACGGGTGGATTCACATTTTGTGGAGGAAAAATAATGCGACCCACATATCCTACTGCATGTCGTACAAAGTGACTAAAAGGGGGGATATTGTAAGTATGGACCAACAAGCATCCTATACAGTACAAGATAGTCTTGTTATGGCAATATTTTGTTGTAGCACTGTTGAGGCTTGTATGGTTGCAGATACTACGGGTGCTGCAGGGGGACTTTGTTGAGTCATACTGAGAAATGGTTTGCACTACGCTAACATGAAAGGCTACTATTATGGTATGATGTGTTAGCTATTATAATGTAATCATACCATACTTTTACATGTACAGTAGATAATATGATAAATAACCTATCCAGTGATGACAATCATCATTGCCTTGCTTCCTCTTGGAGTCCTGGGAAACCGCCACTAAAGGATGGCCATAACAGAAACTTAGAAATGTATGCAGAATTAGCCTATACAATATTCTTACCTTGTAAAAGAGATATTCTGATGTAACTGGAGTGGCTACAGCAACTGGAGCTTTAGTGGCCTGGAATAAAATATGATTGAATATCAGATAATTATACAAACAAAAATAACCCGGTAAAGTTTACAAACTATAGAACAGTAGGTGATTTTTCCTTGCCAGCTTCTCTTACCAATTATGACTGAAAAATATTAAATATACACACGCAAATCTGATGTCCAAAAATCGCACAGGAGACGGATTGCAGCCTCCCACATGTTCAGGGTTGCAAGCATGAATGTAGGTAGTATGAATGGCAGAGCAAATGTGGAAGTGCCTGAACAAAGAAGAGTGGATGTGTGCTTCACCCAGGAAACCCGATGGAAGGGGTATGGTGCACAGTGGATAGTTGGAAAAAACAAGAGATACAGGATCTATTGGAAGGGGATTGAATCTGGAAAAGTAAAAGGAGGAGTGGGTGTCCTGATATACAAGGAGTAGGAGAAGAGTGTGATTGAGATAAAGAGAGTAAATGGAAGACATTGTATTGAAATTGGCGAAAACCAATTTGAATGTGATACCGGTATCAGCATATGCCTCACAGGTTGGCTTGAACAGAGAGTGGAAAGAGGACTTCTGGAACAACCTGATCATTGTCATTTTGGGCCTCTCAGAGAATGATACTACAGTTTACGTTGAGGAACCCGCAGAGGGCCGCTCTCGGGCAGCATGATAACCTTAATGGGCATGAGGGAGCATGGGCTGATGGGTATGAGAGTGTGCGTGGAGAAAAAAAGCACGGGAGAAGAAATCTAGAAGGTGAATATATACTGGAGTTCTATGTTGCACTCAACATGGTTGTGTGTAACACTAAGTTCAAGAAAATTTTGAGTAATTTGATCACATACAGTTCTGGGGGCACCAGTAACCATATAGATTACTTCTTAGTGAGCAAGAAATACTGAAAATACGTTCGGGATGTAAAGGTCATCCCAAGTGAAGAATGTACCGTACCGTACAGTACAGTATCTCCCAACAAAAGCTCCTAGTATATGACATGAGCTTAAGGCGAGATCCTGTGCGCAAGAAGGTATACATGCCAAAAAGGAAAGTATGGTTGTTGAATAAATACAAATATAAGGATAGGTTATGTAGTGAACTGGAAGAAATGGATAGCAATAGGGGCAGTAGGCCAAATGGTGTAAACAACAATGGAATTTCCTTGAACGTAGCCTTATTGTTGCCACGGACAAAGTCTGGCAAAACAAAGGGTCCCCCCCAGGCCTAAGATTGACGAGGTAAAAATGCAACAAAGGAGAAAAGAAGATGCCTCAAAGCATGAAAGAAAGGAGGCAGCAGGGAGGAATATCTGGTAGCTAAGCGAATTGACAAATAAACAAATAAATAACAAATATATAAGTGCTGTACAAGGCAAAGAAAAGAACAGGACTTGGTAATTTACCAAGTGTGTAATGCAGAAAATCCTAATGGGATCTTCTACTTAGCTAGGTAAATTAAGGATGACAGTAGAGATGACGTAGGAGAACATTGTGTCAGGAATGATAATGGGGCAATTTTTAATGCTGACAAAGGAATCAGAAACTAGGAAAGTACAGTACATTGCAAATTATTTCTCAACATGGAATAGAGACCTGTTTAGAAAAGAAAAGTCAATAGCCCCCCTCCCCTGATAGCGGAAATGATTGTGAACAGACCAATAAATAAAATGAAGGACAGAAAAGCTGCAGGGTACTCTGGCATTGTCGCTGATATAATAAAAGCCTCAGGTGACATAGGAGTGAGAATGATCATCAAGCTGATAAATTTCATTATTAGATAGGAGAGAATCTGGCAAGATATTACGGTGTGACAGCCGTGAGACCTATCAATTTTTGTGGCCTACTGAATTGTCATATCATATAATACATTGGTATACATTTCAGTACTGTCAGAAATGTATTATAAGGGATATATATATTACAATCAAAATATTCTGCCTATATACGGCCCCGCCGGCATCTCCGCTACATTCGTCTGTCTAGACAATTTACCCAATCACCTGTCACATGCAGCTACGCATACTTCCCATAAGGACTTTTTGGACAGGAAGGCCTGGGAGGTTGCCGGTTATAGTGCACCATGGCGTCTTGTGTTGGGTGGACTCTCACACGTCATTCAATTTTCTTATATCCAGTACCGGTATTTACCCATTATCCAAGGACTGGCAGAAGCGAGTATTTACCCATTATCCAATGTAACAATTTTTTCCGACTGGTGGTTACCACAATATTCAATATTTTTTAATAATGAAACTGTAAATCACCCTGAGTCCGGGTGTCCCGTACCCCGGATTAGACCCCGGATGACTTAAGTCAGGGGCTCTGGACCGTTCATTTTATTTGATCCATTTCAGCCTCATGGTAGCTGTGGGACAGTGTGCCAAATCCAACCTCTGGAATGGATGCCTTGGGATATTTGGGATGGTTCAATGCTTGCATGGAACTGGAGATATATATATACCGGTAAGTAACTTCACTCACTATCTATCATGTCTGTCTGTCTCGCTCTCTCTGTATGGAATGTATATATACGTTGGCTATGTATATTTATGTATGTAAGCTATGTGTGTAGCAGTTATGGTGATTTCTTGTTGCTGCCTTGTTGTAGCCCAGTGGGGGCTGATGTGGTGAGGATTCACCAGGTGCAGGTGCTTCAGGGGGTCTTTGTTGAGACATTGTTAGCGCTATACCAAATTACCACCATCGGCCTGTGGCTACTGTGGTGAAATGATGGGGCTGTATTTTGGCAAGTCTTTGTTGTACCGGTACTGTTGTACTGTACCGTCAACTGGGGTGAATTTGGACATCATCGCAGATATAAAGTTATTTATATAATTATTAATTAATGAATAACCATATTAAAAATCTGGGTAATTATAGGGAATAGGCTCGCACCCTTATTTTTCATGTTTTTTTTTTCCTTACGATTTAGAGAAATTAGTGTTTTCATGGTCTTAGTTATAATTCCAATGTGGGACACACAATGGGTTGAGGGGGGCTTTGCCCCCTCACCCTCCCCCCCAAGAATTATTGAAATCATCATATATGTTGCCAGCAGGGGGTAAATATTGATTACACTGCATAAAGAAGGCGTTTGTAAACAGTGATGATGTCCGAAAGAGCTCTGAGATTGATTAGAATGGGCGTTTTTTCTATTAATATCGGGTTTTATAAATGTGATCAAAATTATTCTCCCACAGTGGATTATACATGAGTAGGCTACAGTATAAGGATTCCATAGACCTACATTATCCCTAATAAATTATGTATAAGGCTGCAAGCCTATTCCCTATAATTATCAAAATCTGTTTTCCCCAGGTGTTTCATAATACTTTAGTATCAATTTTGTGGGTAAAGTAATTATAGTCCGACAAGTAATAAAAACAATTTAAAACCAAAATAAGGTTTATAGTTAAAATTTGTAACAATGGCAAACTTTCTTTGACAGAAATTATAATTTAATCTAACTTTAGCTACAACCTGTATGATTCGGATATTGTGTGTAATTGGGTTTATAGTGGTCATTTACACAGGGTATTTTGTAACAATAATCCTTATTTTTACATTGTCAGGGTCATACTGCTACTCAGAGTATAGGTCACTAAATCCAGATATGTCCGAATTTGCCACAAAAGTGTTGTACCGGTATCTTATGATATGGTATTTATGGTCTTTACGTTTTCAGGGAGTGTGATAAGACCCTTTTAAAATTTTCAACGATGTCCGAATTGACCCCTGAAAGGCCCGAATCTATACTGGGATCACTGGTTAGTCCTATGAATATATTATATAGGCCTATCCATGTCTGAAATCGCCCTAAATCCTGTCCGAATTCTGACACCTTTATTATATTTATAAAAAATGCATGTTATGTAATTATATTTCTTTAATGGTATGACTGTAGGCTATACCCCAATGTACCAGCTACACATACAATACTTAAGATCTTACATCGAGATAAAAACAAGATTACATGCTACAGAAATACGCAAAAATCGTCCGAATTCATGTGTATGTAGGGTAAAACACCGAAATGAGTACTTGGTACTGTACTTTTCTTCCGTAAATGAGTACAGTACCGCCAACTTCAGCTGGGTGGTATTCTTTCTGTCTTTCTTCTTCAGCTTATTTACACACGCCAGCCAGATATATACCCCATTAACACTCTCCACTTTAAAGGTAAAATATATCATATTTAAGCATTTCCATAGATCTTACTAGATATTAAGTGAATATGTGTGCGCGACAGAACAAGACTCGCCGATTCACCGGTGCGGACAAGGTCTAAAACTGGCAAGAATGTTAAGTGCGGGCGTACCGCCAGCCTTGTTTACACTACCGTCACTACGCGTAGTGGCGTCGGACCTTTGCCATCACGTTCCCGTCTATTTTGACTGCCATTGGATATAATATGTTGAGGAGGGGCTTTGCCCCCCCTCACCCTCCCCACCATGACATATTGTCATCATCATATATATTGCCAGCAGGGGGCAAATTACCAAAAAAAAATCGCCGTCAAAATAGACGCGAACTTAACCACGGCGATCGACAAATGTAAACATGACGGGGGAGGCGTCGGACCTTTGCAATCATGTTCCCGTCTATTTTGAATGCCATTGGATACAATAATATGTTGAGGACCCCCCCTGACATATTGTCATCATCATATATATATTGACTTCAGTGGGCATATAACCGAAAAAATCGCTGTTAAAATAGACACGAAGTTAACCGCGGCGATCGCCCTATGTAAACATGACGACCATACACCCGAACTCTACATCCATCCCCTAAAACTTTCTAAATATTGATAAAACTACATTACTTTGTCTCAAGATGGTTGTCGGAACAGAACTGGTAAGTCTTCAGCTCCCCGTGTCCGATTCCATGAATTATGAAATGCATCCTGTGGCAAGCTATGGATATTTTATAAAAATGTACTCAATTTTTGCTGCGCGTCGATGAAAGTGCCATTGTTTTTGGTGGCCTGACACTACTTTTTAATCTACCTCTTATATGTCATATTTTATATATTTCAAAGTAAGATACGGTCACCATAAGTGTATCAAGTCGAAGCCAAAGTCATGATGCAGTGTTCAAACTGAAACGATGTCTAGTGGTGATTTTTAGTAGTTACCTTGGAAAATAATGGCTATAAATCGCTCAAATTCTATTCATTGTATATACCGGTGCTGTAGGCCTATACTAATTGTGTAATAAATATTTGTTATATTTGGTAAATCTAGTTTTACTACACCTCCCCCCTTCAAAACACACGTTTTAGCGTGTTTTTGGATGGTTCAGCAGACGCGGAAACTGAAAAAAAACACGGAATTTGTTTATATTAATGTCACTAATTTTCCCATGGATTTATAGTTTTCCGTGTTAATTTTCATCAATATACAGTATAATGTTTGGAATTACAAGCCTCTGAAAAACCGTTTTCCCCATGAGAGGCCCCCCCTCACCCCCCCATGAATTATTGTCATCATATATATTGACAGCAGGGGGCACAAAACAAGTACGCCGTGGCCCAACCGACTGTACACCCAGGTAAACAAACCTCACTTTGCCGAAGGTTTGTAATACTTCAATGTATCTACTTCAAGTCAAATATACATTTCCGCGCATCATCAAACCATACTAAGTCTACTACTAATAATACAGTATTAACCTAATAGTACCAACAGAATAGCAACAAAATAGGGGTAGTATAACTGTAGATTTATCTAGAGGCCTATAAGGGAGTGTTCAGTCACTGTTCATAGGACCGCCAGTCTCTCTCACTCAGTGGTTAGAAATGGCGGCCTTTCGGTATCGTCATATTACAGGCTAATATGGAGAATGGGGTAGAAGGTAGAGTTCGGGCGTACCGCCAGCCTTGTTTACACTACGCGGAGCGGCGGCGGACGCTTGCCATCATGCTCCCGTCCATTTTGACTGCCTTTGGATACAATAATATGTTGAGGGGGGGCTTGGCCCCCTCTCATCCCCCCATGACATATTGTCATCATATACTGTATATTGCCAGCAGGGGGCAAATAACCGAAAATTTTTGCCGTCAAAATAGACGCGAACTTAACCATGGCGATCGACATATGTACACATGACGACGGTGGCGGCAGACGCTTGAGATCATGTTCCCGTCTATTTTGACTGCCATTGGATACAATAATATGTTGAGGGGGCAAAGCCCTCCCTCACCCCCCCATGGCATATTGTCATCATCATATATAGGGATGGATGTAGATTCCGGGCGTACGGTTGTCATGTTTACATAGGGCGATCGCCGCGGTTAACTTCGCATCAGCTCTCCCTGCCAACGATCCTCGGAGGCGGGTCCCTGATGAGATGAGGCGTGCCGTGATTCTACGCTTCTGCAGCTTCCTCACAGCGACTGGGCGCCTGACGCGTCTGTAGTCGTCGACCTCTCCGCGACTCCGAAGGAAGGGCTGGAGCGGGCACAGTGACGTGCTCGAGTGGCCTCGAAACCCCAACACCAACACCAACTTTGCGTCTATTTTGACGACGATTTTTTCAGTTATTTGCCCCCTGCTGGCAATATATATGATGACAATATGTCATGGGGGGGTGAGGGGAGGCAAAGCCCCCCCCTCAACATATTATTGTAGCCAAAGGCAATCAAATTAGACGGGAACATGATGGCAACTGGCAAGCGTCAGCCCCGGCTCCGCGTATTGTAAACAAGGCTGGCGGTACTCCCGAATTCTACATTCTACCCCATATATATTGCCAGCAGGGGACATATAACCGAAAGAATCGCCGTCAAAATAAGACGCGAACTTAACCGCGGCGATCGACCTATGTAAACATGACGACTGTACGCCCGGACAGACACTACATCTATCTCGGAAAATGTAGCGGGATGGATGTAGTGATCGGGCGTACGGTCATGTTGTGCGCTCGCAGATACGTTCCCGTCTATTTCGACGCTATATTTTCTGCTATATGCCCCCTGTCATTACTAAATGAATACTAGGTTAGGTTAGGTTAAGTTGTTTGGTTAGGCTAATGTATTTTTAGTATAACTAAATAAGTTGGTCACCAATTATTTTGCAATATTTGAAAACAAATATGGATTTTATATGCTCTAAACCTAATATGAAAATGTTTTTTAAGCCTCGGCAAAACCTAATAAAAATATATGGTACTAAAATGGAATTTTGTCGTAACATGGTTGTCAAAACTTCCTATAGACGGCACCGATTCGTACACACGCCATTTTCACCTGTCTCCCGAGGTCTGTCCACCAGCTTTTTAGTCACACCTGCCCATAATGGGGTTGGTTGTTGGGTTGGGTTGGGTTGGGTTGGGTTGGGTTGGGTTGGGTTGGGTTGGGTTGGGTTGGGTTGGGTTGGGTTGGGTTGGGTTAGGTTAGGTTAGATTGTGCATCCGCTTGATCAGGAATTCGCTCGAAGTGATTCGCAATCGTATTTACAGTTACGGCCGAATACCGGTAGGCTACTAAATGGGCGCCGGCCCAACCGCCATGTTGTATCCCACGTAGGCCTACTAGGTACTACGGACACATTGTAGGCGTTAGGTGTGGATTAGGCTTGTATCCAATGTACTAGGTCTATGTTACTGGATATTTATGATTTAAGTAAGTGCTATGTTTTTGATAAATCTGGTTATATGGGTTTGCAATTAGGGAAATCATGAGCCGATTTCCGACATTTAGTTAGTCTTTTTCGATTCTCAAAATACGATCCAAGTTTTGCCAAAAATTGGCTCGGGTTTTCCAAAATTATGCTTTTTTGGTGTTTGCAATTTAGGGAAACGAGCCAAAATTCTAAATTAGGTTACTATAATTGGTTTACTCTTAAAACTCGCAAAATTTGAGCCAAGTTTTGCCAAAACTTGGCTCGGGTTTTCCAAAATTCGGGTTTTATGGCTTTGCAATTTCGGGAAACCTGAGCCAAATTTCTAAATGAGGTTACTGTAATTTTGTTGTCTACAAACTCTCAAAATCCGAGCCAGCTTTGGCCAAAACTTGGCTCGGGTTTTCGAAATATTGGGTTTTAGGCCTTTGAAATACCTTAAAACCCGAGCCAAGTTTTGCTAAAATAAGTTTTAATCGCCGTTTTATGCATTTAACCCCTCATTTTCCCTGTACTTCATAGCCCTCCCCACTATCGGGCGGCGTGTCTTAACCCGTCGAGCCCCGGCTAGTTTTGTAATGTTTGTTCACCAGAACCCGGCCGGTTTTCAAAAAATTGTTTTATTCCAGAAACAATAGCGAATGGGTTAGGAATGAAGGAAAAACCACGAAAAACCGCTCAAAAAATGGTCCTACAGAGCCCCCGAAAAATTTACAAGAGTCAAACGAAGTAGAAGGCAATTACCCCAACAAAACACCAGATTGCGCGCTCGCACGCACGGAACTTTGAGAGTTTTCAACCATCGGCACGGTTGCGTGGGATACGTACACAGTTCCCATACAAATCTGAGCCCTCTTGAGTGGCTACACCTGAGGTTACGGTCGGCGCAATTAGGGTGACGCGTCAGACGCGTCGCTGGGGCTGTGCGTTACAGGGTGCCAAAACAGAAATTATCCAGTTCTGGATCATTTTTATAAGCTTACAAGGGTCAACTTTGCGCGGCGTCTGCGGGGGGTGCGGGGGGCGCAGCCCCCCGGTTCATAACAGGGGGTCCGGAGAAATTTTGAGATGTGAAGGTAAATATATGCATAATACATGCTCAAAATTTATTAAAAGGAATGAATAATATTGTAAGTAAAAGGGATGTTATGTATGTTTACTGGTGTTTAATCAGGATACTAGGGGAGCTGGCTGCCTGTACTTCAGTCTCAAAGAGATGCACTTCAGGTCCACTAATATAGGCATTGAAAACAGGTTTTTAAATTATTCTTAGCAGCCCCTGTTTTAGTTTTGTAACTTTTGTCCAATAAAGATTTCATGTATATTTGTTGTTGCATTCCAAGAACTATTACATACTTAATTTATATCCTTTCATATGATACATGAGTTACTATAGAGTACTGGTTAAAATACATACGGGTACAAAGTTTCAAGAATAAAGTTTGCTTAGAACATTTGTTTGTCTATTATTTTCCCTGGGCCGAGTAAAAAATACCTGGGTAGGCTATTCCCATCTCGGGTTAAGTACAATCAGTAGGAACGTAGAAACTTACTTTAATTTTCACAACTTAAAAGACTCAAGATTCTGCGTGTCTAATTCCGGAAGTATTCAATCAAGTCTCCGTTACCCCCCATGGAAGTCAGGTTATAGTAATGACAAGACATACCAATAATATTGTTAGTTAGCGGGTGTGTGGACTGTGGGGATAGTGGCAGCCCCCACTTTGGACACTAAGACTAAGTAAAGTTAGGTTAGGGTAAGGTAATGCAAATTATCTACTCATAACATGATAAACAATTGAACAATAAACTACTGTACTATATTCCTTGAAGAAATAAAAACAAACAATTGTACATAAGGCTGCGGAAAGATTCTTTAGTGATACCCAAGTCATGGCCGGGATTCCGGGAAATCTATAAATGCACTGTAGGCGGTAGGCCTAGCTGCTGGCTGTACACTTATTAAATTGTACCGGTAATCTGGCTAAAAGTTACCGGTATACAAAATGAGAAAATAGAGGCAGGGTGCAGTTCCCACTTGGACACTAAGTTTGGACTTTGGTTAGGGTAAGTTATTGCAAATCTTCCACTCATAATATAAACTACAATAAAATAAGATACCAGTAGATAAGATACTACTGTAGCCTATTCTGCCTATAGCCTATACCTTGAAAACAAAAACAAACGGTAAGACTGCGAAAGTATTCTTCAGTGACAGGTCTACCCCTATAGGCCTAATCCCACGGCATGACGGCAAACTGTTATTGTCATAGGCTATAGCCTAGCCAGGGTGTCGAATGACGCTGTTTTTTTGAGTGATACAACTTTCTGTATAATGATAACAAAAATTAATCCTAGCCTAGGCCTAGCCTACGTATTTTTATATTATTATTTTAAAAGTTAGACATCTAAAATAGGCCTAGGCTTAGGCCTACTGTGTTCCAAAACTCAAGAGTAGCCTAGGCTAGGTTAGCCTAGCCTAGCCTTAGCTACAAAAAAAAAAAAAAAAACAGGAATGTTGGTCTAGGCTAAGTTTAATATACACTTCCCAGGTCATTTTAACAGTTCTATTGCTTCTATATATCATATAATACACCATAGAGTAAGTTTTTAATAACTAGAAAAAAAGGTCATCTTCTAAATAATTACCATAATTGAGGACCTTCGCCATTCCCGGGTTAAGAGTGGGCTCTGAGTCTTAGCCTACCAGAACCAGATTCCCAGCTGCCTAGCTAACCTTATTTTGTACTGTCTTTAACCTCACATCTTCCTTGATCTTCATTAGCCTATCAATACATTATACATAGCCCCACTAGTGGGGGCAGTCCTAAGATTGTTGGATAATGGGTTATCCTAAGCCTAATATGCCTAGCCTCAGCCTAGGCTACTCATTTCTGCTTCAAATCATCATTATCATCATAGGCCTAGGCTAATACAAGTAGGCCTAGGCTTATCTGACAAATAATATGCTTGGCTACTTACAAAATCGCTGTTTGGTGCTTGCTAGAAGTCAGGTTTATCCAAAGTATCACCTTGAACTTATACCTTATATATAATGAGTTCCCCAAGATTAATATGCACAATTTTAGAATGTGTAGGGCACTCGCACTTCACATGAAGTCAATGTTATATTCCAGCCCCTTAATTCACTCTATTTTTCCACAAATATATCGGTAAATAACAGCTAACACATTTCCAAGTGTTCCACAGTTGATTGGCGGCAAGCTAATTTGACGTCATCATTGGATTATTCTCGGAAACACCACAATGGAAAACAGTGCTGATATTCGTTCGTTGTTTTCCATTAATCCAACCAAATATATACCCCTGAAAACCAATAATTCATCATAAAATCGTACTAATTTATAGCTTACCTTATGCCTCAAGGTCTTGCGCTCTTTGTCAAACATAAAATTTATATTCATTCACTATTTTTAAGAAATTAGAGACCCCATAAAATTAGCACATACGAAACAATATCTGTATTTTGTAAGAGTTTAATTAAGATGAAATCTGATCAGAAAATTAACATTCAAACTTAAATTAATATTTTACATTATTCATTTCAGTGAAATTTAGTCAATATAATATATATGGAGTAGTTTAGTTAATATATACATAGTTTTAGATAAATACCTATTATTATCCTTTAATCTACATATTATTGAGCATTCGAGTGCCAATAAAATTACGGTAGTTGTGTTCGTCTTGACTCAGCCTTCGGCGCAATATAACATCGGAGTGTAGGGGTACATTGGTTGTTTGTTTGTTTGTTTGTTTTAGCGGACTCTCCCATCCAGGAGTTCGTTCTATGAACGATGGCTGTTTCCTTATTGTAATATATATTTGTTATATTGGTGCTAAAGTCAGTCACCTCATCCGAACCGAACAAGTTGTGTTTTCACAGTGTAAACAAATCGCTCTCATGACTCGAGCTCTGGATTTATCCGTCTATATTTACATTAGTAGCTGCATTTGGACTTCAATACAGGTGATATATAATAGTTCTAAGATCATAGCCAATGTAGAGTACAGTGTAGAGCAGAGCAACTATCGTTTGATGAGTGTAATGTAGAAATAGAATGGCAGGTTTAGCGGGGCTCCCGGCCGCCCCGGGACAGTCACAGGCTCTTAGCCTATTTCAGTATCAATATTTTTTCAATGTTAGGTTCGGGATCACGAAGAAAATGGGCGAATTTTGGCACACTGGTGCGTTACATACATCGCCGACGCGTCAGACGCGTCGCTGGGGCTGTACGGGTTAAGATCGTTATATAATGGGGGAAACGGTTTCGCCGAGGGTTGTAATTATTTCCAAATACTATATATTGATGAAAACTAACAGGGAAAAATAAAAAAATCCATGGGAAAATTGGTGACCATCTTATTTAGTTTTTCCGTATTTTTATATCCAAAGGCAGTCAAAATAGACGGGAACATGATGGGAAAGGTCCGACGCCACTACGCGTAGTGTAAACAAGGCTGGCGGTACGCCCGCACTTAACATTATTGCCAATGTAGCTTCAGTGTCAGCATTTCCACACGATTTACAATTGTGAATAACTGAACGTCTTTTATGAGTCGGATATGACAACGAGGAGTTGCTCAAAATGGCGAAAATAGGAAAATATTGAGACGATTTTGATGGCCTTACAGCGACCTATTGGTAAGTATTCGAATTACGTATTATTAGGCCTAGCCTATGTCACGTGATGACGTGAGAGTATGGGTCATATGTAAAAAATATGCATAGGCTAGGCCTATACTGTACTGTACAGTATATGCAAAGCTGAAGGCTTTCTGAATCATGTACTGTATAGGAGTTAAGGAAAAATATGAATTAAATTACCAACGTTATAGGCTAAGGGTGGTACCGCAAGGCGGAACGAAAGCACTCATATCTATCCCCACTAAATTTGACTTTTCGCGTTCGCGCCAATTTCACGAAGGTTCACCATGTTATTACAAGGCTGTAATAGCCTACTATTATTTTAGTGTTTTAAGTGACATGACCACTAGAGTGTGCTCTTTACGAATAGGCCTAGGCCTATACTAATGAAAGTTGTATAGGCTACAGAAAGTTTTTATATGCGTAGCCTAGGCCTAATGTGCAAATGAAAATCGGTACTATACTTAACCGACGGTACTTTTATCGGTGTCTTACCCTAATGGGTGGAGGGAAGAGATATGGATGGTTAGAACTTAGATGGATAGCCTATAGATGGGTAGATAGATCAGATCATCAGTAGGTAGATAGGCTATAGGCTAGTAACGGTTCTACACTTACACTTTTCTTAAATATATATCTCCTTCCTTTTCCTTTCGGCACACTGCCTTTACCACCTTGTCTTCCTTTCCGAGTCTTCCTTTTTGTTTCCCTCTTCTCCGATCCCCTGCCAGATTCTCTATCTTTATCACCATCCTGGTCGTCATCTTTACCATTTCCGTTGCTCGAATCAGCATCCTTGTGATCCTCGGTCTCTATTTTATCATCCTCCTTTTTTATACTGGTGTCTTGATCATCATCCTCTTGGTCTTTTGGCTGCTTGACAGTTGAAGTCTTGCTGTGTGATCCACTAGCTTTTAACTGACATTCTACACAGAGTACTTGGTCATTGTCATCTTTCTGCCATAAATTGGACTCTGTGGTCTTGCATTTAGCACACACAGGCTTTAATCCAAACACCATAGTGATGCTGAGGGAACACCTGAGTGACCTGACTAGGCTAGGCTACACCTACACTTTACCAGATAACCTATGAGGTTTCTTGAGTTAGGCTAGGTTAGGATGGTTTGCCAACACAAAAATCTAAGTTCTGATACTTGATTTGAAGGGCTAGCCTAGATTATGCAGAGCAACACACAGATAATGTCAGATACCAGGGGGCGGCGGGGCTCTCTCACACAAGAAACCAAGATATTTTCTGCTGAAAATAAAAAGGAAAACTGTTCTCGAGTCTCGACGCCAGCTCAGGTGAGGTGAAGTGAAGGCATTGAGGGATGGGATAAGCCTTTACAATGGCACTTCGTATATACTTTTCGAAGAGTGTTGAGAGTAGACTCTTGAGAGAATGGAGACAGTTGGAGTCTTGGAGAGAGAGGCTGTTCGAGCTTTGCCTTTATATGTTTGTTATGAAGAAGAGCCGTAACTGTCTGAGCCTGACTTTGTACCAACAGCAAGCTAGGATGCAAAAACATCGCTTCAAAATACATCACAATATAAAACTTCATGAAACCCTTATCACCTCACACATTTACTCTTACTTTAACTACAAAGTACGGAAAACATAAGATAGCCGTAATTGTTTAATCGAAGTCCTCTTTTTCTAGTTATTAAAAAACGTATTCTATGGTGTATTATATGATATATAGAAGCAATAGAACTGTTCAAATGACCTGGGAAGTGTATATTAAACCAAATACAAAACTTTTAATAATGAGGTAAGAGATATACTTTTTATCACTTTTCAACCCAAGACCAGCGGGGGTCTGGGGGCAGCAGCCCCCAGGATGCCCAGGTTACCTTAGGTTAGGTTAGGTTAATGACCAGCTATGTAAATACAGTAGTGAACATTTGGTATAGTCTGTGCTCAAAAATCAATTTTCTTTAGGGGAGGCCATACACTAAACAATTACCTAATTTTGTTTCGAAGTTGATGAAGTCGGGAGCAGGTCTTTCCCGCCCTCAGACCATTCCGACTAGAAGATCCCGTCCGCTTACCTAGGTCCTTCCCGCCCGAATGTTGTGGGCGGGAAGAGCCAAGCAATCAATCTTTCCTTGGCTGATTCCGCCCTCCAAGATTAGACCGTCCCGCCCATTTGTATGGTTCACACAACCTCAGCTGATCTTGCCTAAATGTGCGATGCAAAAGCCTGTAACCTTGAAATTCGTGATTGCATTATATATTTTGTCTATTATGAGGCAATTTTATTCAGATTACGAAGGTTATTGGAGACAGTCTTAAGCATTTCAACTATCACAGATCCTTCCTAAGCTGTATGAGATCGTCTAATGACAGCCGGAATTAATAAAAAGGTGACATAAACCTCAAGGGGTAATGTCACGTTTTCATGATCACTCCATTATTCGCTACTCTATTTGCAAAGTAACTGATTTCTATAAACATGGGAAATATGCTAATCACCATCGGCTGAAAATGGACAATTAGCAAATTAATTGGTTGTGATTTTTCCTAATGATGGGCGTGTTTTAGTCTGATCGTCATATATACAGTATATACACAAGGTTAGATACAATCACAAATGTCAAGGCTACAGGCTTTTTCATTGCACATTTAGGCAAGCACAGTTTAAGGTATACGCCAGCCTTACAAACGGGCGAGACGGTCTAATCTTAGAAGGCGGAATCAGCCAAGGAAGGATTGATGTTTGGCTCTTCCCGCCCACAACATTCGGGCGGGAAGGACCTAGCTAAGCGGGCGGGATCTTCTAGTCGGAATGGTCTGAGGGCGGAATAGTCAGTAAGCCGATGAAGTCGATGAAGTCAGGGGCAACACCTTTATTACGGTGACCCCTATGTACTTTTCTTTCTTGGTATGTTTTCACTGTTTGGTCTTCTATGTTGGTCTTCTTGTAGGTTGTCTTCTAACATGGGAACTTCTGTGCTTGCTCCCCTATGTCTTCTTACTTGATTGTTTTCAGTTTGATCTTCTCTTTTCTCTAAATATCATTCATTAGTTCTCTTCTTTTACTCCACATTGCAAGAATCGTGTTCTTCTTTTCTGCTTCCGATGAGTCATTTAATAAAAGTATGCTTGCGATGTTTTCTTCTTTTGTTAGTGTATTATCACTGAAAGTGTCCAGCTGATTCCTTATTTGTGAATAAGCGTCACATTCTATAATGAAATGTCAAAGTTTCAGATTCTTTTGTAAAGTTCACAACAGGTGTCCTCTTGTACAAACCGGTTTCTGTCTTTCAGTTTCAATATGTTACTTCTACACCTCATTAAAACCGCTGTAGCTTCATAATTTACAAAATGTTCAAACTCTCTGATTTCATAGGAGTAAGGTTTTGTCAGTTCAGTTGTAGTTCGGGAAGCGCCTTAGTAACGGCACTTCCCTATTTTCTTTGACGTGCTCCTTTTCGCTTATTTTACATATATATATATTTATTTGTATTCTTTTCTTTTTCTTCTTATTGTCTCAGTTCATATCCTTCCTTTTCTTTTCTCGTATCTTCCACAACCTGAAGACAATCTTCTTGGCTCTCTCCTTGTTTTCTTCTCTAAATAATAAATTTCCGATGACTTTATTTTCTTCTTCTATGTACACTAGGCTAGGTTCCTTCACTCTTTCTTGCTTGTATTCAGGACACCATGAAATAAAATGTTTAATATCTTCTACCTCTGCACCGCATAGATCACATTTATCGTAACCCCCAATGTCTATTTCTATCTTTGAGGTTCAGATTGTTTGTCCTACTTCTATAATATATAACTGCTGCCTGTGTATTATCATATATCTCCTCTTCTCTCTTTATTTCAGTTTTAAATTCTCTATTTATTTCTAAGATTCTTTTTTGTCCTAACTCTTCTTTCCACTGCTCTGTATCCCACTCCACAACCCTCCTCCTCATTATTAATATTTTTAAGGTTTATTCCTCTAGATTTAACGTCTGCACATATTTTCTTATTTCTACTGTCCAGGGTCTTTTTTTTATTTTTTAATCTTTCTTCTGTAATTCTTCTCAGTAGAGCATTATCCTCTACTCCTAATAAATATTTTAGATATTTAATCTTCCCTTCCAATAACCTTGCTTCCATTGTTGATGACCCTAGCTCTCCCCTCAGAGTTTCTTTC
Organism: Paralithodes platypus; assembly: GCA_032716605.1. Taxonomy (NCBI): domain Eukaryota; kingdom Metazoa; phylum Arthropoda; class Malacostraca; order Decapoda; family Lithodidae; genus Paralithodes; species Paralithodes platypus. Next base: position 22,128,334 of record CM064571.1, on the reverse strand, counting down.
TGTGCATATCTAGGTGCTCTAGGGATGCGGCAGCAGCGATACGATGGTATTGAAAGACAAGCCTTATGTAACGGTCTCTTAACCCGGCAGCTGAGGGGAAACTCTCAAGAGGTTTTACTGGGCGACTGCGGGGAGACTTAAGGTAATAGGCCTTAAAAACAAAAACTTAAAACACCGCAGTGGCACTTTTTAAAAAAAAATTGTGTTTAAGCGAGATAATTCCCCTCCATACCTCCAATCACTCCTTCACATGTGTCACAGTCCCCTCCTTCCCCCCTCCCTTCAATTATCACCTATTTTTCTCTTATTCCTGTGATTATCGGTTTATTTATGGCGCCAACACTTCCTACCCGGTTTCAAGGTTGAAAGGGAGAGAGGTGGAGTGAGGAGAGAGAGAGAGAGACAAGCCTGCACTACCTCCAGACTCCAGTCTCTCTCCAGAGCTCGTGAAGCTAGGCTAGGGTGTTGTCTCTCTTTCTTTCAACTCCGTGAATGAACCACTCGGCAATATTTCGTGTTTGTCACCCCCCAAACACTATTCCCACTTGTTTTATTGTTGTCACATGTTACTATCTTCATATTAAACGTAAAATAGGTGCATATGGATAAGTATTAATTATATTTATGGTAAATTAAAGATTTTAGTGAGGAATGAATCAAAATACCTGCGCACAGGGGTATGGTGTATACTACAGGGGCTGCGCAGCTGCAGAGTTAACCTAACAAGTGCGCATGGGGGTAATTGGAAACGTCCCCCTGTGCTGACATATTTGAGGTGTTTCCGTCACTAAAATATTCATTGTGCCATTAATAGCATTAATACTTATCCATATGCGCCTCTTATGGGTTGATTATAAAGGTATTAACCTGAAACAACAATAAAACGAGTGAAAACAGCGTTTGGATGGTCAAAATCGGAGATATAGCCCGCGAGTTGTATAATGTATGGGTGAGGCAAGCTGCTTTCCCGCCAATTTCCCTCAAGGCCACTGAGACACAGTCGATCGATACTCTCTCTCTCTCTCTTGCATTCGCTTGCTATCAGTGATGACCACACCCTCCAACCGGATTTCTAATGTTAGCACGAAAATATACCTCAGAATAAGGGAATAACAGGGAAAATAGGTGATAACTGAAGGAGAGGAGGAAAGTGGGGAAGGAGGGGAGGTAGAGGACTGAGATTTTGCATGGCCCAGGGGCCAAAAAAAAAAAATATATAAAAATAATTCGATGTCAAAAGTTGATTTTTTTTTTCACTCACTCTTAAGAGTCTCCCCGCAGTCCGCCGGGGGAACTCTTAAGAGTCTCCCGGCAGTTCCCGGGTTAAGAACAGCTTGTAACAGGTCAGGTGAAAGTATTGAGGGATAAGCCTTTACGACACCTCGTATCTACTTCCTACTTTTCCTTTTTTTCTGAAGAGTGTACAGAGAGGGGAAAAGGGGTGTTATAAGAACATAAGAAAATGGGAGTGTTATGCCACGTTTTCAATTAAACGCTAGATAATCTGATTGCTATTTCCACCTTAGGAATCAGCGCTAATCATCAACTTAGGTACAGTTGGTCAAAGTTCCAGCTGACCCACCCTCGCTCTAGGGCTCGCAGAATTATCTGGCAATACTGGTGTAGGAAGGAGGTGTGTCTTACAAATATTTGGATTGGTAGATCTGATTTCGGCTAGATCATTGTTAGAACTTATACTAAACAAGGGAAAGTAAGCCTATCTCAAATAATAATGCATACATCGCTATGCATGATCCCGAACATTCACCCTAAGTTCGTAGATTTGCTTAAATATTCAAGTTATTATATCCACTGATTGGCAACTACACCAGCATTGCCAGCTAATTCTGTGAGCCACAGAGCGAGGGTGGGTCAGCTGGAACTTTGACCAACTGTACATCTCCGCTGGGTAGGGATCAGCCTTGGCTCTCTTAACCTCTGAAGTGCGCATGGGGGTAATTAGACACCTCTGCCTGTGCGCATGTATTTGAGCTGTTTCCATCACTAAAATATGCATTTTACCATAAATAGCATTAATACTTATTCTTATGCGCCTATTATAGGTTGATTATAGAGGTATTAACCTGTTACAACAATAAAACAAGTGAAAACAGCGTTTGGATGGTCAAAATCTGCGATACAGGGCGGGAGTTACATAATGTATGGGTGAGGCAACCTCCTTTCCCGCCAATTTCCTCCAAGGCTGGAGAGGCACTGTCGATCGATACTCTCTCTCTCTCTCTCTTGCACTCGCTTGCTAACAGTAATGACAACGCCCTGCTTGCAACTCGCTAATGTTAGCACAAAAATATACCTCAGAATAAGGGAATAACAGGGAAAATAGGTGATAACTGAAGGAGGGGAGGAAAGTGGGGAAGGAGGGGAGGTAGAGGAGTGATATTTTGCATGGCCCAGGGGCAAATTTTTTTTTTTTTTTTTTTTTCGGTTTAAATTTTTTTTCTTTTCTCTGACTCTTAAGAGTCTTCCCGCAGTCCGCCGGGGGGAACTCTTAAGAGTCTTCCCGCAGCTCCCGGGTTAATCAAGACTCTAGTAATAAGCAATGGACACAAAACACACAAGTAAAGGATATACAGGTTTTATTCCTTAACCCTTGTCTAGCGGGGTGTTTTGGGCTATTTTGGGCATATTCAGGCCCTCCTGAATGATCAATCAAGTATCTGCATGAAAATAAATGTATTCAGCAAAAAACTAGGCGCTAAAAGCTTTAAAATGAGACCAGAACGAGCTATGTAGCACTCGTGGTTCTCATGCAGTGGTGCCACCAACATGGGAGTTTAGCATATAGCGGCATATTTTTTCCCACTACGCTCACTAATGATAACACTGCCGTCCTCTCGAGAACAGAGGGAGCGTGAGTCAGTGGGTGGCGGTAAGCCCTGGGTGTCGGACGTGTGGCCTGCTGCGCTCCCGGCCATTTGCACTCGATTTTAACCCTTTAAAAGCCTTAATAATGCTCCTAACTTGCTGCAAATTGGTGCACGACTTAAGTCGAGCACCGCTCTTTAAGGGTTAATAGCTAGGGTATAATCTCAATATGTCTCTGGAAAAGTAAACATAACATTCATATTAGCCTATAAGTTTGAGTCCCGAAGGGAAGAAGGAAAACCTAATATTTAGTAGTGGCCCCGGAATCATTGATGATGCGCCTTATAAAGATAATGGCCAATCTTTGAACTCAAGGCTCGCCATTCAAACGACCCGCCTAGGCGAGTAAAATTATATGATTGCCAAACATCGTGAGCGAAACGCTCTTAAATATAACAAAACCATTCACAGACTCATTCTTATGATGTGGTTACCACTACTAGAAAAAACTGTAAAAAATAAAGTTTTTAAAACATTAAACATGATCTAGCAAGTTGCGCTTCTCATGCGTCTGCTGTTATTCTGTGTGTCATCCAGTTCTCATCTGGACGCATATGTCCTTCACTGGTGAATGTATTGAGGGATAAGCCTTTACAACGGCACCTCGTATCTACATTCTAATTTTTCCTATTTTTCTGAAGTGTGTATAGAGAGGGGAGAAGGGGTGTTGGAGAGAGGAAGCTGTTGGAGTGGCTTTGTTGGGTGTGTTATTAGTCTGTATACGTCGTCGAGGTGTCCCCCGACTGGGTGTAAGTATGTGAAACATGCTAGGACGTACTACCACACCCACTAAATATCCACCTGGGCTGGGATCGAACCCAGGTCGAGCAGATTCACACGTGAGTGTGCTCACCACTTGACCACCACGGCTCTTCACTGATATATCAAGACTTTCTAAAATACAGCAGATGAATTGGAAGGGGATGGTGGGAGGGACGAGATGGTCAATGATTCCGGGGCCACTACTAAATATTAGGTTTTCCTTCTTCCCTTCGGGACTCAAACCTATAATTTATTAGTGGCCCCTTCATCATTGACGATGCGCCTGATGTCACAAGTCTGGAGGGGGATATTCATCGAGAATATCAGAATCACTAATAAATTACTAAGGTCAATGCAAAAACACACAAAAAGATCAATGTATAATAGAAAATTAGAAGAGGTTACAGACGGCGTTTATTAAGGGTTAGCCTGCGCGTTGAACCTGACGTTTGATAGAACAGTAGGAAATAACACTCATAAACTATACATTTAGCATATGATAAATAATCAATATTTTTTCACGGAAAATACTGATAAAATACGATATCTGATTATATAATCATTCGTAATCAGGTACTCTATTACAAAATAGTTTGTACTATGCACTTATAAATAATTCTTAAAAATTAATAAGTAGGCTACTGTTATTGCCAAAATTAAAGTACTAAACAAAGTTTTTCCTGAATAGACTGTCTTAACCCCTTCTGTACCATCAACATTAATTTTATTTGATTCTGGCTACTACTAATCGATTGTATTCAGTTTAGGAAGGATCTCTAGCAAATATAAGGCTTCAAAATATCTCAATCAACCCTTTTAACTACCACAGATCCTTCCTAAACTGCATAAAATCGCCTGAATATAGCTAGAATAAAATGGAACAGACGTCGCTGGTACAGAACGGGTTAAGTCCTAGGAATGGGTTATCACATATGAGCCTTATCTTACATATCCCGTGTATCACATAGGGGGCAGATAGGAGGTCTTAGCTAGAACACTCACCCCCCCCCCCCCCCCCCTTCTTTGCACAAGAAATAGCTTAAAAACTAGACTTTCTGTCTAAGAGCTATACATTGTAGATTAGGATTCATGAGATTCACGGACAGGTAACGCGTGGTAAATGTATAACTAGAAGACCACAAGTTGGTCTTCTGCATATCATCTAGGGAGTAATTCTTGAGAAATTGGAGCGAAGCTGCCCATTTTCTAATATCGTGTGCCCGCCCAAGAGCACCCGGGTTACTTTCCCTGATAACTTGAACAATTAAAGCTGCCAACTGCCACTTCTGAAGGCGTTTACCTCTCCGCGAGACCCAGAGGGACCCGGCCTGAGCTGGTCGAGATTCCTGCTTATAAGTAATCAGTGCTTCCACCGGACAAAGTAGGTGGTGTTTATTGCCGTGCTTGAGTGCTGGGACTTCAAACTCAGAGAACACATGATTAGCATGTTCGTTTTTAACCACAAAATTAGGACTAGGAGCTATATGGACACTCATATCACGCCTAGAGAACCGTAGGCAAGATGGTTCAGAACTCATCACAGCCAACTCAGAAACCCTGTTACCCGTCGCCAGGGCCATAAGAAAAACAGCTTTCTTTAATTAACTTTAACTTGAATGCAGGTTTATGACAATACCTATGAGAGTGAAGTATATTGAGGGCTACATCAAGAGACCAGGTGGGCATGAGTTGGCGCGGTGGGGGACGAAGCCGGAAGCATGCACGCATGAACCCCTTCTCCTCCGCCTCAGGTATGGAAAGACCAGTCAAGTCGAAAAAAGGCATCCGAATAGTCGTGAGGTGATTCCTTAATGTGGTCACTGACAATGAACGCTCTTCGAAGAGGTCATTTAAATATTTAAATATTAAGGCCACTGAGGGCTGCTGTTGGTCAGTTTCTACGATCCAGGTAGTGAATGCCTTCCAATGTGATTGGTAAGCTACTGTCTTTGTGTTGACGGGGTATATTGATTAATCAACTTGTGAGTCACACTGTCCCCAAACAGTGCTAACCACTTGGCCTTCTGAATATCCACAAGGCAAAGTCAGCGAGGTCTTGAGGTTTCCAATTGTGTCTAAATGGAAGTACGAGATCGGGAGTGACACCGAGTTCTCGCACCACGTCTTCAATTGGTTGTACCACACTTGGGCCGGCCACAGAGGCGCGATCATTGAGACCATGCCCCGATAATCTCGTAGTTTATGAACTACTTTGCACATTAAGGATGCATCTGGAGGTGGAAACAGATAAATGGAGCTCCATTTGTTCCAGTCTACCAGATTTCGGGATTCGCCATAGCGTTTCCGCTGGCAAAAGCGGAAAGCACTTGTTTCCCTCCAAAATAAGCCTTTTGACCTTCAGACGACCTAACCGAACCGTCAACCTTATCCAGTTGAGTGACCCCACCAGAGACTCCCAAATTCTCCTCGTGGTGGTCACAGAATGGAGAAACCGAAAGAGCTTCTTGCGAAATCTCTGACGGTTGTCCGCACTGTGACACAGAGAGAGTAACTCGGTGTCCCAGAGTAGACCCACCCACTGGATGGTCCTTGTGGGGTTAAAGTTGGACTTTGCCAAGTTCACTTTGAATCCCAGGGCAGTGACATGAGACATTACCTGATGCACATGTTGAAGGCAAACAATTTCGGAATGAGCTACAATTAACCAATTGTCTAGGTTCCATAACACCATGATCCCTTGTTTGAGCAATGGTAGAAAAGCCTGTCGGACTAACTTTGTGAAAATACGGGGTGCTAGATTGAGACCAAAGGGCATCCTTTGAAATACAAACGTCTGATTCCCTTGGCGCAGGGCCAGGTACTTTTGAAATTGTTTGTTTATGGGGACGTGCCATTAGGCATCTGTCAGATCTATGGAACACATCCAACCTTGCAGCGGCAGTGTCAGCCTGATCTGATTCACCGTCAGCATCCTGAACGACTGATTGTAAATGAATTGGTTAAGAGAAGACAAGTCGATGACCGGCCTCATCTGAACGCTCTCCCTTTTCGGCACCAGGAATATTCGGAAGTGAATACGGGCTGAGTTGCGAAACGGGGACAATGTCAATGTTAAAATTTATCTGCCAATTTACTGACCATTCGTGTAAGGTATCTAGATCCCTTTGGAGGCACTCTATGTCACTATCTGAATCTATTGTTCACCCCATTTTGGTATCGTCTGCAAATTTACTTATCCTACTAGTTATACCAAAATCAAGGTCATTTATGTATATAACAAACAACAGAGGACCCAATACAGATCCCTGGGGGCAACCACTTTTGACTGCTCCCCATTCTGACTTAGTACCATTTATACTGACTCTCTGCTTCCTACCAATTAGCCATGACCTAATGCATCCCAACAACGACCCACCTATTCCATGCGCCTCAACTTTTCTCATCAATCTCTCATGAGGGACTCTGTCGAAAGCTTTACTGAAATCTAAATATATTATATCATATGACTTGTCACTATCTACTGCTTCATATACCTCTGAGAAAAAGCTAAGCAAATTAGTAAGGCAAGAATGTCCATGAATGAATCCATGCTGAGAAGAATTTACAGTATTAAATTAAATGTTTCTAAAGCCGATATCACACAAGCTCTTTTTCACTCAACATTTATCCTCAACACTGGTCTGGCAGCTTATGAGGTCAACATTAAATATTTTTCTGTCACCTAAATTCATCTACTATCAGTCTAGTTTCCGATACCAGTGCAAAATATTCCAGAAATGTTGCCAGAAAAATGTTGATAATAATAATAATAATAATAATAATGCTTTATTCCAGACTCACACAGTACAGAGGGGCCCATACTGGGGTCCATATATATCTTACAGTAACATAAATATACATACTGTACATAGGCTACATAAAATATAAATAAATTAAATAATACCCAGCTTGCTAGTACAGTACTGTATGTAGTTCACAACACTGCCTCAACCAAAAACAGTGGTCATCAAACTACTGTGTTACCAAAACCACTGTCCTAATTGTGTACAGTACCATGCCTCACAGCTACCGGTACAGTATATTGCTCTTGTGTGATACCGGCTTAAGTGGTTCATAATTTTCCTAGCAATAATTGACTCTAGTAGCTTTCCTATGATTGATGCGAGACTAATGGGACGATAATTGGATGCTATTGATTTATCACCTTTTTTGAAGATCGGAACTACATTTGCAAGCTTCCAAGCTTCTGGAACTAAACCTGTTTCTAATGACTTGTTAAATAGAAATGTTAATGGGTAACTTAACTCATCTCTGCATTCTTTTAATACTATAGCATTAGGAAAGTGTGGGAGTCCCAAGTAGGCTCTCTCAACTGGATTCAACTAACAGTACCGTTGGGCCGGTTGAAAGTAAAGAGGTTAATCTTGGGAGGGAAACAGAAATTTTCCACTTTTGACGGCAGACAAGACATGGCATATCCCAAAATTAATCCCCAACTTACTGGCGGTCTGGGCGAGGCCAGAAATATTACACTCAATTACAACATGGACATCTCAGCCTACGGTGTGGGTAGACACCGATGCTTCAGGTACCCTGGGATGGGGGTATCAGTCAAACCTCGGACACCAAGGCCAGGGTCTTTGGTCCCGGTTCAAGGAGTCTCACAACAACTGAAAACTTTGGACATTGATAAGAAGAAAGAAATGTTTGTGGGCAAGACTAAAATTGTTAAAAAAGAACAATGGGTCTAATATAGAAATTCAAGAAGTGGATTTGGAACGCAGACAAATAAACAATAAAATAAGGTGGGAGACAAGGAGGGGGGTGAAGGAGAGGGAAAGAGAGATTGCAAGAAATGTGAAAGAGAATCCAAAAATATTCTGGAAGTATATTCAAGAAAAGTTGACAAGAAGAGTGGGTATCCCAGAACTGTTAGGAGACTCGGATGACATGACTGGAGCAGAAACTGACAAAGAGGAGGCAGAGGTGCTAGGGAGATACTTTGGGGAGGTATTTACAGTGGAGTTGGATGAAGAGGTGCCCAGTATTCCCATCAAACAGGCACCAGCGCTGGAACGGATAGATTTCTCCCAGGCTAAAATAAGGAGTGCTATAAAAAAGATGAATAGAAGTAAGTCCCCGGGACCGGATGGGATACATCCAATAATTATCAAGGATGGAGGTGAGATGTTACATACATACATACATATTTTTTTTTTTTTTTTTCTTTATTAAGACCGAGTGCTCCACGCATACGTGCAGTTTCAGTCTCTTGTCCTAATGGCGGCGTTCCAGGCAACCTTGTTAAGGGCTGCTTCACTTGTCAAGTTTTTGGATTTGAGATCAGCACGTATAGTCCGATCCCAGGTCTTCCTCGGTCCACCCCTTGGTGCAGCTCCCTCCACAATCACAGACCTGCATTTTTTCACCCAATTTTGTTCATCCATTCTCTCTACATGTCCATGTTAGTTGAGCCTTTAAATTTTTTATTTGAGGAATCAATTAATACAGGACAAATCCCGACAGACTGGAAAGTGGCAAATATAACTGCTATATATAAGAAGGGAAAATTAAATGACCCAGGAAATTATAGACCAGTTGTTTGACAAGTGTAGTGTGCAAATTAATGAAACTGTAATCAGAGAAGGAATACTGGAACATATGAAATAAAACCAATTTTTCAGTGGGAGACAGCTCGGATTCTTGACGGGGAGGTCGACGGTGCTTCAGCTCATTAAGGTGGTAGATGATTGGATGCAAATTCTGGAGGATGGGGATGTTATAGACATGGTATATTGCGATTTTATGAAGGCCTTCGACAAGGTCTCACACAAAAGGCTATTAGAGAAGGTCAGAAGTTATAATATAGGAGAGAAATGTGTGAAGTGGATAGAGGCCTTCCTGAAAGATCGAAGACAGAGGGTACTGGTGAATGGAATAGGCTCGGGGTGGAGGGAAGTTACAAGTGGGGTACCTCAGGGATCTATGTTGGGACCACTACTGTTTGTTATGTTCATTAACGACTTGCCTGAAGTTATAACAAATGGAAGTGAGATATATTTGTATGCAGATTACACCAAGCTATATAGAAGAGTGAGGAGTAAGGAAGATGTGAGTTTGCTTCAAGGAGATGTGGAGTGCATGAAGGGATGGTCTGCACATTGGTTCATGCCTTTTTATCCAAAAAAATGCAAGTACATGCGGATTGGGACAAACAAGACAGACAAGGTAGGATACAGTATGTATGAAACAATGGAGAAAGTGAGTGCAGAAAAGGATATAGGGGTATCTATCTATCTATCTATTGCCTGACGCCGCAATCCCCGAAGGGGTGGCCACGAACGAACCGCCCCCATGCACCTCTGTCCCCAGTCAGTCGACGCCCCTCCTCCCAACCAGCACCGCCTTCATTCATATACTTCCTCACTCCATCCTTCCACCTCTCCTTCAGTGGTGATAGACAATAAGTTAAATTTTTCTGAACATTTAGCGGAGAAAATAAATAAAGCCAATAAAATTGTAGGGCTGATAAGGAGGACATTTGTGTCACTGGATGAAGACATCAGGAATCTCTATATAGCGCTGGTTAGGCCGCACCTGGAATATGGGAACCAGGTGTGGGCTCCATATATGGTGAAAGATATAGAAGCGGTGGAGAAAGTGCAGAGGAGAGCTAGCAAGCTGGTACCAACTTTGAAGAATCTGGGCTATGAGCAGAGGTTGAGGACACTGGGACTCCCGACACTGGCATATAGGAGAAAGAGAGAGGATATGATAGAGACTTTTAAGATAGTGTCAGGAAAGTATGACGAGGATGTGTGTGAAGGTATCTTCTTGATGCAGGAGGGAACAAGAACGAGAGGACACTCTAAGAAAATTTACAAGGAAGGAACTAGGCTTGAAAAGACAAAGAACTCTTTTTGTGATAGAGTGGTAAATGAGTGGAACGCACTGCCCCAGTATGTAGTCGATTCCGAATCAATAAAGAAGTTTGAAAGTAATCTTGATAAAGCATGGGGAAGACAAGATTTGAAGTTTGATTACAAAGCGAAAATACAGAATAGTAAAAATGTTGCGTCTGCTGCCGCCGCCGCCAACACCGTGAACAACCGCAGCAGTGCAAGTACTGGTACTGAGCTGGATACACAGGCCTAGTTTGCCTGTTTTCCAGAGGATCTACTGTAAGATACTGTAAGATATATCAATGCAAAAGAATTGCTAGTCCCCTTAATTTTCCTTCAGGCACACGGTTCGACTCTAGTGGGAAAATCAATAGCCTTCCGAATGGACAATCTGAATGCAGTCACGTGCATTCAGAAGCAAGGGTCAACGAGGTCTCTAGTTTTGCTAGAGTTGTCGGAGCTGTGGGCAGAAAACTAATTTTGGAGAGTGAGAGAACTCTATTTCTTATTGCTAATCTGGCAACCTCTGCGTCATAAATGCGTGAAAGGGTTAACAAAGCTTTATCTTTACTTTATTTCCAGAAATAGTCACAACCCTACTTTTAATTCAATTTTAAAGAAGGCTGTGTTTCTTATGGCCTTGGCTACAGGAAACCGGGTATCTGAGCTGGCGGCGATGAGCAACGAACCTAATTGTCTTAGGTTCGCGCGGCGCAATGCGAGTGTTCAGATTGCGCCGTCGCCCACTTTTGTCGCCAAAAACGAACACAATCAGCATGTGTTCACCGAGTTTGACGTGCCGGCGCTCAAACAAGGTGACACTCACCACAAGCTATGTTCGGTGAAGTCACTACTATCCTATGTTGGAGTATCCCGGCCTAACCAACCGGGAGCTCTTTGGGTTAATCAGGCAGGTAAACGTCTCACAAAGCGGCACTTAGCAGCTATGTTAGTTGATGTGATCAAAGAAAGCAATCCCGGAGCCATTGGGCGGGCTCATGACATAAGGAAGTGGGCAGTTTCACTTTGGTTTCTAAAGAATTTCTCGGTAAATGATATTCAACAAACAAATCTGTGGGCTTCAAATCACACCTTTTTGACACGTCACCTGTCTGTTACTTTAGATAAACCACGATTGACCTGTGTTGCATTGAGGCAGCAGGTCTGAGTTGTTCAGTGTTTCTTATTTAGTTTTAAGATGAGAAAGAGGGGGGGGGGGTCGATAGATAAATGTGCCTAAGACCCTCAGCCCGCTGGACGTGGTAATGCAATTGCACTGTGATAATCATTATCCTATGTTCCTCAAGACTCGAAGCTAGTCAAAGAGTCGAAAACATTTTGTACTGTACATTGTGATATGCATAGACAAGTATTTTATTTTTATAGTTACATATGTTGTATATACATGTATCTGAAATGTTTGTACATATAATCGATAAGTTTATATAAAGTGCAATTTGTCTACAACCTCTATCCAATGTTTCAGGAAGCTTGTACACAGGTATATTTTTAAGTACGCTACCTGTACCTCCTTTTTTTACGTTTTTACTATTTTTGTCACAAAAATTAAAAAGTTAGAGCTCTAAGCAATGGGTTTTTCTCATCCTATTTTTATTGTTAGTGGTGTTGATATTTATCACGAATGTCCCCCTCCAGACTTGTAATATCAGGCATATCGTCAATGATGGAGGGGCCACTAATAAATTATAGGTTTGAGTCCCGAAGGGAAGAATGAAAACCTAATATTAATTAGTGACGATTCCGGCCCTCCCAACCATCCCCTTCCCATTCCCATTCGTTCTGATGTTTTCTTGAGTATCTTGATATACCGTATCAGTTAAGGAAGATGACGCGCAGCGTCTAGATGCGAAACCAACGCTAAGCAAACATCTGCACTACGGGAAGTGCAAATCAGATAAGAGTTCTTTACACTATTTTCTAATTAGTTTTTTCGTAGTGGCATCCGCATCATAAGGACGAGTCCGTAAGTACTGTAATTATGAGCGTACGCTTACGATGAATTGGTCTCTACGCTCCAGGGCGGGTGATTTGAACAGCTGACTCTGGGGTTTAAAGAGAGCCATTACTGTATAAGGCATATCGTCAGGCATATCGTCAATGATTCCGGGGCCACTACTAAATATTAGGTTTTCATTCTTCCCTTCGGGACTCAAACCTATAATACAATCTAGTTTAATATATTCACTAATGCAAGTTTTTGACTAGAAAAGCTCAGAAAAATTCTAATAGAACTTCTTTATATTCTATCAAATCATGTACCAGCATGTAACATCATCCTCAATAAATAACACTCACATTCTTAGTATAGTACAGGTATTTGGTGTTTACTCCGATAGCTGTGCAAGCCAGTTATATTTCTTGTGTTTTTGTAGGCAATAAAGGGCAACTCGGACGAACTCTCCAAACATATTTATTCAGATTATACTAGACCTCCAGCAGTCAAAATTTACTAACTCTACTGTATTTGTTTCCTTGGTGATGGAGGATTACTGAGACCTCGAGGGACACTTGGATCGGTCAGTGCTAAGATGTTCTCCAACTGACCCGCTATCACTCGCAGGGTATCCAAGGCTGTGGGCAAAGGGGAGGAGGGGGAGTGAGGATGAAGGGCTGATGGGGAGTGAGGAAAGTGTAAAGATGGAGAGGTGGGGGAGTGGGTACGAATCGGTGGTTGGAACGTGGCTGAGTGAGGGAGCAGGGAAGACTGGGATGTAGGGGAGAGGCTTGGTTGTTGCTGTTGTGCAAAGGGATGAGCTAGTAACTGCAAGGTACCAGGGAGGGGGTGCAAAGGGGGAGGTTGTAAGGCAAGAAGAGATGGATGGTGTAGTACAGCCGCCACCTGATCCGACAACGTCCGACAACTCGTGTGACATTGGTGTAGTCGTCCTCGAGCCTCCACTACCCACCCCTCTGTCACTACGCGAAGGTCATGCTCTTGTTTTGTCTGCCATACATATACATCATTAATTCATTACCTATTTCAACCTGGTGGCATTATTCATTGTATTCTAATTACCCCAAGACAATTTTTTATACATTCAGAACAACCTCAATAAGTCAAAAGGTGTAAAAGTTACTTAACCCTCTCACGACCATAGGACGCAGAGGTTGCCAGATTAGCAATAAGAAATAGATTACTCTCACTGTTATAATTACCTCTCCAAAATTAGTTTTCTGCCCACAGCTAACTCAAAGACAACTGCAGAGGTTGAAGTAAACAAACTAAAGGTTTATAGATACCCCTGACGGTAACAAAGGCTTTAAAGTATCCCTAATAGGCTCAAAAATCGCGTCAGGATGTGAGAGGGTTAAGTAACCCTTGACCATAAGATCATAAAATAGCATGGAAATACTTTATTATCTTACCTACTATAAAGAGTCTAATCAGGAAGATATGTGTTGAGTTTTACCTGTGCTTTAGCTTGCTGCAAGGACTCCATAGCTTCTGTGAGCTTGACCCCCAACTCCTGCATCTCCACCTCCAGCTTGTCAGCGTAGGCACACTCGGTGGTGCTGCGGAGGGGTGCGTTGCTGTGCCACCGTGCTATGGCTGACGTCATCTTTCTACGAGGTCCCAGTTTCCTGTAAGGTCACCATATTATATTAAGTGTATATTCTAAATAAAAATTAAAATAGGTTATGTTAACTACTTTATGTCATGCTACATATCAGATAACTCTCTCATTCACTTATGTCAGTGATGAAAGAGTAAAATGTTAAATAATTGGCAAAAATATGTTTTCACACTAAGTGAGTCACTAACCCCTTAATCCCAGGTGATGTCATATGGCGTCAATATTATTTCTCGTCATAAAACTGAGTGACGCCACATTGCGTCAAGCTTCAAATATTTTGAGGGCCCTATTGGTTGAGTATGAAACTAGGCTTCCTCCTCCACCCTCCCAAGCAACTCCCGCACTACCCTCCTTTATCTCCCCTTCCCTCCCGCACCACAATACGCATCCTCAGTATGCACCCTGCCGCCGCTATGCAATGGACGAAATGCTAGTGACTCCTCCGTCACCGCGACACCCGCCGCATTGATCTCACGCCCTTCACAGCCACAACCCCATACCCTCTTCAAGTACCTACAGTAGATTCCAGGTAGGCCTAGTTTACCCTATTCAGACAACCTGAGCACTAGTGGTATAGGGAGGGCCCTATAATTTTTGAAGAGCATGGGAGCGACTAAGAGTCTGGGCCCAAAAACGAAGAGAGTGAGTGTGATGAGAGCTCCTTTTGGTGGTGATGGTGATTTTGATGTTGGTGATGATGATAAAATTTATTATGAATATGAAGGTGATAATGATGATAACGTGGGCGTGGTAAGTAATGCAACACGTTTTGTGATATCCGCTGTGCCCCATGTTCACCATAGACCCATGGTGGTGCACAGTATTGATAGTAACCCCTCATCCATGCTGCCCACAGTGCTCTAAAGTTATATTAAGACCCATGATGGCCCTGGATGACCCATGTGTGGGAACAAAGTGGTCAGGCCACCGCTATTATTCCTTCCCCTACCAAAGCCCAGCTCACTTTCCCTTTCATCCTCTCCCCCCCCCCCCAAGTTTTCTTCTCCCAACCAACCCCCCGCCCCTCTTCTCGCCTACCCACGCACTCGCCTGAGTCCTTGCCAAGACCTTCCAACCTGCCTCGCTGCCCACATAGTGTCGCCCTTTCACACCCATGCCAAGAAGTGAGGAGATGGATGATGATGAGTTGAGCCCACCACGATGAAGGCAAAACAGCGACATTTCGTCACCCAGCAGCCCTGCATACGTCCCACCACCAGCCAGGCCTCAGGATACCTGGGGGCTTCCTACACAGACAAGTAGCCAAATTTGGTTATTGGTATGACATCATTGGTGAGGAGCCTCTGTTAAATACATACCCACATCCTAACACGAGCATATTCTGTACCAAAAATATACGATTATGGCGTGGTTGTGGTCTGAAGTTGCATGGTTGGCAATGAGTGAGGTTGCTGGTGGCGGGAGTGAGATATGAAGGGGAGGATTATGAAATAATACGTTATATCATATTATAACCATATATAGCAATGTGATTGCGCCACACGTACATAGGTTTCTAGCACAAGGCATATCTGAAGAATGAGCACCCAGAAATTAGGGAAGAACATTATTCAAAGAAACAAACCTGGTTACAGCGGAGGAGGATCCGTCAACCATCAAGGCAAGTGCCTTCTCTCGCTAGTATGAAGACTGCAACTGTAGTGTTACACATACCACACTTTGAGTGTGTGAGGGGTGGGGTAAGCATTAACCCAAGAACAGTGAGCGTCCTCAATTGAGTCTGTAGTGAGCGAAGGCGAGCGTCCTCATATGAACCAAGGCCTAAAAAAAGCCTTTCAAAACATCCCACTGGCACTTAACCCTTCCCGCCCGGGCTCGCCCTCCTAAGGACAGTGTGGGGTACCCGGGCGATTTGGCCGAAAAACGTCTAGGCCTAGGCTACCGTATCTTTGTTATTTTAACTGCTAGAAATTTCCCACGCATCTCTAAACGTAGTGCGGTTTCCAATCTGTAGACTGGCGTTGAGTAGAGCTCTGTAAGTCAACTGGTTCAGTTGTGATGACGATTTCCGTGGAGCGAATTTTTCCGCGATGTTGACAATATCGGAGCTTTTCAGACACTAATTTCGTCATACCATACAACAACAACATTGATCCGACGTCTCCTTCTTGTTTTCGGAGGTGCGGTGACGCAATGACCGGCTTTGTTTACATGCGTCGGACGCACGGCGTTTAGACCAAGCTGAATAGGCTTTCAAGCTTACTGCCTGTTATAAGGACACCCGGGGTCCTGCCCATCTGCCGCGGTGTCCTTATAAAAGGACAGCCGGGCTGGAAGGGTTAAAACAAAGAAATATGTGATTAAGTGAGATAATTCCTCTGCATACCTTCTATCACTCCTCCACATGTGTCCAACCCCCCACCCTCCCCTCAATTATCACCTATTTTTCCTCTTATTCCCCCTTTTATCGGGTAATTTTCGCCGCGAATTTCCAGCCCGTTGTTTCAGGGTCACTAGGGAGGCAGTTAAAGATCCTAGCAATAGAGAGACTTCACTTGCAAGACGGCAGTATCGATCGGAAAGTGAGAGAGTGGTTATACCGCACGCCGGCTCTCCCTTCCTGATACGATGGGTCGGCAATAATACGTCTTTTTCACACCCCAAATATTATTACCACTTGTTTTATTGCTGTTACATGTTAATATCTTCATATTAAACATAAAATAGGCGCACACATTAACATTCTTCAACTAAACATAGATGGCATCAACACAAAGAAACACAAACTCTCACACTTCATCAAACAACACAACATACACATTGCCATTTTACAAGAAACAAAACTCCGCACAAAACAAAAAACACCTACATTCCATGATTTCACCACCATTAGACAAGGCCGGGCCGTCGGCGGTGGCGGTGGCCTCATCACCCTGGTACACAAAGAAATAACATATATAGTCACCAGTGCACATACTAAATCCCTCCTCCCCCTAACTGATAACACAACAGAAATACAATCCATTAAAATACGCACTGGCAACAATTCCAACATAACCATCATAAACACATACATCCCCTACAGTACCCAACGAATACAGACCACAACTACAACAAATCACAAACACCCCACACATCATCCTGGGTGGTGATTTCAACGCCAAGACGTCGGCCTGGTTTGTCGACAACCCAGACACAGACAGAGGGCTGGCCCTACAACGCCAATCAGATAACCTCTTTATCCTCAAAGACATCAATCAACATACCCATACTCCCCACCAAGCCCTCTACGACCCATCATCTCCTGATATCACTTTTTGCTCCCCAGAACTCGCCCCCACAACATCCTGGAGGGTGGTTAAAACCTTAGGCTCTGACCACCTCCCGATCATTATCACCACCAAAACCAGACTCACCCCAGCTAGCCACAGACACACTTACACCAACTATAAAAAAGCTAACTGGGAATCTTTCACAAACGAGACAGAACACTTTGAAACCCTAAACAGCACACCCATCACTAACATCAACAATGATGTATACATATCAACACAACTATCCAAAACGCTGACAAGAAACACATTCCAAGAGGTAACAGAAAAAGACACAACCCCAACTTCTCATCAGACAATGCGACACACTGAAACACTCCCCAGCACCCCACACACAAGACATCACACAACACCCAGATTAACAACAAAATACAAGAACAACAAACACTAAATTGGAATAACTTCCTACAAACACTAGATCACAAAACAAACCCCTCAAAACTATACAAAACACTAAACAGCATCACACTTTCCAACACCAACACAAAACAATCACATGCTGCAATCACAACAACAGACTCTAATCCTTCATGTTAACAACAAGCAAACACTCTCATTAATCACTTCTCTCATGTCAGCCACCTAAAACCCCATAAAGACGACCGACGTGTCATCCAACGTAAGAGATAATTCCCCACAGACCCTGACTATGTACCCTTCACCAACTACCAGACAAAGCACATCATCAACCATCTCAAGCACTCACCCGCCTGCGGCCTACACAACATAAGCAACATACACCCCAGACACCTGGGACCACAAGGCATAAAAGCACTCACTAACATATCAAACTACAGTTACTCACACAACACAATACCAGACATATGGAAGCATGGTATCATCATCACATTCCCCAAACCCAACAAAGACCCCATGCTACCCTCCTCACACCGCCGTATCACACTCCTTTGCACCCCCTCCAAAGTCATAGAACGCCTTGTACTACAACTGATTACACACGCCCTACCCCTAGCTCCAACACAACGTGGCTTCAGGCCACTGCACTCCACAAACACTCTTCTTACAGACCTTACACAAAGAGCTTTTGACGGCATCAACTCAGCCAGACCACCACACAGATCACTACTTGCCACACTCGACATAGTAAAGCCTTCGATGCCATCCCTCGCCATAACCTAACAAACAAAATCTACGACATTAACATGCACAACAACACAAAAAGGTGGCTGGCCAACTTCCTAGTAGGCAGATGTGCACACATATCGTTTGCCGGTCAGTCATCTAGCATCAGAAATTTCCCAAACGGAGTCCCGCAAGGATCCGTCCTGTCGCCCGCACTCTTCAATCTGTACATGCATGATATAAATACACCCAATACACCCCAAATAAACATAGCCTCCTACACAGACGACATAACACTCACATGCACACACCAAGACCTAGACACATTACATGACTGGTGCACTACAAACAGACTCAATTTAGCCCCAGCCAAGTCCACCACAACCCTCCTCACAAGCTGGACAGATCACAAATACACCCCACAACTCACCATAAACAACACATCACTAACACACACACACTCACCCAAAATTCTAGGAGTAACATATGATAATCTAATGACATTCAAACAGCACACCACAAACATAAAAAAGAAACTGACACCCAGACTTAACACCCTCAGGTCACTTGCCCACACAAAATTTGGACACAACAAAGAAACCACCACCACAGTTTACAAACAATACATAAGATCAGTGATGGAATACGCAAGCCCGACCTGGGCTTCTAACCTAGCTGAAACATATCATAAGACCTTACAGACTATTCAAAATAAAGCCCTAAAAATCATCACAGGCTGCACAGCTAATACACCTACAGATCACCTACATCAAGAAACCAAAGTCCTCAAAGTCAAATACCATCTGGACATGAGAGGCACTCAATTCCTGGCAGCAGCCTCCACGAACCAACACCACCCACTTCACTACATGTCCTGATGTGGCGGCGTCTACGCCATGGGACTACTTCCCGGAGCTGCCAACCGTGGGTGGCTGCCGACCCTCCACGGCCGGAGACAAGATCAAAGACCAGTGGAGGACAACCGGCTGCCGGACCGCGGGGAGCAGTTCTCCGGGAGCCAAACCGTCACACCTATCCCCTGCGCCCTCCCTGGGGGCACGGGTCCTTGGAGCGGCTTCGGTCGCGCCGGGCAATTTCCACACCTCTCACACCACACACACACATTACACAGTTTTTGCTACACCGAGAAATGACTCTCCGGCTGTCATTTCTCGAAGACTTCTTCTAGCCGGAGACATTGAGAGCAACCAAGGACCCACCTACACATACATATGTCCAACTTGCTCAAAACCCATCAATTAGAGTCGCCACACTAAGGGTTCAGTTTCCTGCAATTCATGCGGGAACTGGACCCATTTCACCTGCAGAACACTTGCCTCCAAGAAACACTACATGAACACCTGGACCTGTTCCTCATGCCCCTCCCTCTCCCAGTCAAATCCCTCCCCTTCGCGAGGACAGAGTCCACCTGGCCAGGCTGAGATGCGGACACCATCCAGCTCTTCTGAGCTATCCGAAGAGACTGGATGACTCCGTCGTCGACACCTGCCCAGGATGTAACACAGCACCCCATACCATCAAACACATCATAGAAGACTGCATTTCACACAACCACTTACGCCAACAACACAATCTACACTCAATGAAAGCTCTGTGGGAAAGCCCGATCGCGGCCATGGCCTTCCTCAGGGACTCGGGCCTGTTTGGCCGGGCAGCTTAGGGAACAACAACAACAACAACAACTACACTACATGGCAACACACCCACAGACACCAAGAAATATCAAAACAACACCCAGCACACGGTATCACATACAAATACTGTCTTCTCTCCCTCCCTGCCCACCCCAAACCAGCTTCCAGAAGCACATCCATACTCATATCTCTCGCCGTTCCATCCAATCACTCATAGACAACACGCAGCTGCAGGCACAACCTCCCAAAATTCATCCTTCTGAATCCTCCCTTCCTCACTAGGACAGAGTCCACCTGGCCAGGATGAGATGCGGACACCATCCAGCTCTTCTGAGCTATCAGAAGAGACTGGATGACTCCGTCGTCGACACCTGCCCGGGTTGAAACACAGCACCCCATACCATTAAACACATCATAGAAGACTGCATTTCACACAACCACTTACACCAACAACACAATCTTCACTCCTTGAGAGCTCTGTGGGAAAACCCGACCGTGGCCATGGCCTTCCTTAGGGACTCGGGGCTATTCGGCCAGGCAGCTTAGGGAACAACAACGATATTTATGGTAAAATTACTATTTTCGGCGGGAATGAATAAAAATATCTTCTCATGGCGGGCACTTTCAAATACCATAGCTATGCGCTTCCCAGGTTAAAAGGAGGGGAAGGTAGTAGAGAGAGGGTGAGGTACTGGACTCTACAAAACACTAAACAGCATCACACTTTCCAACAGCAACATAACACAATCACATGCTGCAATCACAACAACAGACTCTAATCACTCTCATCAATCACTTCTCACATGTCAGCCACCTAAAACCACACAAAGACGACCGACGTGTCATCCGACGTAAGAGACAATTCCCCACAGACCCTGACTATACACCCTTCACCAATCACCAGACAAAACATATCATCAACAATCTCAAGCACTCACCCGCCTGTGGCCTAGACAACATAAGCAACATACACCTCAGACACCTGGGACCACAAGGCATACAAGCACTCACTAACATATCTAACTACAGTTATTCACACAACACAATACCAGACATTTGGAAGCATGGTATCATCATCACATTCCCCAAACCCAACAAAGACCCCATGCTACCCTCCTCGCACCGCCCCATCACACTCCTTTGCACCCCCTCCAAAGTCATGGAACGCCTAGTATTACAACTAATTACACCCGACCTACCCCTAGCTCCAACACAACATGGCTTTAGGCCACTGCCCTCCACAACCACACTTCTTACAGACCTTACACAAAGAGCTTTTGACGGCATCAACTCAGCTAGACCACCACACAGATCACTACTAGCCACACTCGACATTAGTAAAGCCTTCGATGCCATCCCCCGCCACAACCTAACAAACAAAATCTACAACACAAACATGCACAACAACACAAAAAGATGGCTGGTCCAACTTCCTAGCAGGCAGATGTGCACACGTATCTTTTGCCGGTCAGTCATCTAGAATCAGAAACTTTCCAAACGGAGTCCCACAAGGATCCGTCCTATCGCCCGTACTCTTCAATCTGTACATGCACGATATAACTACACCCAATACACCCCAAATAAACTTAGCCTCCTATGCAGATGACATAACACTCACATGCACAAACCAAGACCCAAAAAGAGCAACAGATCTCCTTCAACCCTATCTCAACACACTACATGGCTGGTGCACTACAAACAGACTTAATCTAGCCCCAGCCAAATCCACCACAACCCTGCTCACAAGCTGGACAGGAGAACACGAACACATCCCTCAACTCACCATAAACAACACACAACTAACACATACACACACACCCAAAATCCTAGGAGTAACATATGATACTCATATGACATTCAAACAGCACACCACAAACATTAAAAAGAAACTGACACCCAGACTTAACGCCCTCAGGTCACTTGCTCACACAAAATTTGGACACAACAAAGAAACCACCACCACAGTGTATAAACAATACATAAGATCAGTGATGGAATACGCAAGCCCAGCCTGGGCTTCTAACCTAGCTGAAACACATCATAAGACCTTACAGACTATTTAAAACAAAGCCCTAAAGATCATTACAGGCTGCACAGCTACTGCACCCACAGATCACCTACATCAAGAAACCAAAATCCTCAAAGTCAAAGACCATCTGGACATGAGAGGCACTCAATTCCTGGCAGCAGCCTCCATGAACCAGGACCACCCACTAAACTACATGGCAACACACCCACAGACACCAAGAAATATCAAAACAACACCCAGCACACGGTATCACACACAAATACTGTCATCTCTCCCTCCCTGCCCACCCCGAACCAACTTCCAAAAGCACATCCATACTCATATCTCTCCCTGATCCATCCACTCACTCATAGACAACACGCAGCTGCAAGCACGACCTCCCGAAATCCATCCTTCCTCGCGAGGACAGAGTCCACCTGGCCAGGCTGAGATGCGGACACCATCCAGCTCTCCTGAGCTATCAGAAGAGACTGGATGACTCCGTCGTCGACACCTGCCCGGGATGTAACGCAGCACCCCGTACCATTAAACACATCATAGAAGACTGCATTTCACACAACCACTTACGCCAACAACACAATCTACACTCAATGAGAGCTCTGTGGGAAAGCCCGATCGTGGCCATGGCCTTCCTCAGGGACTCGGGGCTGTTCGGCCAGGCAGCTTAGGGAACAACAACAACAACTGGAGGGAGGGGGAGGTAGTTGAGGGCACTGGTTGAGGGAGAGGGAGATAGTTGAGGGAAGAAGAGGTAGTTGAGGGAGAGGGAGGAGAAGAGAGGATGGTATGGAGAGATGCCATATAATCCTATATATCACCCAATTTTGAGACGATTCCAAAGCACTGGTGCGGGTTTGAATATCTTACAGTATCTTACAGTACATCCTCTGGAAAAGAGGCAAACTAGGCCTGAGTATGCAGCTCATTACCAGTACTTGCACTGCTGCGGATGTACACGGTGTTGGCGGCGGCGGCAGCAGACGCAAAATATTGTGCTATTCTGTATTTTCGCTTTGTAATACATCTTCAACTCTTGTCTTCCCCATGCTTTATCAAGATTACTTTC
Source organism: Paralithodes platypus (assembly GCA_032716605.1). Classification (NCBI taxonomy): domain Eukaryota; kingdom Metazoa; phylum Arthropoda; class Malacostraca; order Decapoda; family Lithodidae; genus Paralithodes; species Paralithodes platypus. The sequence goes on along the minus strand of CM064571.1, from coordinate 22,105,101 downwards.
AAACTTCTTTACTGATTCGGAATCGACCACATACTGGGGCAGTGCTTTCCACTTATTTACCACTCTATCACAAAAAGACTTCTTTGTCTTTTCAAACCTAGTTCTTTCCTTGTACATTTTCTTAGAGTGTCCTCTCGTTCTTGTTCCCTCCCGCATCAAGAAGGTACCTTCACACACATCCTCATCATACTTTCCTGACACTATCTTAATATATGTGCCTTCCGTGAGACTTGTCGCAGTCCGTCAAGAGAGCCTAATGTGAGGTTTTCCGTAGTTCTAAGGTTAAAGGTAAATACACAAATTTACTAGTAACACAAAACTTACTGAATACCACATTCCTTGAGATCTTGATCAGTCAGTGTAAGAAATATTTGAAGGTCCACATCTTGCTCCCTGAAGACATTCATATAAGCTTTAAGGCCAACCTGGTCCAACAAAGTTTCCAAGTCTGTCGGTTGAACAATAGCTGGAAAATAAAAAAGTGGGATGGGAATAGAATATTTAAGTGAAGTACAATTCTAGGATTGCAGTATTATATACACAATATACAGTACAGTATTTATGAATATAAGGTAGTTCTAGAAGTTATAGCTGACGAATCATTGAGGACAATTATTATTGATTACGTACGTTGCATTGTACTTTCTGTATTAAATACGTTTCTCAACGTTTGTTGCTCCCTGCTGCCAGCCATACGATGTTACGGCATCAGCTGATATTTCTCCTAAATAAAGTACAGTACTGTACGATGAGAGGCGAGGAAGATTCAGAAATATGAATAATCTATCCATCTATTTATCTATTGCCTGACGCCATGATCCCCGAAGGGGTGGCCACGAACGAACCGCCCCTAAGCACCTCTGTCCCCAGTTAGTCGACGCCCCTCCTCCCAACCAGCACCGCCTTCATTCATATACTTCCTCACTCCATCCTTCCACCTCTCCTTCGGTCTACCTCTTCCTCTCTGTCCTTCCACCTCGCTCTCGTACACCCTCTTAGTCATTCTCTCGCTTCCCATACGTTCCATATGGCCGAACTATCTCAAGTTGTTCCTTTTTACACTTTCCAGCATATCTACCTCCACACCACACCTCCTTCTTACTTCCTCATTCGTCTGTCTATCCCTCCATGTAACTCCGCACGCACTTCTCAAGTAACTCATTTCCACCGTTCTCAGTCTTGGTCTGAGTCTCTCCACGAACGTCCATGCTTCGCTTCCGTAAGTTAGTGTCGGGATTACCACACTGTCATGCTAGGACTTCTTCACTTCCATACTGACCACTCTAATTTTGTTACTGCTTTCAACGTTCCTACAACCCTCTTCCCCTGTTGCACCCTCTCCCTCCCGCACTTCTTCATCCACAGTCCCATCTTTACTCAACACACTGCCCAGATACTTAAAAGAGCTGACGATCTCCATAGCCTGACCGTTCAACTTCACCTCACACTCTGTGACTTCACCCCTTTCGAAGACCATAACCTTGCTTTTCCCCACATTTACCTTCAAATTCCGTTTTTCGCACACTGTTCCGAACTCATTTACCAGACCCTGCAACTCCCATTCATTATCACTCATCAGAACTGTATCATCCGCAAACAGCAGTATAGGTAGCTTCCACTCAATTCCCTCCCTTTTCAGCGATACACCAACATCCACTGCTCTTCCTAGTATTTCTTTCATGACTCCATCCATATACTGTATACAGTAAACAACCACGGAGACATCACACACCCCTGTTTCAACCCAACACTCAGGTCAAAGAACTCGCTCTGCTCATTCTCCACACGTACTGCCGCCTTTGCACCCTAATACATGCTCTTCACTGCTTTCAGCAACTTGCCATCTACTCCGTATATTCGAAGTACTTTCCACATGCCTTCTCTATCCACTCTGTCATAGGCCTTCTCCAAGTCCATAAAGGCAACATACACCTTTTGTTGCTTCTCCAGATATTTCTCCATAACACAATTCAGGGTAAAAATCTGATCTACACATCCTCTTCCCTTCCTAAAACCTCCCTGCTCGTCGCCTATCCATATGAATAATCCATTGGGGATTATTATAGCAAGAGGCATAATGGTGAACGATAATGCACACTTTGGTTTACTGAGTAAATAGGTCTACGATGAGGAGAGAACGAAACATAATAAGAATAATCTATTGAGGATAATTATTGAGAGAGACGTAATGGTGAACGATAGAGTAATAAAGGTAATATTAATGTATGCTTAATGTATTCTAAGTTATGTCATATATGATGTTGGTGGTATAATGTATAATAAGTCGGCTGAAGGAAGGCAAAAAGGGTCAAAAGGGGACTTTGGGAAAGTGGCTGGAACGAATTAATTAATTCCCATAAGGCCTATTATTTCTAAAACATGGTTTTGATATAAACGGTACGTACACGGTACGAATTAACCGCGTATATCGAGACCTGACTGTACACACATTAGAGCCATTTTTGCACGCCTAAATCACGGATCATCTGTCTAGAAACCTCAGTAGCTATAAAAATGGCCCACAATTCACATAAACTGAAGAAACAGGAGTGAAAAGGCAAGCAAACAGAGCTCCAAAACATTCATCTGAATATTTGGAGAGTAGCGCAAATTCTGATGACTCCAATAAGCCCTGTTGTGTTACATGGGGGGTTCACGCATGCGCAATGAGGAGCCTAGATCTCAGATGGGCAAATAATCAACGCTTTCTTTTCTATTCTCACCCATATTTTCATTTTTTCAATTAACATAGTGGCCTTGAAGTGTGTGCAATGTACCTAGTAGTGAATTGAGGTGCAACTCTAGAAGATATCGGTAATCGCGCTGGTGGTTCCGATGAATCGGCCACTCCTGGAGCGGGCGAGATTATACTTGGTATAAAGCACTACGTTGAATAGTCCGAGGCTACTACTAAATTCAGCTATTACAGAGGTTTTGTAGTGAAATATGTTGCTAATCATGAAAACTTGGCAGTTATATATTGCAGAGACATTATTAGTTTCATATTTTCCCATTAAGTATCGAGAAATCAGTTGCTAAGGGATTCAATATACCGTCAGCTGGAAAAAAAACTATACTGTAATACATAAATCACATATCTTTATACCTTTCTCAACAGAGGGGATGTTATTAACTTTGGGCTTGTGCATCTGAGACTGGTGGGTGGGTGGTCGTCTGGCTTCCATAGCTGCTGGACCATCAGTTAGGCTAGGGCCTTCCACACCTGCAAAATTATGAATACAGAGGCGCAGCATTTAGTAACCTAGGGTAGGCACCAACTAAGTCAACTGGGTAACCAAGTTCTGTGCCACTCTGTATTATTCTAAAGGTTGCTGACTTTATTTGACTATTTTGTAAGATGAAACACAATAGAATTCAGAGTACAAGTGACAAGTTTAAGTGCTATAATGTGTAAAAGAAGGTAGTCTTGAAGTGTAACCACGTACAGTACTTAATTCAGTCACCTTTACCTGAACCATTCTTAAAATTGTAAAAAATAATATAACAAAATAATAAATAAAGGCTTCAAATACATTCACAAGCCATTATATTATTTGTATATACAGTATCCTGTTATTGCACAATGGATATAACCGGGTAGATACAGATTACTTGAGTGTGACTGTACTGTACCTTGGATGCCCCACTGAGTAATGGCTGAAGCAACTGCAGAGAAGCCAGCATCTTGAGCTATTCTGGTAGCTGAGTGTCCCTGGTGGTTGGTGAGTGATGGTACTGCCCCACCCCTCAGTAGGCTGCCCACTACACCCGCATCACCCAGTTGACCACCGTACATAAGGGGGGTTAGGCCAGTTCCTCGCTCACTGGAAACGATAATATATTTACCAATGACAAACAGCCATTAGAGCTCAGGTATTCAATTAAATTAAAAGTCTTCTGTGTGGACAAACTTTATTTCTTTATTTCCACGAGAACTGAAAGATTTTACAAGCCTTGATATGGATGGGAATGCAAAAAATACTGCTAAAAGATGGGAAAATTTAACATCACTGGCTGCTATCTTCATCAATAGTAGCAGGTGAATTTCCATTACATCAGAAACTAATCACAGATTAAATGCTGACCAAACAGCAATTTGTTGGAGTTGATACCCGACCACTGTTCACTAAAATTAAACTATGGATTTGCCCAACTTTGGTCACACTAAAAATCAATACCGTGAATTACATTTCTGTAAAATGTTGCTGACCCCCACCTTGTAATAGGCGGATTGTGTAGTAAAAAGACGTTTACTACAAGGATGGACTGTACTAAATACACCTTACCATGAATTAGCGTTAATGCCGTATTTGATCAACAAGTCAACAACATTATGGTGGCCGGAGTTAACAGCGTGAAAGAGGGCCGTCCAGTCCCGGTTGTCTCGGGTCTCCAGGATGCTTCCACACTGTACACGTAACACAACAGAAAGCAAAGGAAAATATAGCTTCTCTCACAATCATACTGTACACTTATCTAGTACCGGTAAACAAAAAACATGGAAAACTATAGATTCTCTAACATTCATGCACTAAAAGACAATACAATGCAAATGAAATAAACAGTATTAAGTGCAAATATAAAAACAAAACAAAAAGATAAATTCTAAACTACCGGTATATACCAGTATAAAAAATATGGTGTATATAATTCTTCATAAATCTTTAAAATATAGGCGATTTTTCTGCCTTCCAAAAATAATGGATCCATACAGAATCGTTGTATGAAATATAGAGAGATTAAGCTATGGAGGTGCAAGATGCTTTACCCACATTATTCCATTACTACTAACTGCTACTGTAAATTAAATACTATAATAAAAATATAACGCAGTGCTATACAGTACTATTGAATCAGATATAGTTACACAAAAAAGCAAGCTTAGAAAAACCATAGACAAAAAATATACCAGGATATCAAAATAAAGTAAAGCAAAATTATAGCAAGTGCACTGGTAGAGAGGCAAGTCTGCTAACCTATAAAGTATGGTAATTGGTAGAGAACTTGACTCTCAAAGAAGGTTTAGTTATTTGAAACAGTAATATCCTGGTGTTCAAGTTATACTACAGTTGTTGTTGTTGTTCCCTAAGCTGCCTAGCCGAACAGCCCCGAGTCCCTGGGAAAGGCCATGGCCACGATCGGGCTTTCCCACAGAGCTCTCATTGAGTGTAGATTGTGTTGTTGGCGTAAGTGGTTGTGTGAAATGCAGTCTTCTATGATGTGTTTAATGGTATGGGGTGCTGTGTTACATCCCGGGCAGGCATCGACAACGGAGTCATCCAGTCTCTTCTGATAGCTCAGGAGAGCTGGATGGTGTCCGCATCTCAGCCTGGCCAGGTGGACTCTGTCCTCGCGAGGAAGGGAGGATTCGGAAGGATGGATTTCGGGAGGTCGTGCATGCAGCTGCGTGTTGTCTGTGAGTGAGTGGATGAATCGGTGAGAGATATGAGTATGGATGTGCTTCTGGAAGTTGGTTCGGGGTGGGCAGGGAGGGAGAGAGGACAATAATTGTGTGTGATACCGTGTGCTGGGTGTTGTTTTGATATATCTTGGTGTCTGTGGGTGTGTTGCCATGTAGTTTAGTGGGTTATACTACAGTAAGATACAGCAGCTATAGTAAGCTATAATGCACTGTAGCAAGTTTATGATACCAGTACAGTAATTGAGTTACTGTATATACCTATAAGCATTGCTAAGAATGCCTCTAAAAAACTGGGACTTCTGTACAGAGTTCGAGAATTCTTCACTGACGAGCAGTTGGCCGTAATATATAAAAGTCATGTGCGTTCTCAGATGGATTACTGTTCACCTCTGTGGGGTGGAAGTGGAGTGGTTGCATTGAGGCAGTTGGACAAAATTCAAAATAAAACTATTAGATTAATCAATAACCCTGCAATCACACAGGACCTTCCTACATTATCCATACGAAGAAACGTTGCATCCCTTGCATTATTCTACAGATATTTTCACAGCAATTGTTCCGAGGAACTTGCTTCAATTGTGCCGCCTCTCCACATCTTTCCCCGTAGAACTAGGGCAGCTGAGAGCGCCCATGAATTTACACTTTCTCCTCCACAATGCAGAACTTCTGCTTATCAGAATTCATTTATCCCCAGAGCTACTACTCTTTGGAATTCACTTCCCTCGAATTGCTTTCCACAAACTTACAATCTACAAATGTTTAAATCCAGTTGTTACAAACATTTTATGAATGGAGGATGCCTTTAGGCACATGGACCTTTTTGTTTTATCTGTGTTTTTCCTTCCTCCGTGCATTGTCTCAAAAAAAAAAAAAAAATTATATTATTACTACTAAAAATACAGTTTTACAGCATACATAAACAACCAGCATCAAAATAACAATGATAATTAGTACACTAAATACATCATCCAGTACTCCTCTCTACCTTCACCTAAAAATGTATGAAAATAAAAATACTGATATAATTTTACATACCTTTACGAGGAGTTCAACAACATGTTCATTTCCACACATAACGGCCAACATGAGAGCATTACACCCAGAGTTATTACGAGGGTGTACTGAAGCATTCCCATCCAGTAGTGCCTTGATCACATCCGTGTGTGCATAATAGGCAGCATACATAAGTGCTGTCCAACCACCAATGTTCTTGTAGCTGCAGGACTTGGGGTCTCTGTAATATGAATAATCTAATTTATCAATTTCACTCCCAACACCAAACACCTCCCAATGAAATTAATGAAAGTACTGTAAGTGATCCTCCCTGGATTCGAACCTGGGTTACCACATACAGATTTAAACACTCTAACCATTACACCATCAAGAATACAGATACAGGTATATCCATTGCAGTTTTTGTTGTCGATCCCTAGGCTGCCTGGCCGAACAGCCCCGTTTATCTATTGCAGTTATAGGGATGGATGTAGTTTCCGGGCGTACGGTCGTCATGTTTACATAGGGCGATCGCCGCGGTTAACTTCGCGTCTATTTTGACGGTGATTATTTTTTTGGTTATTTGCCCCCTGCTGGCAATATATATGATGATGACAATATGGCATGGGGGGGTAAGGAGGGTAATATTGTATCCAATGGCATTCAAAATAGACGGGAACATGATCGCAAGCGTCCGCCGCCGCCGTCATGTTTACTTATGTCGATCGCCGTGGTTAAGTTCGCGTCTATTTTGACGGCTGAGGGGGGGGTGTAAACAAGGCTGGCGGTACGCCCGAATTCTACATTCTACCCCACTTATATACATACTGTACTATACCCGTAAAGTACAGTACTGGAAAAAATAGCAAACATTATTCCATAGCTTTGCGCAGTGGCAGTATCGTAACCTATGAAGTTTTCTGAGTGACATATATGATGCTGTGTTTAAGAGCTCAAAACAAGGGAAAAGTCTTCAATACAAATCTGTTCAACCAGCACACACTTGTTGCATCTCAGTTTTGGGTTTGTGTTTATTTTATCCTTTGGGTGATACAGACAGGAGCAGCACTGCCTAAGGTTCTCAGTTTGTTATATATATTTGTGATTCCTGCATTTTTTTAACCACTACCGCGGATCCTCCTAAGTTCAGGCTCGGAAGTGTGAATGTTGGCACAATGAGAGGAAGAATGGGAGAGATTGCAGAAATGTTGGAGAGACGCAGAGTAAATGTATGTTGTGCCCAGGAGACCTGGCGGAGAGGGGGGAGTGTGAGGTGGGTAACTGGAAAGATGATTATGCAGTTTTTACCACCATACACTCCCTGCTGAATAGCTGGGCTAGGGTGGGTGCCCTGATGAATCAAGGACTTCAGTGAACAGTTGCCACAGATTGCTAGACCGCGCCATTCACCACAGCACTGACATCTGCCAATAACACACTGGCTGGCCCGAGACTCGAACCGTCAACCTCACGGTCAGCAGGCGAGCGCTATACCAACCGAGCTACGGCCTGTGAATGATATAAGTTCTTATGGAAAGGAAAGGAATGTGGCACAGGAGGGGTGGGTTTCCTGGTGGCAGAGAGGTGGGCAGATTGTGTGATAGAAAATGAAAGGTATAATGAAAGACTGATTTTGCTAAGACTGAAAGTAGGAGCGAGAGTTATAATTGATATACAGTAAAAGTCCTTTAATCCGACGACCGATGATTTGAATCTCCCGATAGTCCGAATTTTTGAAAATGAGGCCAAATCCGAATTCACCCGATAGTCCGAATTTCAAGAAGTCCCAAAGTCCCCTTTTTGAGGCATTAGTCCACTCAAATGACACATAATGGAGCACACACATATCATATGTTCATGAATTCACTTTAAAAGTTTACCATTGTCATTGTAGCCTATTACCTACTTCAAAACATTCAGATTAATGGTCAAAGGAAGCTACTGATACAAACGTAAACACCACATCGTCTGCTAGAGAGTTTGTTTTGCTCTTGAACGCATCCTTGGGATGCTCCGATGCGCTACTGGCTTGCACCGCATCGTCTGCAAGCGCATTCAGTCTAGCGCTTGAAAACGCACCTTTGGACGCTCTGATACGCTACTATTTATAGTTCAGTGATCGGAGCGTCCCAAGGGTGCTTTCAAGAGTAAGACAAACTCGCTAGTAGACGATGCGGACATATGGTGTTTACGTTTATATCAGCAGATTCCTTTGACCATTAATCTGAATGTTTTGAAGTAGGTAATAGGCTACAATGACAATGGTAAACTTTTGAAGTGATTTCATGAACATATATGTGTGCACCATTGTGTCATTTGGGTGGCCTAATGCCTCAATGTTTTCGTCAGGCCATTAATACACAGGTTCATAGGGGTAAAGTCCGATAATCCGAAAAATCCACTAATCCGAACGAGGGCCGGTCCGCTGCCCTTCGGATTAACGGAAGTTTACTGTATCCCAAGCAGGATTAGGGAAGGTAGCAAGGGAAACAGTAAGGGTGTGAAAGATAAGAATGGGCGAGTGCTAGCCGAGAAGCAAGAGAGAGTTGAAAGATGGAGGGAGTACTTCAACGGATTGCTAAATGTAAGGAATGAAGCGCCAGCAAACATAGTTGGATGGGGTATGGGAGGGAAAAGAAGAGAAGTAGTGGAGGAGGAGGTGGGGATCAGGAGGTCAGAAGTGTGTGAAGCCATGAAAAGAGTGAAGGCAAAAGGCAGAACTGCCTATAGCGAGTGCCTCCCCCATAGTTGAAAGAGTGACAGGGCCAACATCAAGGGACGTTCGAGCCAAAATGCCTGGACACATGGAGTTTGAAGCAATTTAAGTCATAGGAAGAGGGAAAGACTGATTCTGGGAGAGAGTTCCAGAGCTCAGCTGTTGAATAGAAGAAAGACTTGAGAGTAATGTTTCACTCTTGGGTTGGAGAGTTGCACAGAGTAGGGGTGGGATTGTGTTGCAAGACGGGTACCACGTGCCCTACGTAAAGGAGGTGGTATACACTGGGAAAGCTCTGAGGAACACTGATTATTATAGTAGCGATAGAATAGTGAGAGAGATGCAACGTTGTGGCGAAGAGAGAGAGATTGCAGAGAGTTGGTGAGTGGACGGGAGTTAATGATACGAAAGGCCTTCCTTTCAATTTTGTCTAGGAGAGCGGTGTGAGAGGAACCTCCCCACACATGTGAACAAAACTCAATACAAGGACGCACTATGCCCCTGTACAGAGCAAGAAGCTGAGCAGGGGTAAAGAACCCCCTAAGGCGGTTGAGCACACCCAGCTTCTGGGAGGCTGCCTTAGCAAGACTGGTAATATGGTCCTTCCAACTGAGAGCAGAAGAAAAAGAGACACCAAGAATATTGAGAGAAGATGAAGGATTGATTTTTGTATTGTTGAAGAATAAGGGATAGTCCGCAGGGAGTTCCTGACGGGTAGATAGATGGAGAAATTGGGTTTTGGAAGCATTAAAGGTAACAAGGCTTTCTCTGCCCCAATTGGAGATAGTTAGATCAGAATTTAAGTGTTCTATGGCTTCATTCCGTTTGTCGTTGAGGAATTGCTGGCTTGGGCGTTCTGAAAAACTAATGGAGTAGTGTAAGGTTGAGTCGTCTGCATTTGAATGGATGGGAGTTGAGGTACAGTTGAGAAGGTCATTTATAAAAATTAGAAAGAGAATAGGAGATAGGACAGAGCCCTGAGGCACACCAGAGTTTATAGGGTGAGGAAGTGAGCGATGGCCATCCACAACTGCAGCTATGGAACGGCCGAAGAGGAAATTAGAGACAAAGGCACAGATGGAGGGATAGAAACTGAAGGAGGGTAGTTTAGAAATTAAAGATTTGTGCCAGACTCTATCGAAGGCTTTCGATATGTCTAGTGCAATAGAAAAAGTCTCACCGAACTCCCGAAAGGAGGATGACCAAGAGTTAGTAAGATATGAAAGAAGATCACCAGTAGAGCGACCCTTAAGGAAGCCATAATGGCGATCTGAGAGCAGATTATGAGAAGAGAAATGCTCAAGAAATTTGGAAGCAAGAATAGTTTCAAAAACTTTAGAAATACAAGAGATGAGAGCAATTGGACGATAGTTGGAGGGTTGAGAGCGGTCACCCTTCTTTGGGACAGGTTAAATGAGAGCAAACTTCCAGCATGAAGGGAAGACATTAGAGGATAGACAGAGACGAAAGAGTTTGCCTAGGCAGGGAGTCAGCACAGAAGCACAGTTTTTGAGTACAACAGGAGGAACACCGTCCGGACCGTACGCCTTATTAGTATTAAGCCCAGAGAGGGTAGAAAGTACATCTTTAGAAGAGATTAGGATATTAGGCATAAGTAAGAGAGAGGAGGGTGGAGAGGGAGGTATAGCACCGGAATCATCCAAGGTGGAGTTTCTAGCAAAAGTTTGAGCGAAGAGTTTAGCTTTGTCAGAGGAAGAAGTGATGGTTGTGCCATCTGAGTGGGAAAGGGGAGGGAAAGACGAGGAAGAGAAATTGTTGGAGAGGTTTTTGGCTAGATGCCAGAAAGCTTGGGAAGAGCTAGAGTTGGATAGTTCAGTGCATTTATTATTGATGAAAGAGTGCTTGGCAAGTCGAAGAACAGATATTCCGGGCAGAAACATAAGAAAAATGAGAGTCTTGAGTTTTAAGGCGTCGGTACCGTTTGAATGCTTCCTCCTTATTGCGGACAGCAGTAGAACAGGCGTGAGTAAACTAAGATTTTTTAGCATTAGTCTGAGAGAAAGAGAATGGAATGTATGCTTCCATGCCCGATAGGATTACCTCGGTAATGTGTTCAGCACTCTCCGAGGGTCCCCGGCCACGGAAGCAGAAATAATTTCAAGGGAAATCAAAGAAGTACTGCCGGAGAGCCTCCCAGTCGGCAGCGCCAAAGTGCCACAAGCGCCACCGGCTAGGAGGATCGGGTGGCCGTACTGGAGAGATAGGACAGGTGACAGAGATAAGTTTATGGTCGGAGGAGCCCAAAGGAGAGAAAAGATCGACAGTATAAGAAGAAGGGTTAGAAGTTAGAAACAAGTCAAGAATGTTGGGCCGATCTCCGAGGCGATCCGGGATATGGGTGGGTTGCTGAACTAACTGCTCTAGGTCATTTAGGATAGAAAAGACGTAAGCTTGTTCACCAGGTGGGTCAGTAGTGTGAGAGGAGAGCCATTGGCAGTGGTGAACATTGAAATCTCCTAAGATGGAGATTTCTGAGAAAGGAGAAATGGATAGAATGTGTTCCACTGTAGAGTTTAGAGAGTCAAAGAATTTGGGAAAGTTGGTAGAGTTAGGGGAAAGATAGACAGCACAGAAATATTTAGTAAGAGAATGACACGAAAGTTTGAGCCATACAGTTGAGAATTCAGAGGAGTCGAAATCGGGAACACGAGAGCAAGTGAGTTTGTTGTGCACGTATGCACAACATCTGCCTTTGGCTTACATACATACATATACAGTACAGTATATGGAAATGTTACAGGTTATTAGTATATTTATAATATTTACCCATTAATAACATCCTTCACTCTCTGGCAACATCCGATACTGGCTGCTGTGAAGATGTCGAGTGGAAGGAAGTCTTCCTCATCCAACCTGGTCTCTCCCAGCCAAACACTGAGAGGTTTGTCATAAAAGCTCTTTTCTGTCCATGTTTCCTCCAGCTCGGTCATATTTTACATAAATTCTGAAAATAAGTAAACATGAATACAGTAGCTTATACCGTACTGTACAACATGGAGTGGAGTGGCTTCGGTCACCCAGGCTTTATTGTGGTAGGCAGAGAGGGTTCTGTGGGGGCGCTCAGTTATGGCCTTGGCCTTGCTCGGGGCCTTGGGGCTGTTCGGCCAGGCAGCTTGGGGAACAACAACAACAACAACAACATACTGTACATACACTGTAGCTACTGTATATGAGGGAAAATTAAATCCCTAACAAGAAGTACCGGCAGGTCTTTTGCTTATTGCTCCAGACACAAGGCAAGTCCAGTTTTGGTGCAGATATATGTATGCCTATTATTACCATACTGTACACCAATACTAAGTACAATAAGTTAACTTAACCAACCTAATTTAACTTAGATTGGCAGGTGTGTTGATTCACGAGGGGGTGGAACAAATGAATCATCTCTTTATTTTGAGACAACTCATTCCCATACAGTACATACATACATACTAAAAAAACTATGATCATCCACACGAGTACCGTATGTCAGTCTTTTTGTTCACCTTATAGCGGCAATCCCGGCAGCTCAGTCTTTGGCATCCCTCATAGTCAGTCCTTTTGCTGCAAGATCAGTTTGAACTACCCGTTTCCACGTCTTTCATGCTCTACCTCTCCTTGCGACACTCTCCACGTTCATAGACTTGCTTTTCTTAAACCAATTATTTTCTTCCATCCTTTCCACATGTTTCAGGGTTGCTTTTCTAAACCAATTATTTTCTTCCATCCTTTCCACATGTTTCAGGGGTGAGTCACTGGTAATTTTCAATGAGACACTCAGCATTATCTCTAATTATTTTCAGCTAAAACTTTCAGGCAATATAATAAAAAAAAATGCTGTGGCAGAACAAATTTATAATTTATTAGTGGCCCCTCCATCATTGACGAAATGCCTTAACAAAGTAATGGCTCTCTTTGAACTCATAGCTCGCCATTTCAAATGACCCGCCTAGGAGTGGAAAACTAAAGAGAATACAGTACCATATCATCGTGAGCGAACGCTAAAAACACTCACGGACTCGTCCATGTATGATGCGGATGTCATTACTGAAAACAAAAACGTAAAGAATATGGTAAAAATATAAAGTAAAATTAAATAGACCTGATCTACCTGCACTGCGCTTCCTGACAGTCTGATGTTCGTAGCAGCGTCCCCAAGCTTAGCTGCGCTGCATGCCGCCTCTTCGCTCCTAGGCGCCCCGCGGTGCGGATGATTTTTTTTATCTGTGTTCATCCTTCTCCTACCGTCCAGGCTTGCGAGTCTTTTTGCTCATTTATACTTGTCTGTGATGAGCTAGAGTAGTATTCAGACTAGACAGGCGGGTGTTTATGTTCAACTTTTGCTCGGAAGGCTTTCACTGTGATAAGGCAAGGATTCCACTTTTGCTGTGTGTTGTTTTTTCCCCTATTCTTATGTCTACTAGCTAGTATAGGCATGAGGCTTCTTTTAGTTGCTATGGGGCCCACTTTTTGGCCACTCAATTGGGTGGGTTAAGCGTTTTTCATCTCTTCGTGGAGGACCTCGTGCGTTTCAAATTCTCCTAAGTAGTAAGAAATTTGGCTACTGGTCATGACGCTTGTTACCTACGTTCCTGTTCTGCGTGATGGGGGAAGAAGTAGGCCTACCTAGTCTAACTAGGCAGGTGAGTGTATTTCATCGATTCGTCTGTCTGACGCCAGCCTGCCTGTTCATTATGGCCTCCTTGTAGGTGAATTTTTATGGCTAGGATGTTTTTATTATTATATTAATATTAATATGTACACTCATCCCTCCGTTATCGCTCCTAATTGGTGCCGATAACGAGAACCGCGATAATGGAACTTAATAACTAATGGGGAAAAATAAATTTGTAACCAGATCCCAATTTTTCCCCCTTACGAAACCAATTTTTACCCTTTTTTGACCCCTTTTCAATGAGATATTGCTGTAAACATGAAGATAACATATGAATGATACATGATTAATAAATATAAGAACATAAAATCAGTTTAATTTACCTAAATATGTACAATGATGGGCTTGGGGGGGATGGTTGGGTTCCAAGGCTTAGGGGTGAGCTACTTCTTGGCACCCATACGAAAGATCAGGCCATTCAAGAATCCCTCAAACTCATATCTTCATCTTCAGATAGGGCAGGATCGTGAGGATGAGTAGGGCGAGTGTTGACTCCTGATGGTCCAGGTTGAGGGTCTTGCTGTATGTCAGGATGAGTAGGGAGAGTGTCAACTCCTGAAGGTCCAGGCTGAGGGTCTTGCTGGGGGTCAGGGCGGGGTTGGCGTCGTGCTAAGAAATCAGATATCTTTCGTTGTTTGAGACTGTTGACATGGGCCTTATACTGCTCTTCATAACTGATGAGAGCTTGGGAAATAGCAACACAATGGCCCTCATTATTCTGTGCTGTGTCCTGCTCCAGAAAGTGGCGAATCTGGGCACCCAACTCAATGATATGTTTGATGTCTGCCATACGCAAGCCCTTCCTCGGCTGTTAATTTTCATCGTCGTCCTCTGCACTCTCTTCATCCTTCATATTGAGGTGTGGTGGAGTGGTCATGCCACTGGATTGGTAATCCAATGGACCCGGGTTCAAATCCCGATATGTCAATGGAAAGATATTATTGGGATTGAATTTGTGCTGTACCTAGTATCAGTGCATTACCACAAAGCCCACCGAAATGCCAAAAAAATACCCTCATTGTTCCCTGATTAACCTAACAAGTGCGCATGGGGGTAATTGGAAACGTCCCCCTGTGCTGACGTATTTGAGGTGTTTCCGTCACTAAAATATTCATTGTACCATTAATAGCATTAATACTTATCCATATGCGCCTATTATGGGTTGATTATAAAGGTATTAACCTGAAACAACAATAAAACGAGTGAAAACAGCGTTTGGATGGTCAAAATCGGAGATATAGCCCGCGAGTTGTATAATGTATGGGTGAGGCAAGCTGCTTTCCCGCCAAATTCCCCCAAGGCCACTGAGACACAGTCGATCGATACTCTCTCTCTCTCTCTCGCATTCGCTTGCTATCAGTGATGACCACACCCTGCAACCGGATTTCTAATGTTAGCACGAAAATATACCTCAGAATAAGGGAATAACAGGGAAAATAGGTGATAACTGAAGGAGAGGAGGAAAGTGGGGAAGGAGGGGAGGTAGAGGACTGAGATTTTGCATGGCCCAGGGGCCAAAAAAAAACAAAATAAAATAAAAAAAATAAATAAGAAAAAAAACAAAAAAAAATTTGATGTCAAAAGTTGATTTTTTTTTTCACTCACTCTTAAGAGTCGCCCCGCAGTCCGCCGGGGGAACTCTTAAGAGTCTCCCCGCAGTTCCCGGGTTAAATAATACTGTATGAATATTCCCATATTCAAAATATGTTACAGGGGGACAATGCCTAGTGAGTTCACTGCTCAATAGGTGGCATTCTGAGAGTGAGGGTCTGAGTCTGGAGGGTGAGACGGTGAAGCACTTGAGCGAAGCAACCAGCCGCTTCAGAGATGGAGCTGCTTCGAGCCATGATGGATGCTTCACATGTCTCACTCCCCAGACTGGAACAAGACCTCACGGGCTACACCGTGTTGAGCAGTGGAATGTACAGGCTCTCAGCCTATGCCCGAGAGGGAGTAGTTGGAATATAGAAGGAAAAAAAAAAAAAAAAAAAAAAAAAAAAAAAAAATCTAGGTCTTGGGCAGATAATGCAAGTGGTCATAGCATTTCCCTAATGTCCTCAGCAGTTGTGTCAGCAAAGCCGGATCCTGGAATGTTGTGTGCCTCCGCCACAGCCGCCTCCACCTCTGCTTCAACTGTCTGAGGTACGGCGGGCACAGCTACCTGCCTGTCCTCAGGTACACCCTCCAAAATATTACGCCAGACGTAATTGATTGAGGCGGGGGTTACGTCGTTCCAGCATGAGACCAAAAGATCCACCGCCTCCTTCACATTGAAATGTTTCCAATACCTCAAAACCTGTTGTTCAGACTCATTATCACAACGGACATCATCATCATCAATAAGGCGCTTGATAAGGGCTTCATTATCAGTTGACTGGCGCATGAGGCAAAACTGACGGCGAGAGAAGGAAGCCTTGAAAACTGAAATGACCTCTTGATCGAGAGGCTGAATGAGAGAGGTAGTAATAGGGGGCAAAAATTCCACCCTAACATTAGGATGTTGGTCAATAAGTAGAGGTGAGTGTCCGGGGGCATTGTCCAAGAGTAGCAGAATATTAAATCGAATGTTGATTTTCTTGCAATAGTTCTCCACCTCCGGAATAAAGCACTTTTTAAGCCAGTCAAGGGACAGCTTAGCAGACACATAACCTTTTTTGGAGGATAGCCAGTGGACGTTCAATTTTTGCATATCTTGCCCTTTATATGCCCTAGGTCTCTTTACCCGATGCACTATGGTAGGCTTCAGGTGACAGGTCCCTGAAGCGTTCATGGTGAGTAGAAGGGTGAACCTCTCCTTTATGGCCTTCCTGCCCCTGATCTTGGCTGATTTTGTGGTAATAAATGTGCGGCGGGGCATAGTTTTCCAATAAAAATTTGTCTCGTCCATGTTGAAAATTTGGTCTGTGGTATATTGGTCCTCCTCTATTACATGTTTCAGGGTTTCAGGATACTGCCGGGCTGCAATATGGTCACCATTGGCGGCTTCGCCCGATATTTTAACACTCTTGATTTTGTACCTCCCCATGAACTTATCAAACCAGCCTTTGGATGCCATGAAGAGCTGAGGTTGCTGTATGCCCCACTTTTCAGCCACACCAGCATACATTTCCTGGGCAAAGTCCATCACTTCTTTTGTATCGACCGCCAAATTCCGTTTCGCCTGCTTGTCCAGATAGCGACTTAAAATTTGTTCAGTCTTGAGCAACATATGGTTAGGACTTCGCTTGGCATTAGATCCTAGGTGCTAGCTCAATACTTAACCTAACTAAAAAGCCTAACCTAACCTAGTACAGTATTCTCATTACTACATGAATATCCGGGGATGTCAACAGAATGGAACGTAATGAGATGAGAATGGTGAGATGGATGTTTGGGGCCAGGCTGCAGGATAGAATAACAAATGACGAGCTGAGGAGACGTTTAGGTACACTGTACTGTAAAGAGTATTAGCGAGGTGATGCGATGCGTACAGGTAGACTGGGATGGTATGGACATGTGGAGAGAATGGATGAACAAAATTGGGTGAAAAAATTAAGGTCTGTAATTGTGGAGGGAGCTGCACCAAGGGGTGGACCGAGGAAGACCTGGGATCACACTATATGTGCCGATCTCAAATCCAAAAACTTGACAAGTGAAGCAGCCCTGGTAATTATAGGGAATAGGCTCGCACCCTTATTTTTCATGTTTTTTTTTCCTCCAGATTTTGAGAAATTAGTGTTTTCATGGTCTTAGTTATAATTCTCCCTACCAGGAATTCACCGGAGACCTCTGGTGGACACTTCCGAAGTAGCGTCTGTCGACATTTACTTACTTGATTTACTTGATGAAGTTCAGGGGTCCTGCGCCTCACAGCCATGGTGATCCACCGCTGCTCCCATAACCTGCATCTCTTCTTAGTAGGTGCAGTTGGTCCGGTATAGAGTTTGATGCCGCTCTACATTGTGAGGTGTACCCTGGTACTGGCGGCTTGTCGGGCACACTTCTCAGAAACTCGTCCAGCTGTGTTTTGAGCTTCTCTGTGGGACAGTCTGTGATGGTCCTGATGTTTCTAGGGAGGCAGTTGAAGAGTTGAGGTCCTCTGTATTTACCTAATTACCTATTTGTAGTTTACAGGAATTGAGCAGTGCTCATGTTGTCCTGTCTTAGTTACTTTATAATCAATCCATTTTACTTAGACAAGTATCGTAATGGATATTCCCAGTTCCCAGTATTTTGGACTAACATATCATAACTTATGTTGCCCTATTTCCATATTTACTTTTATCCAACCTAGATTTGAACATGTTAATGTTCCTCGCTCTAACCACCTCCCCCTCCAAGTTGTTCCAAGTCTCTATACTCCTATATGGGAAGCTGAATTTCTTTGTGTCCTTACGACATCTGCCCTTCCTCAGCTTAACCTCGTGCCCTCTTGTCCTTCCATGATCCCTCACGAATAGATCTTCCCTATCTACTCGTTCCAAACTTTTTACTCCCTTGAACATCGTTATTAAGTCACCTCGTTCCCTTCTCTCTTTCAAGGTAGGCAGTTGTAGTGTCTTAAGTCTTTCCTCATATGTCAACTCCTTCAATCTTGCGATCATCTTCGTTGCTATCCTTTGGACTTTCTCTAATTTGTTTATATGTTTTTTCAAATGTGGTGACCATATCACTGCTGCATATTCTAATCTTGGTCTTATCATAGTCATTATCAGTTTTCTTAACATTTCTTCATCCAAATAGTTAAATGCCACTCTCATATTGGTTATTATTCCATATGCTCCTCCAATGATCATGTTAATATGCTTCTCCGGGGATAGATCATCTTGTATTATCACTCCAAGGTCCTTCTCATGCCGTGTTTTGCCGATTATTTCAATTCCTAATTTGTACTCCCAGCTTGGCCTTATCTCACTTGTTCCCACTTCCAAAACATGACACTTTTCTGCATTGAAACTCATTTTCCAGGTTTGGCTCCATCTGTGCAACTCATCTAGGTCCTTTTGAAGATCCTGACAACTTTCTATACAGGTGACCTTCTTCATGATCTTAGCGTCATCCGCAAACATATTCATATGACTATTCAAGTTTTCTGGCATGTCGTTTACATAAAGTAGGAACATTATCGGACCCAACACTGATCCCTGTGGTACTCCGCTCGTCACACTCCTCCACTGTGAATATTCGTCTCGTATCGTGGTCCTCATTTCTCTTCCTATTAAAAAGTTTTCCATCCATTTTAACATCCTACCATGTACACCTCCAACAACCTGCAATTTTCACAATAACCTTTTGTGAGGCACCCTGTCAAAGGCCTTTTTCAGGTCCAGGTAAACACAGTCAACCCATCCCTCTCTCTCCTGTGTAACATCTACAACTCTGCTATAAAAGCTTAATAAATTAGATACACAAGATCTCCCTTCCCTGAATCCAAACTGTTTCTCGCTAAGCACCCCCTGTCCCTCAATGAAGTGTGTCCACTTTTTTCTTATAATTTTCTCACAAATTTTGCAAACAATGCTGGTGAGGGACACTGGTCTGTAGTTAAGCGGATTTTCTCTGTCTCCTCCTTTGTAAATTGGTACTATGTTAGCTCTCTTCCATTCCACTGGCAGGTCTCCCTCATTCAGTGAAGATTTGATGATTTCATAGATTGGTTCCACTAACTCTTCCGCACATTCTTTGAGGATCCATCCAGCCACTCCATCTGGTCCCATTGATTTCCTCATGTCCAAATCCTGCATCAATTTCAGCACTTCACTTTTTGTCACTTTCATTTCAGGCATCTGTGGTGTTCTCCTTTCTCTATCAGGTTCTATAAACTCCTCCTCTTTTACAAACACTGACTGTGTGTCAGGCTGGATGCGAGGAGTGTCCTGACTTTCCCTGGTGCTTGTGTGGGGAGTGCTCTTCTTCTACACATTCTTCCTGCCCTTGGACTTTCATACCTCTCTATTTCTGAGCCGGAGGCAGAGGGGTCTGGTACTAACTCCTCCAGGACTTTCAGATATATATAATTCTGTATCTCTCCCTCCGCCTTTGCTGGGAGTATAGTCCTAGTTTTTCTAGTCTTTCCCAGTAATTTAGTCCCTTTGCCTCCCAGATTTGACCTGTGAAGGACCGTTGTACTGATTCCATGGCTTCGTGGGGAGACCAGAGCTGACTGCAATAATCTAGTATTGGTTGCACTAGGGATCTCCACAGCGTCACCATGCAAACAGCCTCCCTTGTCAAGTTGTGTGGAATGTTCAAAGGATCCACCCAGTGATTTTTCTTGCTTTCTTGAGAGTTTCTTGAATGTGCTGCTGGATAGTGCCGTCTTCACTCAGGTGGATGCCGAGACATTTTACATGGGGTGATGTTTGTATTGCGTCTCCACTGCTGGTGTAAAGTGATGTGTTCCTGGTGATGTCCTGCCTTTTCCCACACCTAAGCAGCTCAAACTTTTCGTTGTTGAAAATCATATTATTGCTTGTGGCCCAGTTGTACACTTTGTCAAGGTCTCTTTGGAGCTGGTCTACATCATCTACTGTACTGACAGTCTTGCTGATGTTGGTATCATCTGCAAAGGATGTTATTACTGATTCTTTCACTTCCTTGTTGATGTCGCCCATCAGTACGAGAAAGAGTAGGGGACCTAGCACCGATCCCTGAGGTACTCCGCTGGTAACTTTGCTTGGACGTGATAGTTTTCCGCCTGTTGCCACCATTTGGGTTCGGTTGGTGAGGAAGCTGTGAATCCATGATCCTATTTTGCCTGTGATTCCTAGGCTCCGCAGTTTGTGAAGCAGGATGCCGTGATCAACCTTATCAAAGGCTTTTGCGAAGTCCAGAAATACAGTATCTACATTCTGACCCTTGGCAAGTTTGTGTAGTAGGTTGTCATATTGCTGGAGGAGTTGGGAAAGACACGATCTCCCCTTTCGAAAACCATGTTGGCCAGGATTCAATAAGTTTTGATTTTCTAAGTGAGAGTATATTTTGTCTCTTACAATTTTTTCAAAGATCTTGATGACGTGTGAGGTGAGGGCCACTGGTCTGTAGTTTTTGGCTAGTCCTCTCTCGCCTCCTTTGTGTATAGGTGTTATGTTGGCTTCTTTTGCTTTGGCTGGGACAGTGCCAGTATCAATAGAGTGCCCCCATAGAAGGTAGAGGGGATGGGCAAGGCTTTCCTTACAGTTGATGAGTAGCTTTAATGGGATATTGTCTGGACCTGCTGAGGAGTTTAATCTCAGTTCTTTAATTGCTGCCTTGATGTCTTCCTCAGTGAAGTCTATATCCTGTAGTGCTGGTTGGTTAGGTGTGGTGTTTACGGTGAAGAAACGTTGTGGTTCTGTTATTATTTTGTCCTGGTTAGGGATGCTGAATACTGATTCATACTGATGTTCTAGAATGCTACATATTTTTTCAGGGTCCTCCTCCAATTCTCCGTCTGCAGTAATAAGGGGCCCCACAGGTGTTATTCGATTTGGCAAACTTCCTGGCATAACTAAAGAAGAATTTTGGGTTTGTCTTAATTGTTGACACAGCCTGTTGTTCTCTTTTCCGCTGAGCTTCAACACCTAGGCTATGCAAATTTTATCACAGTTTCTTACGATTCTGCATGTTTTTACTATACAGTACGGTATACTAGATGGCTACACTAACTTCTAAGTGCTTATATAGTATGGTAGTTGTGGGGGTAATGTGTCAGCTATAGAGTATAGAAAGTAGGCCATATAGCTTATAATTAAGAAAGATTGATGGAGAGGGAGGGTGAAGAACTGAGGGATATCGCCATTTAAAGGGCCCAGGTCGCTTATTGTACAAAACAACGTGTCTGGCACAGCAACTCCAAGAATTTCTGGTAGGGAGAATTCCAATGTGGGATACACAATGGGTTGAGGGCTCCCCCCCCCCCCCAACCTAGGTTAGGTTGTTTGGTTAGGGTAATGTATTTTTGTATCCAAAGGCAGTCAAAATAGACGGGAACATGATGGTGAGCGTCCGCGTAGTGTAAACAAGATGGGCGGTACACCCGGTGACTACATTCTTGCTGCAGGTGGTAAATATCGATTATACTGCATAGAGAAGGCGTTTGTAAACAGTGAGGATGTCCGAAAGAGCTCCGAGATTGATTAGAATGGTGTTTTTTTTCTATTAATATCAGGTTTTATATATGTGATAAAAATTATTCTCCCACAGTGGACTATACATGAGTACAGTATAAGGATTCCATAGACCTACATTGTCCCTAATAAATTATGTAAGCCTATAATTATAATAAGGCTGCGAGCCTATTCCCTATAATTATCAAGAAAGGTAAGGTAGTAGAGATAAAGAATAATAGTGATGGAAGAGGACAGGATCGGGAAAGGGTAGAGGTAGAACAGGAAGACGAGACAGAACAAATGCCAACATTAGAATCTGAGGAGGAAACAGAAGATCATAGGCCTAATTCAATAAAGTATCATTGGTAACAATTAGGCTACCTTGCAAGATAATTCATGAATAAGTGAAATGGATATTATTTTTTAAACATATCGTTGATCATATAAATCTCTCAGAATACCATAAATACCAAAATGCAGGATTCGTGGCAACACTGGTTTAACTTCCTCTAATCATATAAAAGCTTGCCTTTCTGATACAATACCGAATATGGCTCCAAGATATCCTTGTACTGTATGTAGTCTACTGTACAGTAGGCCTAGGCCTACAAAGGGAGTTAGAGCCTGCCTGTCAGTTGCGATCGTTGGTGTCACTGTCATTCGACAGATCGAATATTAGGCATGCAAGACAACTTAGACAAGGCATTAGGCTAGGCTAATAATATTTTTGTTTTCTTCCACATTATATTTTTAATCTACCAATTAGGCCTAGGCTATGACTGTTTAACGTTTTCTCTGTTGAAACAGCAACAATTACATTTAATATTTTTTGGGGTTCGAAGTGTCTCAACTAATGGGGGACGAAGTGTCTTGGGTCTCGAAATGTCAGGGGTTCGAAATGTCCGGTTCCCATTTTAACTAGCCTAGCCTACTGCATAATGATGCAAACTACCTAGGCCTAGGCCTAAAACCAAAAAGAAAAACCATGGGAAAATTAGTGGTAGGCCAGGTAGGCCTAGGCTAGTAATATTTTCAGGCCTAGCTTACTAATTTCTAGCCTAAATATAAATATCGCCAAGTTAGCCTATTCCCTAAGGACCCTATAGGCTAATAATCATCTCCTTTTTTACATAGGCTAGGCCTAAATGACCTACGTTATCACTTACTTCTAGGTCAGGTCAGGTGAAGGTACCTTCTCCCCTCTCAGTCTACACTCTTCAGAAAAATTGGAAAAAGTATAGGCCTAATGTAGAAACGAGGGGCCGTTGTAACTTGTAAAGGCTTATCCCTCAATACCTTCACCTAAAGTTTCGAATCCTTGCCATATGTCTCTGTACGCCTAGGCTAATCTATTATGTTTTATGATTTATGTCTATATGATCTGTGCCCCATGAATATTCTTTCCTCTCACTTAAACAGTAGGCTACCATAGTGCGGTTGGGAATATGAACATGATTAGATTAATATCCAGTATTCGAGAATGGATAATAAGTCGTAGGCGTGTGCATAAACCTTTAACCGTCCTGGTGGTGTAATGGTTAAGGTGACAAAAATATGTGTGTGATAACCCGGGTTCGAATCCCGGTTGATCATATATACTTTAATTAATTTCATTGGGGGTGTGGTGGCGAGATTAATAAAAATAATATTATTCATCATAGGCCTATATACTTTGTATATTGGGCAATGTACTGAATAGAATTTGAGAGTAATATGTCTGTAGCCTAACATTAATGAATAAAAAAATTAGTGATATTTTCATGACTTCTTGTTCTTGTTCGTCACCGTTCGTGTTCACTTTAAGAGTTTAAGGGCACCTCAGGAGTCAGGTGGGACAACCACCAGCTGCTACAGCCCTACCTCGCTTCGATAATTAGGTCAATATTTACGAGTCACACCACAGCTGGAATCTAATTTCTAAGGGTAGTTTTGGGTTCCTATCATTCTATGCTTCATTGCTATATACTTTTTATCCACCGGAAAATAGGCTAGGCCTAGCCTAGGCCTATTTTTTTTTCTTGGGTTTTTTTTTTTTTTTTTTTTAGCATTAACCTAACCTAACCTAACCTAAATGTATTTGGGGGCTGTTAGGTTAGGTTAGGTTTTTTGGTTAGGTTAGGCCTAGCCGCCTAGGCTAACCCAAGAAAAAAAAATAGGCCTAGGCTAGGCCTAGCCTATTTTCCGGTGGATAAAAAGTATATAGCAATGAAGCATAGAATGATAGGAACCCAAAACTACCGTTAAAAATGAGATCCCAGCTGTGGTGTGACTCTATTGACCGATAATTATCGGGAATAGCCTAGACTCGCAGCATTATTATACATAATTTATTAGGGAAAGTGAAGCTTTATGGAATCCTTATAATATACTCACATAGATTCCGTTGTGGTAGAATAGTTTTGATAAGTTTTGTAACTCGATTTTGTCCATATAAATAGTCCCGCGCGTAAACAAGATCTTGAGAGCTCTGCTATGGACGTGTTCATGTTTACAAAAAGTGTTCGAAAGGAGTACACTCGCTACGGTAAAGTGTTAGGCTATGTTCTACAAAGAT
The DNA here is from genome assembly GCA_032716605.1 of Paralithodes platypus. Classification (NCBI taxonomy): domain Eukaryota; kingdom Metazoa; phylum Arthropoda; class Malacostraca; order Decapoda; family Lithodidae; genus Paralithodes; species Paralithodes platypus. The sequence continues at coordinate 22,080,672 of CM064571.1, read as the reverse complement.
GTTATTGTATGTCTAATATAATTATGAACCCACAGTAGCTGGCATGCAACTTGCAAGGGCTAGTGTTGTATCCCACGTACTGGGTCTAGGGCACTCTAGGGTTAGGTTAGGTTGTTTGGTTAGGTTAATATACTAGGTCTCTGAAACAAGATTCGTAGTTGCGGTAGTATTTACATCAAAACTATAGTTAACTATCAAAACTATTCTTCCACAGTGGAATCTATGTGAGTATATTATAAGGATTCCATAGAGCTTCACTTTCCCTAATAAATTATGTATAATAACGCTGCGCTGCGAGTCTTTTAAAAAAAAATACCAACAATTTAATCCTGCCCTTGTATTGCTGTGTGGGCAGGCCCAATTAACCCTGCCGGGGCAGGTAATCACAGGCGGCCAAGACGACCCAAACGCCGCAGGAAGACCTTGGTGTGCTGGAGCACCCGGTCACGGAGGGCCGGGTCCAGCCCACGGCCCCCCAGCAGGACGGGGAGGGTAAAGTTGGTGACCCCAAGGGAGCGGAGGAGGGTCCTATGGGAATAAAAGCGAGGGCAGTGAAGAAGGAAGTGCTCTACCGTATCATTCACCGTCCGGCACCACGGGCAGCAAGGGTCAGGCACCAGCCGTAGACGGAAGAGGTGAGAGGCCAGTCCAAGATGGCCTATGCGGAGACGGACCAGTGCAGTGTCAAGGGGGCGGAAGGGGGAACGGTACCAAGGGTGAGGGGAAAAATATAGCCTGTACTGACCAATGGCGGTGCGGGAGAGCTCACCTCTGAGGGAGGCATCCCAGAGCGTCCGGCAATGGGCAAAAGCTAGCCTGGAAACGGAGGAGGGAGGGAGAGGGAGGGGCTCAAGGGCAGGGGACGAGTGTGCAAGTGAAGCCGCAGCATCAACAATAACGTTACCCCGGATACCGACATGGGAGGGAACGCACTGAAAATGGAGGGAAAAGCCAGACTGCCCGTGGGAGCAAAGGAGAGAATAGGCCTGAAATACAAGGGAGCAATGAGAGACAGGGTGTAGGGAGCTGAGGAGGGCAAGGGAGGATAGTGAATCTGAGAAACTACTATTGACTGGGTGGGGGGAGGAAATCGCGAACGAAAAGTAAAGCTTGAAGGATGGCATATAATTCTGAGGCTAGTACTGGATGGAAACCGGACAGCCGCCAAGTCCGACAAAGGAAGAGGTGCTCCACGTAAATGGCAGCAGAAGAGGACTGGGGGGAGGAGGTGTGGGAGCCATCCGTGTAAATAGGGAAGTGAGTACTATAGCGGAGGGAGACAAGTTCTACGAAAAGGGAGGGGGCACGGGAGCTATCCTGAGATTTGACGAAGGGAACATGCAGGGAAAGGTGGAACATAGAGGACAGGGCAGACCAGGGGGGGAAAGGGGAGACTGAGGGGGTGGGGGAAGGGGATGGAAGGGGCAAGGAGAGGGATCGGGAGGAGGACAGGAGGGCACGGACAAGGAAAGGGGAACGGGAGCGGACAAGCCAGGAGGGAGCATGAGGCAAAACAGGGGCATGAGAGATGAGGAGGCTATAAGGATGAGCAGGGGAAAATGATAGGGCATGATGGAGGGTGGTGACGGTCCATAGTAAGGGTAAGAAGACCCGCCTCCGCGTGGAGAGAGACTGCCGGCGACGAGCGGAAGGCCCCCAACGCGATACACAGCGCGCCGTGTGCTGCACCACATCCAGCCATTTGAGTACCGTGGGGGAGGCCGAGCCGTAGACGGAGCAACCGTAACGAATTTTACCGAGCACGTACGCCGAATAAAACCGCAGGAGGACTTCACGATCCACGCCCCAACGAACGAACGCCAAGCTCTTCATGATATCGAGCCGCTTCATACACGACGACCGCAAATACTCTATATGATGCTTGCAGGTTAAGATGGGGCCATCGAGTCGGAGCCCCAAAAATTTATGTTGCGTACGTAACGGGGCCAGCTTACCCGCGAGGAGGAGGGAGGGGAGCATGCGCTGATGGGTGAAGCACTTCTGCGCATTGACGGCAAACCCCAGTCCGCAAACCATCGGAGCAGGTCATCCACCCCGGCCTGCAGGCACTCCTGCGCCTCAACAGCGTAGGAGCCGTGCAGACCAAGGACAGATCATCCGCATACGCCAAAAGAGACGTACCAGGGGGACGGGGGAGGTCAAATACGAGTCGATTAAAAAAAAAAGGACTAAGGCCCGAGCCCTGGGGAGCCCCACGACGGACGGGACGCGGCGTGGACAGCCCCCCCCCCCCCCCCCCCCCCCCCGAGACCGAGACCGAGAAGGTACGACACGACAGAAAACTGCGCACCCAAGACAACGGAACACCCGAGACACCCAGCTGAGAGCTTGTATAGGATCCCCTCATGAGAAGCAGAGTCAAAAGCACCCACCACATCCACAAAGAGGGCCAGCATTGATGACTTCAATCTATATATTTTGACTCACTGGATGGAAACTGATTACTATTTGGTGTATTAGAAAGAGAAGCTTATTGTCCCCCTAGCTTCTTCTTCTTCTATTGAGCTCACCCGCCGACCGTGCAGATCCACAGGGCTGACCTTTGTATCGGTACTGGCTCAGAAACGTTAGTATAAGAGGGAAAGTTTAGAGTAGAAGGATAGTGGACAGTTTTTTGGACCTACCTACCACGTCCTCCCCCCCCTACCCATTTCTCTTTCTCCATATCCTCTCTAGCATCCTCTTCATCATCTCTACGTCTTGCTTTTCCATATCGTTTGTTAGCCCCAGTAATGCCCCCACCCCTCTATCGTCTCTCTGCTTTATTTCCTCCCACCTTAGTTCCCCAACTCTATTCCTCATATATCTCTCATTGAGGGATAAGCCTTTACAACGGCACCTCGTATCTACATTCTACTTGGTATTACGTACAATACTAATAGGAGAGACCATATAAGGTTTGTTTTATGCTCGTTGCTACTATAGACTTTTCGCAGATGATGATGATGATGATTGTTGAATTCAGGTTGTGTGGGTGGGCCCAGAGCCCCAGAATAACACAGGGAAGGCATCACATGAGGCCGATACGACCCGAACGCCGCAGAAAGATCTTTGTGTGTTGGAGCACCCAGTCATGGAGGGCTAGGTCCAGTCCACAGCCCCCCAACAGGATGGGGAGGATGAAGACATAGACCCCTAAGAAGCGGTCGAGGTTGCAGTCAAGGAGGGTCCTATGGGAGTAGAATCGTGGGCAGTGTAGAAGGAAGTGCTCTACCGTCTCTTCCACCGTCCGGCACCACGGGCAGAATGAGTCAGGAATCAATTGAAGGCGGAAGAGGTGGGAGGCCAGACCAACATGGCCAATGCGGAGACGGTCCAGGGCAGTGTCAAGGGGGCGGAGGAGGAAACAGGACCAAGGGTGAGGGGCAGAATCTAGCCTGTACTGACCAAGGGCGGTGCGGGAGATCACCTCGTAGGGAGCTGGTATCCCAGTGCGTCCGGCAACGGGCAAAAGCTAACCTGGAAACGAAGGAGAGGGAGGGGCTCAAGGGCAGGGGAGGAGTGAGCCAGTGAAGCTGCAGAATCTACAATCACATTACCCCTGATAGCCACGTAATGGGAGGGAATCCACTGAATATGGAGGGAAAAGCCGGACTGCCCAATGGACCAAAGGAGGGAATGGGCCTCAAAGACTAGGGAGTGATGGGTTACAAGGCACAGGGAGTTGAGGAGGGCAGGGGAGGATTGTGAATCAGAGAATATGACAACTGACTGGGGGGGGGGGGGGGGGAGATCGTGGATGAAATATGTGCTTGAAGGATGGCAAATAATTCAGAGGCAAGAACTTTGTGGGAACTGGACAGCCGCCAAGTCCGACAAAGGGAAAGGTACGTGTTCAACATAAATGACGGCAGAAGGGTGCGTGAGGCAAAACTGGGGCATGAGATATGAGGAGGCTATAAGGATGAGAATGAGAGGGCACGATGGAGGGTGGTGATGTTATGGTGATGACGGTCCCAAGCAAGGGGAAGGAGACACACCTCCACATGCAGGGAGACTGCCGGCGATGAACGGAAGGCACCCAACGCAATATGCAGCGCCGTGTGCTGCACCACATCCAGCTGTTTTAGCACCGAGGGGGAGGCCGAGCCATAGACGGAGCAACCATAACGGATCTTGCTTAACACACACGGCAAATAGAACCGACGTAGTAGGACATCCCGATCCGTGCCCTAATGGACATAATATATTCATAATATAGCCGCTTCATAGATGAGGAATGCAAATAATCTACATATTTCCAGGTTAAAAAAGGGCCATCAAGACAGAGGCCCAGAAAGGTGTGTTGAGCGCTCAATGGAGCCGGCGTGCCCGAAAGGAGGAGGGAGGGGAGCTTACGCTGATGGGTAAAGCACATCAGCGCACACTTCTGCGCATTAACGGCAAACCCCCAATCTGAGAACCACCTGAGCGACGCCAGGCAGACCATGCCTGGCCTTCACTGCCGCTCGACAAGCATCGATCCACCAAGGCACTCCGCAATAGGGCACCCCGCGTCGGTCAGACAAAGAGAATGCCAGAGTGAGGATCAAACCGAGTATGGAGACCGGAGGGAGAGAGGAGAGAGAAACGGGCGGAGCTAAGAAGAAAATGAAAGAGAGAAGAGCCAGAGGCATTATGGGATCGAAGCGGAAGATCCGGTTCCCAACATCTATGCCTGGCGTTGAAATCATCCATGACCAGCGCCGGCGATGGGAGCTGATTGAAGTAGTGAACAAGTTCAACTAGAGAGACAGAGAGACGTACAGGGATTATAAATCAACAGCATCGAGGACGAACCCCTCGCTATCTCTAGGTGAAGAGCCAAAACCTCCAGGACACCCCTACGGAACGGTTGCAAGGGGAGAGGTTGACATGGGACGTCTTCACGGACCATGACAACCAAACCACCCCCAACCCGCCTGGGACGGTCCGCACGAAGGAGGGAGTAACCCCAGAGATGAAACGAGTGGCAGGGGCAAACCACGTCTCACAAACCCCGACCACAATGGGGCGGAGCCCATCGAGGAAAACCTTAAAATCAAGTGATTTCCTGAGCAATGAGCGGGTATTCCAAAAAAACAAAGAGAGACCACGGGGAAGGGAGCCTATGAAGAGACCGATCGAGACTGAAAAACTGATCAGACATGAACTTCTCACAAATATCCTGAGGGGAAACACCAGCTAGAAAGGAAGAGATAGCGTCAATAAGCAAGCGGAGGAGAGCCTCCAAAGAGACAGAGGGAGATGGGGCCGAAACACCGGGAGTGAAGCAGGGGCGAGCAGAGGGAGGAAAGGAAGCACGACAAAGGGACGGATGATCCGGATGGCCGGGGGGGGGGGCGCGTCCAACTCAGAGGGGGCGGAAAGATCGTACAGTGCGTCAGACACTCCCGACTGATCCCGAGCGGCGGTCCGGCGTGGGCACTGGGACGGCAAGCAACACGGTCACGAGGCAGGGGGAGGGCGACAAACAGCCTGCGAGTAGGACCACGGGCGGGATGGTGACCGAAAACGTTGCGACTGCGTCACCACCGACTCTTCCTCATCAGGGGCGGCGAGGGAGGAGAAACGGTTCGCGAGCGAAAGAGCCGGATGACTGGGAGGGGAGCAGGGACATGGTCGCGGTGGAGCCCGTGTCGGGGAGGGAACGGACGGACGCGGAGCCATGCCGATACGTCGGCAATGGACGAGGCGATGCCGCGGACCCCCTGGGAGCAGCCGCCGATCGACGAAACCAGGCCGGAAGCACGTGCAGCTCGTGGTTGACGTCCAACACAGAGGCCCCATCCTCACGAACCACGCGGTGGAGCTCCACCGCCCTGCCATAAACAGGGCAGGCACACGACACCACACAAAGGTCGCGGAGGCATAGGTAGCAGAACGGGTTCAGCTCACACCGTACCCCCTCCTTGGAGCGGAACCGATAACCCCCACTACATGGAGCACCTGACCGAGCTCCTGCAGGAGGCGGACCCGTGACCAAAGTGGTGACAATCGTAACATCGAAGCATGGGAAAATGATAGACAGAGACGGGATACGAAAACAAGCAAAACCACATGCGGACTGGGAGCGGACCCTTAAACATGAGGCGGACTGTAAGGGATTTGAGGGGGATAGCCAATTGGCGACATCTGGAAACGAAGGCTTAGGGTTAATCTGTACGGTACCATTCTCACTACGGTACCAGTCTCACCCGAAGGCTTAGGTTGACCAGTAGACCAGTATGATACCCATATCACCTTGTAACCGATCACCAACCCCAGATGGGACGTCACAACTTCGTCCACTTATACAGGTTCCTATCTATACTGCTAGGTGAACAGAGGCTACACCGTTAGGAGACTTGCCCAAATGTCTCTTCCCCGCCCGGGTCTCGAACTCGGGACCTTCTGGTCCCGAATATGACATGTACCAGCTTTGTGAGATGACAGATTCTGGCCAAGAAATACCAAAACCAATTAACCAACAACCTGCTCCCGTCTTCAAGCAGCAACTCCAACAACAATTGCCACCATAAGGACTCAACCACTGCAACCCGCCGGACCCTCCAGGATCCAGGACCAACATCAACAACTATGGCATCTGGTGGCGGGGATCAGATGCCATAGCTTACTGCCGCGGACCTTGGGCTAACGTCCGGGGAGAAGGTGGCGGGGATCAGATGCCATAAACAACAAAGTAGAAAATGGGATATGAGCAAGCCAGAAAACACGCCAAATAGAGAATGGGAAATGAGCAAGGCAGAAAACGTGCCCTCAAGTCTCACAGAAAACTTGGAACCCCAGGACTCCAGGGCCAATCAGGTATAAAGCCCTAAAACCCCCAGTGCTAGATTACGGTGAAGACCTATTTATGCAAATTCCCCATCAAAACCCCCAATACCCTCCCATCGAGTATCAAACCAATTCTCCCAGCCAGATTACCTATGCTATACAACAAGCAATTTCAACTTCCAGTTCTTCCCTCAGTCTCTTACTAATCAAGAAAGCCCAAATTCTCTACAAAGCCCCCAACCTCATAATTCCCTGCTAATACCTCACCAGATCATGCCTAGAGATAGCCCACTGACCAAAAACTCCCAAATCTCCTCCTCCTCTAATAACCATGTGCACACTCTAAATAATGTTAGTGTAACTTCCCACCCCTCTAAAATCAAAATACTGTAGAACTTTCCCACACGCCCCTACTAACCCGAGAGCGAAGCCCCTTGATGCCGACACAAAAAGGGTTACTACCTGCACCACCCAGAGAAAAGTTGAGCAACTTTGGGATCCCTAGGTTGGAAAGGGATCAGGGCAATACATCCGCTAGTGAGGAACTTCCTGTGACGAACCAATACAATCCGTTATTTCGGAGGTTCACGACCAGACCAGGAAGAACCAATATCACCGGGAGTATCCTTGATAGTGATTTAGATTTCCATTCAGTATCTCTACCTCAGCCCAATTGTCCTGCTAAAGTGAAACAACCGAGTGCAGTGTGACCAAGTGCGATGAGAGAGGAGAAAGAAGAAAGAAGAACGAGCTAAGCACTTAGAACTATTTGGGCCCGGACCTACCAAGAGGGTGTGAGCTCTCCAAGTCCCTGTAGTCAACCTGGGGACAACTATACCCTTCCAGTGATAACGTGCTCGCCAGACTCTACCAGTGCTTCTGTTCTTCCTAAAAACATTTAAGTATTCTCTTGTTCTGTAATGGTAATGATGATTTTAACTAAGGGTCAACTTGGTATGTTGAGATTCATAATTAACGTAAATACTGAAGTTTGTCCATTCTTCCCTTTTATTCTTTATCCGTTGCTCTGCTAAGGAAGAACAATTACACATCTATTGTGGGATTAATATATATATAATTTTCGAATACAGTCTCCTGTATTCTTCATGGGAAATATACATATATGTTCATCCGAGAATAAAAACATACACTTACACGTTAAATTCCATGAATACTTATTCAAGACCAATAGTTCATATGCTAATTCATAATCTGGGTACATAAATCATAGATAATTAAGTTTATTCACAGTGTATTTCTCAATCAGTCGTTTATTTATGACTACTATTAATTATCACGCTATATGAAGCTTAATTAATTTGTGTATTATTTGAGTTGTCCCAACTCTGTTTATTCAAGTTGCATCAACTTATTGTTCGTTCTGAAACTCAGTCACGCATACATGACTATTATCCAAATCTAATCTATTCATGAATATATACTCATAATTATTACTCTTTGAGTTATTAGATATTTATCTCCTGTTCAAGTTATCATAACTTATTGTTTGTTTAGAAGTCAAGTACTGTAGTGTCTTAATTTACATACCTTCAGTACCGTGTGTATGCTAAGCGCAGTACAGTAACTATTATTTACTTTGAGTGAAGCCATATTTAGAGCTTTTCATTAATTCTTTGAAGACACTACTTATTGTGATTGAGACTTAACATCTCTCTGTATTATTATGTGTATGTTCATTCAGTAGCATACTTATTGTTTATATGTTCATTTGATAACATTATATTTGCTTATGTTCTTTTAGTAACAGTTATTATTTATGTTCATTATTTATATATGTTCATTTAGAAACATTGCTATATCTTATATGTTTCATCAGTAACTGTAATGCCCTCGCAAAAATCCCGCAACCCCAATACTGTACGACTGTACCCAATTTGACGTCTGGGATGTAAAATAGTAATTGATGGCGAAGTCTAAGAAACCCATCACGTGAATCACCACGAGACTATCACCTAGTTCTTTCAAGGAGAACTAAGGTTACTATCCTATTGTGTAAGGGGTCTAAATTGACTAGGCTTGATTTTGGCAATATTTACACCAAGACTTTTACTGTTCACTCACTTTAAGTCAAATAATGACTCCGTCAATGTTGAGATTAGTTGAAATGTTCGGTATTATGTTATTATCAGGATGAATAGATCAGTTGACATATTAAATTGTAATGGTTAAAATGAAATAACTAAATAGGCCTAATGGTGTCTCATAGGTACGAGGGTCATTATTCTAGCTTTATATATTAAATCTTATTTGTTTGGTATTGTTTTAAGTCAAGAAAAGGGGTGTCACAATCGGAGCAATGTTGTTTTGGAATTAGAATGAAATTTATTTGTTTTGGTCATTTAATCACTTCCAGGTATATAAAGTTAATTGCCGAGTATAACTTTAACTTTGGTTAAAGGCTTTAAAGTATCCCCAATAGGCTCAAAATCGCGTCATATGTCGGAGAGGGTAAAGTAAAGCTATGTTAAATATTGAGTGCGAGTTCTTTGGGATAAAGCTATATATAAGGGGAAATAATTGCTAAAGCCAATGTAATTGAGATAACTGGGTTTACCTGAGCAGTTTTCTGGGGTTTAGCATTAGCAAAATAGGTTAAACCTAGCTTAAGAAATAGTCAGAGAAGGGCTTCAGCCCAGAAAATACTCTTTTTGTTATATGGAAACAACTCGTCGACAGCATGCTTTCGATTGCGGGTAAAAATCTAGCCAACTAGTTTTAAGGATGCCATTGATTGAATAATAGTTTGTAACATTGTTAAAGTGACCTGAAGGACATAGCATTCTGATATTGTAAAGGTGACATAAATACCTGTTGATTTAGTAATTGTGATCAATATTGTAAAGGGGATTTAAGAACACGGATCGAATAATTGCTTATTAGTAAGGTCATGGTGATGTAAATACCTACGGGTTCATTATTCGTATCTAATATGATTAAGATAATTTGATCTCATGTAAAGGAATAAGTGTTTCTGATATTGTCATGATGATGTGAGAACATATGGGTAAGATCCTTGGTCCTAATATTGTTAATGTGATTCAAGGACATATTGAGGGATAGGTATAATTATAATGTTGTCAACCATTGTGAATACAGTACTGTATAGTGATGTGCCTTTGGCTCGAAGTAGAAGTGAATCAAGACTCTGAATAGCGATTGTCCAGATAGGTGTGATGGGAATGTGAACATTCCAAAGTGCAGACTATACTGGGCCGTCGTAGGTATTCAAATAATAGTTTGAACTCATCTTGACCTGAACAGAGAAACAATTGCTATGTGGATTAATATTTGTTTTTTTTTCTTTCTATGTGAGTGAGGGAGACAAAAGGCAGAACTGCCTGTAGCGAGTGCCTCCCCCAGGGTTGAAAGTGTGACAGGGCCAAAATCAAGGGACGTTCGAGCCAAAATGCCTGGACACAGGGAGTTTGAAGCAATTTAAGTCATAGGAAGGAGGAAAGACTGATTCTGGAAGAGAGTTCCAGAGCTCAGCTGTTGAATAGAATGAAGGCGGTGCGGGTTGGGAGGAGAGGCGTCGACTGACTGGGGACAGAGGTGCATGGGTGCGTTTCGTTCGTGGCCACCCCTTCGGGGATCACAGCGTCAGGCAATAGATAGATAGATAGATTATTATTACTGTAATTTATATTTTTTCACCAACCAACTTTACTTCTAAACTCAATTGAAGAAATCAACAAATACATGTGGCACTCCAAGGACTCGAACCTAGGATACTCACACCGACATTCCGCGCATTTATGCATTACGCTATCAAGGCAGTTAAAGAATTATATCAAAATAACACCCAGCACACGGTATCACACACAAATACTGTCATCTCTCCCTCCCTGCCCACCCCAAACCAGCTTCCCGAAGCACATCCATACTCATATCTCTCGCCGTTCCATCCAATCACTCATAGAAACACGCAGCTGCAGGCACGAACTCCCGAAATCCATCCTTATTAATCCTCCCTTCCTCGCGAGGACAGAGTCCACCTGGATAGGCTGAGATGTGGGCACCATCCAGCTCTTCTGAGCTATCAGAAGAGACTGGATATCTCCGTCATCGACACCTGCCCAGGATGTAACACGGCACCCCATACTATTAAACACATCATAGAAGACTGCATTCTACACAATCACGCCAACAACATAATCTACACTCCTTGAGAGCCCTATGGGAAAGCCCGATCGTGACAATGGCCTTCCTCAGGGACTCGGGGCTGTTCGGCCAGGCAGCTTAGGGAACGACAACAACAACTAACCTGTACTCCACTCTGACTGTTCCTTTTACTTATATATCTTCTAGATCTCAAGTGACGGCGTCTTTTCCGTGGATTGCCCTCCCTACTGCCAACCTAGAAGTTGGCAGATTGGGAGCCAAAGCATCACATTTTTCCCTTGCCCCTCAACTTTCCCTTCATAATTGCTGAGGGGCACAGGGCCTTGGGTGGGGTTTTGGTTTCCCGGGCGTTTCCGCACCCTCCTCAGTTCCCTGCCTTGGAGTGGCTTCGGTCACCCGGGCTTTGTTAGTGGTAAGCAGGGAGGGTTTTGTGGGGGCGCTCGTTTATGGCCTTGGCCTTGCTCGAGACCTTGGGGCTGTTCGGCCAGACAGCCTGGGGAACAACAACAACAACAACAACCTGTACTCCATGCATGCATGCACGACCTCCCGAAATCCATCCTTCCGAATCCTCCCTTCCTCGCGAGGACAGAGTCCACCTGGCCAGGCTGAGATGCGGACACCGTCCAGCTCTCCTGAGCTATCAGAAGAGACTGGATGACTCCGTTGTCGACGCCTGCCCGGGATGTAACACAGCACCCCATACCATTAAACACATCATAGAAGACTGCATTTCACACAACCACTTACGCCAACAACACAATCTACACTCAATGAGAGCTCTGTGGGAAAGCCCGATCGTGGCCATGGCCTTTCTCAGGGACTCGGGGCTGTTCGGCCAGGCAGCTTAGGGAACAACAACAACAACAACAACCTGTACTCCAGGTGGAATATCCAAAATGTTTAGAGGGACCAGTTAACACACTCTCCCTCTGCCTGCCCCACTGACACTGACAGCTCTTGCTCTCTAGACCTACCAAGATAGTGGAGGTTGACTGAGAGCAGTGTTGGTAATGGTTTTATTCAGCACGCCACTACCAAATTTTGTTGTTGACCAATTTATACGCAATTCAAATATTTAGTTTCCATTCAATTGATTTTTAAAGTATCCAATATGATAATTGAGTATCCGTGCATTTAGGGACACCCTTCCTGAATACATCATTCGAGTATCCAAGCGTAAGAAGGTTAACAAGGTAAAATGATACAGGAATAGATGTAGCTGAGAAAACACAAATGCATTACAGTACTGTACTCCAAGGTACAGTATCGGGAATTTTATAATATGCAGAAATGGTTGAGTAAGTCACAAAATACACACAAAAATTTAATTAATGGCATACAATCAACACTTAAAAAATACATACAGTACACAATGAAAATGCCCATGTCTAATACAATATAATACAAAAATATTGTAGTATTTATTTTTAATAAAAAAACAGTAATATCCATAGGAAATAATTCTAAGAATTATTATATTAAAGATACATACAATTTACAATATTATATTATATAAGATTGATTATCACTAACATGAATTATATGGATATTAATAGTAGCAAACTCACTTTGTGTCAAAGACTTAAATCATTAGTCAGAATGAAATACAATACATTTTTACTAGCTGCCCATTAGCTGTTTTATACAAAAATGTATTATCTAAAAATGTACACAGTACATGTACCTAAATTACAGTACAAAAGCAGTTCTCATAAATGAATGCGCTGATGACTTGTACTGTACTGTAAATCCAGGGCAGTGCAGCTCTGTACATATAGTGACATATACCAAACAGTAAGTTCTAAATGCTACTGGTAACTGACTGTTTAACCTCTAAAGCATGTTATTACTTAATTTGAATATATATAGGTGGGTGTTTGTTTGCAAGTAACAAATGGAAGGAGTGTGTAAGAGACAATGGATCTGTTGAGGATAAAACTGTAAGAGAGAAGGAGTAGTTCTGGGTGAATGTTCAGGCGTGCCTGGATTAAGTTTGGCAAGAGCGAAATAATATTTCTGATTGGGGATATGAATGGGAAGGTGGGTGATAGGAAAGTTGATGGAGTGGTGGGAGGGTGGGGTGTACCATCAGAGGTGAATGGGAATGGTAGTGCACTTGTGGATGTATGTGTGGGGAGGAGGCTGTGGATAGCCAACACCTTCTTCCAACACAGAATGATACACAGGTACACATGGAGAGTGGTGTGGATGAGGAGGGATGGGACAGTCGAGAAACGAAAGGCACTGATTGATTATATATGTGTGGATGAACGAATGAATAATTCTGTGCTGGATGCTAGGGTGTATACGGGAATTGGGAGAGTCTGTTGGACCATTATGTTGAAGTAGCTAAAATTAGGATACAAAAGAAGTGGGTGAGGAAAGCTGGAAGGAGGAAGAGGAAGGTGGAGTGGAGATGAGGGTGGAGAGGTTGCAGGAGGAGGAGATCAGGGAAGAATTCAAGAGAGCAGTACAGAGACGACTAAGTAGGTTTGACCTGGAGGGTATGGAGGAAGTGGAGGAGGTGAGCAAAGTGTTTAAGGAAGAGATATGTGCAGCATGTAAGGAGGTGCGTGGAGTAAGGAGAAAAGGGAGGGGAGTGAAGGGTACAGCGTGGTGACAGAAGAGGTAAAAATAGCTGTTGAAGACAAGAAGAAAGCGTATAGAGAGTGGTTGGGTAGTAAAGGGAACAAAGATTAGGAGAGACAGAAAAGAGCGAGGTACTTGGAGAAAAAGAGAGTGGTGAAGAGAGTACTGAAGGAAAATAAGAGAAGAGTAGAAGTGTAATTTGGAAGGAATCTAAGTGTAAAATGGAGGGAATGTAAGAAACTGCTCTGGAAAGAGGTCAAGAAAGTTAGAGAGGGTAGCAAGGGAAGTAGTAAGGGTGTAAAATATAAGAATGGGCGAGTGATAGTCAAGAAGCAAGAGAGAGTCGAAAGATGGTGAGAGTACTTCAACGAATTGCTAAATGTAAGGAATGAAGCACCAGCAAACATAGTTGGATGGGGTAAGGGAGGGAGAAGAAGAGAAGTGGTGGAGGATGAGGTGGGGATCAAGAGGTCAGAAGTGTGTGAAGCCATGAAAAGAGTGAAGATGGGGAAAACATCAGGAATAGATAGTGTGTGTGGGGAAATGCTGAGGTATGGTAGTGAGATAGTTACCGAATAGATAAGGAAAATGTGTAAACTAGCATGGGAGAAAGGGAGTGCACCTGATGACTGGAAGACAGGCATAATTGTCCCCCTGTATAAAGGTAAAGGGGAAAGAGTAGTGTGTGGTAACCACCGGGAAATATGCTTTCTAAGTGTAGTAGGGAAGGTGTACAGCAGGGTAGTGATTGAGAGAGTCAGAGCAAGAACGGAGAAATGAAAAGGTCACGAGAAGGGCGGGTTTAGGAAGGGAAGAGAATGTGTAGATCAGATTTTTGCCCTGAAAAGTGTTGCGGAGAAATATCAGAAGGGACATAATTTGTATGCTGCCTTTATGGACTTGGAGAAGGCCTATGACAAAGTTAATAGAGAAGCTTTGTGGAAAGTACAGTACTGTACTGAGAATATACGGAGTAGACGACAAGTTGCTGAAAACAGTGAAGAGCATGAATGAGGGTGCAAAGGCATCAGTAAGTGTGGAGAATGAGCAGAGCAAGTTATTTGATCTGAATGTTGGGTTAAAGCAAGGGTGTGTGATGTCCCCATGGCTGTTCAATATATATATGGATGGAGTCATGAAAGAAATACAAGGAAGAGCAGTGGATGTTCGTGTACCTCTGATAAGGGAAGGAAGCGAGTGGAAGTTGCCTGTACTGCTGTTTGCTGATGATACAGTTCTGATGAGCAATAGTGAATGGGAGTTACAGGGGCTGGTAAATATGTTTGGAACAGTGTGTGAAAAACAGAATCTAAAGGTAAATGTGGGAAGAGCAAGGTTATGGTATTTGAAAGGGGTGCAGCCACAGAGTGTGAGGTCAGGTTGAATGGTCAGTCTATGGAGAATGTCAGCTCATTTAAGTATTTGGGCAGTGTGTTGAATAAAGATGGGAGTATGGATGAAGAAGTGCGGTAGAGGGTGCAACAGGAAAAGAAGGTTGTAGGAACGCTGAAAGCAGTAACAAGAAATAGGGTGGTCAGCATGGAAGTAAAGAAGACCTTGCACGACAGTGTGGTAATCCCGACATTGACTTACGGGAGCGAAGCATGGATGTTGGGGAAGAGACTTAAACCAAGAATGAGAGGGCTGGAAATGAGTTACTTGAGAAGTGCGTGCGGAGTTACATGGAGGAATAGACAGACAAATGAGGAAGTATGAGAGAGGTGGGGTGTGGATGTAGATGTGCTGGAAAGTGTGAAAAGGAACACCTTAAGATGGTTCGGCCATATGGAACGTATGGGAAGCGATAGAATGACTAAGTGGGTGTACGAGAGCGAGGTGGAAGGACAGAGAGGGAGATGTAAACCGAGAGAGAGGTGGAAGGATGGAGTGAAGAAGTATATGAGTGAAGGCGGTGCTGGTTGGGAGGAGAGGTGATTGGGGGCGTTTCGTTCATGGCCACCCCCTCGGGGATCACGGCGTCAGCAATAGATAGACAGATAGAGTATATATGTATGTATATTGTATAAGAGATAATGTTTCTGGTAGATACACACTGTGTAACAATTCAAGTCAAAGCTAAGTTTATGGGGAATCCGCTCCATGCCGAGTCTTGAAAATCAAGCTCTGGCAACCTCCTGAAAATTGCCCAGGCCTGACAGAGCAAGTTTGCATAAATGAGTCCAATTTGGCTTGATCCAACTGCTTGGTAGATTAGAGTTTACATACATACATACACATTTTGAAGACCACTTAATCAAAAGTGTGTGGTTTCAGTTTTACGTCCTAAATGGCAGCATTCCAGGTAACCCAGTTTTGGGCTGCCTCTGTCGTCAAGTCCTTTATGTTTAGATTGGATAAATGTACAGTACCTGATCCCACGTCTTTCTAGGTCTGCCCCTACGAGCAGCTCCTCCCACACTCACAGTCCGGCATTTCTTCACTCAATTCTGATTATCAATATTCTCCATGTTGTGAAACAAACCAAGTCTGCTCGTGCACATCGAGTCACTGATGCTCCTAATGCCTAGATGCCATATTAGTTTCTCACTCAATACCCCATCACTGAGGTTAACCCAACATATCCATCTCACCATTCTCTTCTCATTCTGTTCCATTCTGTTAATACTATTATTTTGCAAGTTTTACATTATAATATCCTTCATTTTAACCGGCCATGTCTCCAAGGCATAGGACATTGCACTCCTAACACACAAGGCATACACATTCCCTTTAAGGTGAAGTAGGAGACCTCTCATAGTCAAGAGAGGCAACAGCTCTCTGAACTTCCCCCAGCCACTTCTGATTGAACATTAGGAGGCCTAGTTTTAATTCCTCCATTATCCTTGGTTGAAAGCTTTATGAAGACAGCAAGGAAAGTTCTGTGTTGTTGTTGCTTTTTTTTTGTTTTTTTTTATTATATTAGTTTAACCAGACCACTGAGTTCCCCAAAAGAACTTTCATAGGGCTGGCCCGAAGGATTAGATCAAGATGGACAACCAATCAAGACAAGATAGGTAGGTAACGGCAGGAGGTGAACAAATCTAGGAAGGTGAAGACACGCAGACATTTCTCGCCATTTCATCAGTTCAGCCGGACCACATGAGCTCCACATCAGAGCTCTTATAGGACAGGGCCGAAGGATGAGGCAAGAACTGCTACGCTGCAGCACCAACCAAGAAGTGATCAAGTGCGAAGAATGAAATATCAGGACTAAGGTATAAACAAATCACAGCGAGATTCAAAAAATGAATTACCGAATGGAATCAAGTCAGCTCGGCTACATCAGCAACCGAAGAGACAAATCAGGTCAGGAGTCTACTACCTAGCCAGGCCAGGGAGACATGAGATATAGGTTGCCCGAGGACAACCGAATGGGACAGAATAAGAATAGAAGGGGAAAAACATAGAAAGAGAAATGGAAAAAACTACTCAAAATTAGTCAAGCTGATGACGAAAGCTCGAGGGGAGAGAGGAAGGGAAATTACCACAACCATCCCCCCATCAAGCCCCAGTCGCCGGCCCCAAAGCCCCCCAACCGCGCCAAGGAGAGTAGTAACAGGGGGGTGGAAAGTTCTGTACAGTATGTATTTACAAAATAGTGCCTATCCCATAACCAAACTTTAGAGATTATCATACTGTAATTTGAAATGCTACAAATTCATCAAGTGACATTAATCAGTAGAGTACAGTATTACTGTATGTGGATGTCATCATATCATCATTCTTCATAATTACAAGCAATATGAGGAAATTACTAACTTGACTCAGTTAATATAAGTGGGGGATGCTTATCTCCAAATGTTTGCCATTTGAAAACGATGATCAGCTAATAACCTACCACCCTTATACTGGGTTTATTCACATTACCAGTTTGTCTTCCTTGGGTGAGGCTTGGCATCCTCTACCCAACCATAACTGTTTCTATCGGTCTCTTTTCCTGTACTACTATTCCTTCTAGGTGCTGGCGAGATCACTCGATTGAGTGGCACTGCAAGGTGGGCTGTGGATGGTGGGGCATTGGCCCGGGGGTGCAAGCCCATGGGCTGATGATCCCCTCCCCTGCTGCCCCCTCAGAGACATATCTCATCTCACCCCTGGCCTCTTTAGGGGTCCGAGCATCTGGATGGCTTCGGTCTACCAGACTTGGGACTGCTCGGCCAGACAGTCTGGGGAACACAACAACAACAGCAACTTTTATGTGATCATAATGCAAAACGAGAACATCCTCTCCCCTGAACCTGGAAGGAGGAATGAGCTCTAACTTTTGCTACCTTAGCCTGGGTTATTGAAAGGTGGTAGCCTTTGCATGAGATTAAATGGATTAAAAAACAAAACAAAACCTTCTAGCAGTCTTCAACCTTAGAATGTCACTCCCATCACTTCATCATGTTGCAGGAATGGTCGGGGGTTTTCTTGCTTCTCATATTGTGAGTATTTGATGTCAATGATGTAATGGAATTAAGTCAGAAAATACTATACGTGTTAGCATCATAAACATGATGGGCAAGACATCTGGTAGTTTTTCTATTTCCTCCATTAACTGATGAGACACATGAAACTGGTAGGAGGTAAAGTACAATAATTTTAAATGACTGATGTGACTAATGAAATCAGTTGAAGGGGAAATTTGTTGGTCACTTATCATTGTATCCTATGCAATACAATCCAAAACCTGGTTTAGTATAGTTCTTGTCAAATCATTTATAGCAGCATCAAATGCTTAAGTGGTACATCAACCGGAAGCTTGAAGTTGGTAAGTTTTTGACAAATAAATATTAAACCAGCTGAAATCCCATAGAAAATTAACACAAAGTCTATGTTCAGGATTTCACAGAGAGCTAATGTGTAAATAAAATTGTGTAAGTAGCATAAAAAGATATTAAATTCTATATAAATGACAACCCTCTTGTGCCTTCTATTATGTTTTCTATATGTTACCTCTCCACTGAAAGACAAAATATATACAGCATACAATATAATACCATGTTCTTTGTTTGGTCCTTTTAATACAATGACAACATTTTGCATTCCAATGTAAAAAAAATCTGAGGATTTTGCAAACGTTCTTTTAGTTTTAGTTTTTAAGTTTTCTTTAGTTAATTTTTTCTTGCTGTTTGTGCTTTTGATCTACCTTGCACAAGCGAGACATGCAACAAATGTGCTAAAACAAATGATGACGATTACAGTATATTCAACTTGAAATGGAAAGCTTGAAGTCATATAGTTAAATGCTATCTACCTTTTACTAGGAGAGATCATGCAAAAATGGGAATATATTGTCTGAAATTTGTCAAATTAAGTAGAAATAAAGTCATTGTATTTATGGGAGTTTAACTTCTACTCTTAAACTCTTTCAGTATGATGAACTATGTTTACATTATATTCTAGTTATCATGAGACAATTTTATATAGATTAGGAAGTTTTTGGTGGGTATATGAAAGGTTAATACTATCTCAATTAACCTTCTGGCTCCCTCAAGTGTCCTTCCCAAGTTGAATAAAATTATCTACTGATAGTCAAAATAAAAGTAAGAAAAGCGTCAAAATACAGTATACTGAAAGTTGGTATTATCCTACAACTATGATACTGACTAAATGTATCACTACTGTACATAGGAAAACCTGTACACTCAATAAAATCCTTGGTTTTTACTTATAATACTGGTACATTTAAAATGTAATTATCAGTATTATCATGAACTATATCTAGCTTAAAGGTAAATAGACTGCCAATTTAATGCAAATCATTAAAGTATATTTACTCTAATACTTATCCTTTTGATATTTTACTAATCTAAATTTGTGCACATTAGTGGCGAAGAGCACATACGCCTTGGGCTGCACATAAAATAATTTAAAGCAATATAGTACAGGAACATATTGTACTGTACTCTGTATAATATACTTTGACAACTATTAATTGGATTTCTCATGCCTGTATGCCTAACACCATTTACTTAATACATCTTCGTAATTCTTAACACAATTTTTTAAGAAATACTGTAATATTGAAAAAGATGATTAACCCTCGGAATCCGGGAGGCCTCATATGAGGCAAAATGCTCGGGTAAAAATCGCTGCTAAAATCGTCATAACATGGCACCCACGCGTCGTATCGATGTCATCTCAACGGCATTCTACAGACAACAAAAAGTTCTACAATTTATACAAAAATTGACTGCTCTAGGTGGTCACAATCAGTAGTTACTGAATTATGAAATTTGCCTGTACCAAAAGGGCCCCGGACATAGTGATCGGGATCATATGAGGCCCCCCGGATTTCGTGGGTTAAAAGTAACTAAGCAAAAGTTTTACTATTCAAAATCACAATAACACTACTGTATAGCAAGCAAAGGAAAACAAACTATTACAATGTGGAAGAAAAAAATAATTGATACCTCTAAATAACATCCAGCATTTTTTGCATACTGTATATATATATATTGTACATATATATATATATATATTAAAGACTATGATCTACACATAAGTAGGTCAGTCTTTTTGTTCACCTAATGACGGTATTCCAAGCAGCTTGGTCTTTGGCGTCCCTCTTAATCAGTCCTTGGCTGAGAGATCAGTTTGTACCACCTGATCCCACGTCTTTCTTGGTCTACCTCTCCTTGCAACACCTTCCATGTTAATAGACTTGCTTTTCTTAATCCAATTATTTTCATAGATATTCATTAATCTACTAACAGCCTAATTTTGATCAAATCCAAACCTCTGATGTATTATGGACTCTTAGATAATATTAAACACTAAGTTCATAGTTAGAGAGGAACTACTAATATCTACAAATATACATTCAATAATATAATAAAATTAGGGTAATTACAAATTACCATTATATATGTAGGTGGCATTTCACATTTTATAAGATGTTGATAATACTGTATGCTTAGTTTCCCTTCTATTCTAGGTACAGTATTTTAGTATTAAGCAGATGTACACCATTTTCAATAGATAAATCCATAATCGTATTGTAGATGCCTTCAACATTTCCTAGACACACATAATCTTCAATGTATCAATCTGAAGTTTTGAGGTGACTCGTTTGTGTTTGGAACAGTTTTATACCAGTGTACAGGGAATACTGAAGGCAACTGTACCTGAGATTAGGTTTGATTATGCTTGGAAAATTATGAACATTTTAGACTTCTGGCGTGTACTTCTTAAGGGGAGATGGGTAGTTTTTCTGGATCCCTTTGTCCCTCGTGTTTAGCCCCATTAGTTTTGAGATTTTAAGACGTTCGGCACATTAGTTTGGCAATTTTAACACCTTTAGCTCAATTTCGTTGTCAATTTTAAGACCTATCGTGCCATTTAGGTGTCAATTTTTTTCCTGGCGAGCGATAGTGAGCT
Organism: Paralithodes platypus; assembly: GCA_032716605.1. NCBI lineage: Eukaryota > Metazoa > Arthropoda > Malacostraca > Decapoda > Lithodidae > Paralithodes > Paralithodes platypus. Next base: position 22,059,795 of record CM064571.1, on the reverse strand, counting down.
TGTAACGATAAGAGGATCCGGCCTTCGGGTCGGACATTTTTCTACCAAAAAAATTAACAGATTTATCTTGAGGGGGGGTCTAGGGGTGTTTTTCTATGTTTGAGGGAGGTCTAGCGAGGAAACTTAAAAATATATGAATAAATGAATTAATAGACCAAAATACCAGCCCATCCCCCATTAAGATCTGTTAGTACAAAATCTGAACTTAATTGTAATGCACTTAAATATGGGAAACTAAAATATATGACTTCACTGCTCATCCAATTTCTCTCTCCAGAAAAAAATAATAATAGTAGAATGGCATGGTAAACTAAAATATATGACTGCACTGTTACATCCAATTAAATTCTCCAGAAAATAATAATAATAATAATAATAATAATAATAATAATAATAATAATAATAATACAATGGCATGGTAAACAAAAATGTATGACTTCATTGTTAGATTCAATTTCCTTCTCAAAAAAAAAAATATAAAATAAATAAAAATTTATATATAAATACAAAAAATAAAACCATGATATCTCTTACTAGACGAGACAGAGAAATGGGCAAGGGAATGCAAAGAATTGGAACTTTAAATGTTGTTTCTGTTCGGGCTCTGTCTCGAGTCGGCCACTCCCAGCAATGGGATATGTGCCTGAGTATATACATACATACATATTTCTGATAAAATATTTCCTTGGCTATTGACAGTAAAGTTACCAATACAATTGTTGTACAATGTACACAAAAAGCTGTAGATAAAATATTTCATAAATCTTAACCCCATGCTTACACAAGGTAAATCCTAAGATGCATATAAAATCATCTAGTATAAGCCATAACATAAAAGAAAAGGTTTCATTATTGTATACTGAAGGAGTTGCCCCTTTCACAGATAGCTATCATTAGATTATTTTATTCAGTTCAGGAAGAATCTCAGTGTCAAAATGGTAAAATTTATCTAGACAGTTCTTACCACTTTCATTTATAGAGGTTTATCATAAGCTGAATGAATTAGTCTAGTGCTACTAAGTTAGCCAGAGTAAAATAAAAATTCCGACATTGAACTGAAGTTAAGGCAGTAAAAAATAAAACTGTCTCACTATGCTAGATATTATGCGAGGATCTTTTCAGAGAGCAAGCTGGCCTTCATTTCCTTGTCCTTGAAGTCTGTCTTTGGTCGACCCTGGAAGTCTTCCATGGTGAGGTGGCCCCCGCAGGCTCTGTACAGGCGGTAACTACCTTTGAAGGGCAGAATGCTGTACACACACAACACACAAAAGGTGGAAAACATTAATATGCGATAACAAATACATATACAGTAGTGTACTGTACTTAATAATATTGAGATCACCCAGTACACTGCATAATTTAAAACTAACATCAATCTTATCCATCTATTGCCAGATACCTTGATCCATGAGGGGTTGGCCAAGAATGAATTACCTCCATGCTCCTCTGTCATCCGTCAGCCGACGTGCCTTCTCCCACCCAACACCACTTTCACTCATATACCTCTCAATTCTTATCTTTCTATCTCACTTTCGGTCTGCTTCTCCCTCACTGCCTTTCCACCTCATTCTCATAAACTCTTTTAGTCATTCTCTCTTACTACAAGCAAATATTAGTCACCGGTGATTGAAAATAACTGAAGACTGTCTTGGATTACCAAGATAGTCTTCAGTCTACAGCACTATCAGAGTTAATACGACTCCTAATAGAGCTTAGACTGATTATAGTACAGGTATTTGAATGTGTCAGTGTGAGATAAGATGTATAACATAAAATGTATTTCAGCAATGTCTATAATTACAAAATGAAAATATGCATAGCCCCTAAGTGTTTACTTGATTTATTGTACATGCAAGTATGCCTCAATTATCAAACAATATTAGCCCAGAAAAATTATGTACTGTAGAATAGGCTACAGTACTGAATATAATATATACCGTAGTAAAAGAATACAGGACTACAAATAAAAGGTATCTGAAATAAGATGAGAGATATATAAGTCTACCGGTAAATACATGTTGTTGTTGTGTTGTTCCCCAAGCTGCCTGGCCGAACAGCCCCAAGGCCCCGAGCAAGGCCAAGGCCATAACCGGGCGCCCCCACAGAACCCTCCCTGCCGACCACAATAAAGCCTGGGTGACCGAAGCCACTCCATGGCGGGGAGCTGAGGAGGGTGCGGAAACGTCCCCCACAGAACCCTCCCAGCCGACCACAATAAAGCATGGGTGACCGAAGCCACTCCATGGCGGGGAGCTGAGGAGGGCGACAGAAACGCCCGGGAAACCAAAGCCCCACCCAGGGCCCTGTGCCCCTCAGCAATTATGAAGAGAAAGTTGAGGGGCAAAGGAAAAATGTGACGATTTGGCTTCCAATCTTGGTAGATTGGGAGGTCATTCCACGGAAGAGACGCCATCACTTGAGATCTAGAAAATATATAAGTAAAAGGAACAGTCAGAGTAAGCTATGGGTATGGCAGAGATCGCTCAGTTCTCACTCTGATAGATCAGCCCATCACCACATGACTAAAACCCAATCCTCTCAGCATCAGCTAGGAAAGGCCCTAGAAAGCTGCCTTTGGCGGAGAGATAGCTCCCCTATTTCAACCCCTTTCGGGGTTGGACACCCGCCCAATACATAATATCAAATACTGTACATCATCGTCTATTCATTATGACAAGTGTACAAATCCTGATATTTAACTTCTCATAAATCTAAAAATTACTCTGTGTTATCGAGCTGACATTTGTTAATATTTGGGAAGAACATAATGGTAAATAGGTGTGAAAATTAATAGCCTATTTGTTCTAGCCCTCCCTGAGTTACAAGAGGCAAGGGGTCATAATGAAAACACTAGTAATCATACAGTATATATTAATTAGTATAGTTTGTGACACCAATAACCTCCAAATTAAATTAATTAAATAACAATCTTATAATATGGTATAAAAAGTTAGATATGCACATGCAATAACAGGGAAATATATAAGAGTTAAGAATTGGTATGGAACTATAGATAAGCAGGGCATAATTTTTCTGAATACAGTATACCCTGCTCTAGGCATAACAATTTGCTCTAATAGTGCATGCAGGTAAAATATATTTAATTCATCCATTAAGCTTAGCATGCTGAGAATACTGCATTCAAAGGCTTGTTATATTCTTGCTGTGAATAGTTTAAAAGCAGCTTATATACCAGCATTACAGTACAGTATTATAATTATAAACTCCTAACAAAAAAAGGACTGGGGTGTGTACAGTATATCCACTGGCACCTAAGTTTTTTTTTTTTCCAATTCCACAGTTCAAACTCTGCCATTTGTATAGCTATATTGAGCAAATATACCAACACTTCATTGATTTAGATGATATTTTCTGAAGTTACTGATAAAATATATAATACAAATAGGGAAATCCTGTCATAACTTAGAACAATTATGGAAATGAAGCACCATTTATTAGCACAATCCTCTACACAATGCAAAATGCATTATTTATCATCACAATGATTAACAGTACAAAGCTAATGCTATTGAAAATGTAATAAAAACACCGGCTACTGAATTATGCACAGTGGTTCCCCGCTTGGCAAGCAATTTTGTCACATGATTCCAAGATGAAGACTATTTATCTGCGATCAAAATAATAAAATAATAATACTGTCATAATAATATATATATATTTTTTTTCTCTCAAAAGCGCCAGCTCTTCTGAGGAATTTGCTAGCGCTCGCAAACTTATTTATACAAGCTCCATCAACGAAAATAGTAGTCACTAAACTCTGTCGTTTTCTTTCACAGTGCCCCTGTAAAGATCATAGCTTTTCAAAATGATAAAGGTCTTAAGCTGCGCCTTAAAAGATTCAACAGAGGTCAACCGTCTCGTGGACAGCGGCAGTTTATTATACAACCTAGGAGCCACGTAGGAAAAGAACCGGTCGGAGAAGGATGACTGGTGTACAGCCCTCAGTTCTTCAAGACGAAAATGATCATCCTCACTACGTAAGAACACCCCAGAATGCACTGACGGATGCTTTAGCAATTCGGCAAGATAACTAGGCTCCCCAAACATGAGAACTTTAAAAGTCTATCTATCTATCTATCTATCTATTGCCTTACGCCGTGATCCCCGAAGGGGTGGCCACAAACGAAATGCCCCCATACACCTCTGTCCCCAGTCATTGGATGACCCTCCTCCCAACCAGCCCTGCCTTCATTCATATACTTCTTCACTCCATCCTTCCACCTCTCCCTCTCTGTCCTTCCACCTCGCTCTCGTACACCCTCTTAGTCATTCTCTCGCTTCCCATTCATGCCATATGGCCAAACTATCTCAAGGTGTTCCTTTTCACACTTTCCAGCACATCTACCTCCACACCATCCCTCCCTCTTACTTCCTCATTCGTCTGTCTATCCCTCCATGTAACTCCGCACACACTTCTCAAGTAACTCATTTCCACCCCTCTCACTCTTGGTCTGAGTCTCTCCACCAACTTCCATGCTTCGCTTCCGTAAGTCAGTTTCGGGATTACCACACTGTCATGAAAGGGCTTCTTCACTTCCATGCTGACCACCCTATTTCTTGTTACTGCTTTCAGCATTCTTACAACCCTCTTCCCCTGTTGCATCCTCTCCCGCACTTATATCTTTACTCAGCACACTGCCCAGGTACTTAAATGAGCTGACAATCTTCATAGCCTGACCGTTCAACTTCACCTCACACTCTGTGACTTCACCCCTTTCGAAAACCATAATCTTGCTCTTCCCCGCATTTACCTTCAGATTCCTTTTTTCGCACACTGTTCCAAACATATTTACCAGACCCTGCAACTTCCATTCATTATCGCTCATCAGAACTGTATCATCAGCAAACAGCAGTACAGGTAGCTTCCACTCGTTACCCTCCCTTATCAGCGATACACCAACATCCACTGCTCTTCCTTGTATTTCTTTCATGACTCCATCCATATACTGTATATATATAGTAAACAACCACGGGGACATCACATACCCCTGTTTCAACCCAACATTCAGATCAAAGAACTCGCTCTGCTCATTCTCCACGTACTGCCGCCTTTGCACCCTCATACATGCTTTTCCCTGCTTTCAGCAACTTGCCATCTACTCCGTATATTCTAAGTACTTTCCATATACCTTCCCTATCCACTCTGTCATAGGCCTTCTCCAAGTCCATAAAAGCAACATACAGCTTTTGTTGCTTCTCCATATATTTATCCACAACACATTTCAGGGTAAAAATCTGATCTACAGATCCTCTTCCCTTCCTAAACCCGCCCTGCTCATCACCTATCCATTTCTCAGTTCTCACTATCACTACCCTACTGTACACCTTCCCTACTACGCTTAGAAGACATATTCCTCGGTGGTTACCACACATTCCTCTTTCCCCTTTACCCTTATATAGGGGGACTATTATGCCTGTCTTCCAGTCATCAGGTGCACTCCCCTTCTCCTGAGCAGAGGTTGAGGACACTGGGACTCCCGACACTGGCATGTAGGAGAAAGAGAGGGGATATGATAGAGACTTTTAAGATAGTGTCAGGAAAGTATGATGAGGATGTGTGTGAAGGTATCTTCTTGATGCGGGAGGGAACAAGAACGAGAGGACACTAAGAAAATTTACAAGGAAAGAACTAGGCTTGAAAAGACAAAGAACTCTTTTTGTGAAAGAGTGGTAAATGGGTGGAATACACTGCCCCAGTATGTAGTCAATTCTGAACCAGTAAAGAAGTTTGAAAATGTTGAAGTTTGATTACAAAGCGAAAATACAGAATAGTAAAAATGTCGCGTCTCCTGCCGCTTCCGCCAACACCGTGAACAACCGCAACAGTGCAAGTACAGGTACTGAGCTGGATACACAGGCCTAGTTTGCCTTCTTTCCAGAGGATCTACTGTGAAGATACTGTAAGATGGCAACTGGTACCATTTTGAGGTATAGAGACCTTTCTATTGCATAAAATGGGAAAAAGGTTGAAATACCTATCTATCTATCTATTACCAGATGCCTTTATGCCTGAGGGGATAGGTTCTTCTGTCATCCATCAGCCAGCACCTCTACTCCCACCCAACATCACTTTCACTCTCATACCCTTCAACTCCAACCATCCACCTCACTCTCAGTCTGTCTCTCCCTCTCTACCCTTCCTTGATTACACTGGTCTCATACACCTTTTTAGTCACTCACTCACTCACAAGATGCCCCACATGACCGAACCACCTCAAGGTGTTTCTCTTCATATTTTCAAGCACATCTACTGTACATCCACACCACATCACCCTCGTACTTCCTCCTCCATTTGTCTACCCCTCCATGTGACTTCACATGCACTTCTCAAGTAGCTCACTTCTCACTGATAAAAAGATTGACATCTATCTATATATTGCCTGAAGGAATGATCTCCGAAGAGGTGGCCACAAATTAATCGTCCCCAAGCACCTCTGTCCCCTGTCAGCCGACGCCCCTCCTCCCAACCAACACCGCTTTCTCTCATACACCTCTCAACTCCATCCTTCCACCTCACTCTGCCTCTCTCACTGTCCCTCCACCTCACTCTCATACACTCTCTTAGCCATTCTCTTGCTTCCCATACGTTCCACATGGCCGAACCATCTCAAGGTGTTCCTTTTCAAACTTTGTTGAGCGGTACTTTCCAGAACATCCTCATTCACACCACACGGCTCTCTTACTTCTTCATTTGTCTGTTTATCCCTCCATGTAACTCCACATGCACTTCTCAAGTAACTCATTTCCACCCCTCTCACTCTTGATTTGTGCCTCTCCAACAACGTCAATGTCCTTCAGGATTACCACACTATGATGCAATGCCTTTTTTTACTTCCATGCTGAACACCCTATTCCTTGTCACACTTTCAGCACTCCTACAACCCTCTTCCCTCGTTGCATCCTCTCCCACACTTCATCCTCCACACTCTCATCTATACTCATCACATTGCCCAAATACTTAAATGAGCTGACATTCTCCATAACCTGACTATACAACCTCACCTCACACTCTGTGACTGCTTCCCTTTCAAAGACCATAACCTTACTTTTCCTCGCATTTACCTTCATGTTCCTTTTCTCACACATGGTTCCAAACATATCTATCAGACCCTGTAACTCACACTCATTATCACTCATCAGAACTGTATCGTCAGTAAACAGCAGTACAGGCAACCTCCACTCATTTCCTTCCCTTATCAGGGGTAGGCTACACCAACATCCACTGCTCTTCCTTGAATTTCTTTCTTGACTCCATCCATATACAGTAGATATAGAACAACCATGGGGACATATGCACCCTTGCTCTGATCAGTCTCCATATGCACTGCCGCCTTTGCACTCTCATACATGTTCTTCACAGCTTTCAGCAACTTATTAGCTACTCCATATATTCTCAATACTTTCCACAGACCTTCTCTATCAACTCTCAACTCTGTCAGAGGCTTTCTCCAAGTCCGTAAAGGCAGCATACAACATCCAGATATTTCTCAACAACACATTTCAAGGAGAAAATCTGGTTTACACACCCTCTTCCCTTCCTGAACCCGCCCTGCTCCTCACCTACCCATTTCTCCATTCTCAATATTACTCTCTCGATCACTACCTTGCTATACATCTTCCCTACTATGCTTAGGAGACATAGCCCCCTGTGATTGCCACACTCCTCTCTCCCCTATATTTTTTATATAGGGAGACTATTATGCCTGTCTTCCAGTCTTCAGGCACACTTTCCCTTTCCCATGCTAGTCTACACATTTTTCATACCAATTCAATCACTATCTCACCACCATACCTTAGCATTTCCCCACACATTCCATCTATTCCTGATGCTTTCCCCATCTTCACAAGGCCCCACTCACTTCTGATCTCCTGATCCCCACCTCCTCCACTACTTCTCTTCTTCTCCCACCCATACCCCATCCAACTATGTTCGCCGGCATTTCATTCCCTACATTCAACAATTCATTGACGTGCTCTCTCCATCTTCCGACATGATCATTATTAATACAAATAATATTCCTATTGTTATGTAGTAGTGTCTAGGTGAAAAGAGGATCCCTTTCCTTTGCTTTGTGAGAGAGGCCTGCTAGCCAATCAGTTGTGTAGGTTTATTGTCTGTATTCAACTATTCAACTACTACATCGTGGCGGAAAGTTGAGAGTGGTGTGCCGCAGGGATCTGTGTTGGCACCTCTCATGTTCCTTATGTACGTGAATGACCTGCCGATAGGCATAAACTCTTACATGTCAATGTTTGCAGATGACGTAAAAATTATGAGACAAATAACAAATAAAAGTAGTTGTGAGGAGCTGCAAGGGGATTTAGATAAAATATACGAATGGAGCACCAAGTGGAAAATGAAATTTAATATAAGTAAATGTCATGTGTTAAATATGGGAAGAAGTGTGAATAGACCAAATTGGGAGTACAGGATGGGAGATAATAAAATTAGCAAGGCCGAAAAAGAAAAAGATTTAGGGTTGATTATACAAGATACTTTGTCGCCGGAGAAACATATTAACAAGCTCTTTAGCGGAATGTATGCAATGGCCGGGAATATGAAAGTTGCTCTGAACTATTTGGATGAGACCATGGTAGCGAAAATTATGAAGAGTATGATTAGACCAAGATTGGAGTATGCAGCAGTGGTGTGGTCCCCGCATCTAAAGAAGCATATTCACAAGTTAGAAAGAATCCAGAGAGCAGTCACTAGATTGGTTCCAAGTCTCAGAGAACTGCCATATGAAGGGAGGCTAGACAAATTAAATCTACCGAGTCTAAAAGAGAGGAGAGAGAGGGGAGACATGATAATGATGTACAAATGTACCCGGGGGCTGGAGAGGCTGGATAGGGAGGATATATTAATTATGGATACAGGAATAACTAGAGGCCACAGCTACAAAGTAAAAAGACCTACCTGCAAGAACGATATCAGGAAGTTTAGCTTCCCCTATAGATGTATTGACAAATGGAATGGGTTGGAGGAGGAGGTGGTGGGGGCAAGGAACATCCATATTTTCAAGAAAAAATTGGATAAAAAGTAGACTGAGAGACGGGACAACACGAGCTTAGCTCAACTCCTGTAAACTACAATTAGGTAAATTAGGTAAATACTACAGGCCGTAGCGCGGTTGGTAGAGCACTCGCCTGCAAACCGTGAGGTTGAGGTTTCGAGTCTTGGGCCAGCCAGAGTGCTATTTGGCAGACGCCTGTGCTGTGGTGGACGGCGTGGTCTTTCAATCTGTGGCAACTGTTCACTGAAGTCTCTGATACATCAGGGCACCCACCCTAGCTCAGCTCTTGAGTAGGGAGTGCATGGTGGTAAAAAAAAACTTATCATTCAACTACACCTTTTTAAACCATATAGATACATGTTGGAAACTATTTTATATCATAATTATAGTCTCAAAAGGCATTCCGTTTCCCACATAAGAACCTAAGTCCAGGATTACTATTGGCATGTTACTGTTGATACATGACTGGCACATATATATTATGCCAAACAAGGAAACACTGTACAGTTCAGTACTCAAAGATATGATTCACTACAGTAATTAGTGTGGTATAAAATGCATATACAGTACTATTACACTATTAATACTAAACTACAATGCAGCACTTGAATAATTTGAAATATTAATGTTAAGTGCATAATTTAAAAAATATAAATATAATTACCCGCTAACCCAATACAAACCTCTCGCTGAAGATTACACACTTCAGTCTTGCTTTTGCCGGCCCTTGAATTCATCCATGGCCGTGCTTAATCCAGATATACTTCCCAAATAGATGAGTAGCTTGGAAGGTAACATGCTGGAAAGATATTATGGACCTCTGCAACCTTATCCCCAAGCTTATTATGACCCGTTCCTTCAGAGATATCGTGAGTCGGCTTTGTATTATTATACATTTTGCTTTAAGGCCTTTTCAGGTTTACTGTATTGTCAATATAATATATTCTAAATTACATTGATTCTATGACTGAGAAAATTACTACAGTATTTGGATTATTGAGATACAGTATGTGTAATTGACTACCTGTTAAGTTATACCCAGTACATTTCTAAAACATTATTTCAAAGAATAAAACAAACTTTAAATAAGTACAGTAACACAAAGCCTAAGGTAATTAAGATCTTAGGGTTATTTGTGGCTGTGTACTAAGATTAGGATACCACCACCATATTAATAGTGTTGTGTAACCAAACCCTCCTCAGTTCCCAGCATGCAAACAGTTGAAATGCCCTTTCTAATATTAAAGTTTACCATGGAATTGTATACATTGCTGTATCATATTGATCAGAATTTCATTCAAAGCAAATTATTCCTTTGCAATTTATTACTGCAAAAAAAGAAAAGAGAAGCAACAACAATGAGGCGGTAAAATTACCATGCTAAAGCTGTCAGTACAAGTAAAGTATTCTGAACTTAAAGATACCCAATGGGCAAGCTCACACATAGCACATGTCCCCAATTTTTTGTCCGATTCATTTGATTGATGGCTAGATATGGGCCTTAGCGAACACTCAAACATTCTTAACATGTTTGATGTATAACCAGGTCAGGTTTCAAACTTGGGCCTGTAGCGTATCAGTCCAACACCAAACCGACTAGACAACCGAGGAGCTATAAAAAATTATAGTTTCATCCACTACCACACGTTCCAACTTGTGCTTGCCAGGGGCCTTTTATGTCATTTAAAATCCTTACTGTTTCTACCTGTTGATTTTGGATGATATCATTAAGCAAATGTATGCTTGCTTTTGAATGAGGTCAGCAAATACTGTATATGTTATATTAATTAAAATTAAAATGTAAAACTTGCAAACTAAACAAACCAAAGCTGGGACAAAGACAATATAAAGTCAAATTAACTTTAAGCCACTTATCACATGACTTGGACACAAGCTCCACATATGTGAGTTTGACCATTTGAAAGTATTCTTATGGTAGAATAATATTTTAAGTTACTATAATATACCGGTACCATTAGTCCATCTTCTCGCATTAAGAAAGGCCTATAGCACTCATCTTTAAGTAAATAATACAATAAATGTACATAACTGGATTTGTGGAAACCTTCACACAGAACAGTCAACACTTTGTACAATCAGGCTAACAATTAAAAGAACTTCACCTGTACTGTACTTGTAAACTATATTTTTCAACTTCTACAGTCAACCCTGACTGGCTGATTAGGTTCATTATTACTACAAGTGATCCTACACTTGGCAGTTACTTCTTACTGACTATTGATATATTTTAGTGTCTAACATTATTTCTTTGTGACTATTATTATTTCCAAGTGACTAACATTACAATAATCTATATCAGATGGAATTTCTTCGTGACTAGCATTAAAATGACCTATATTAGATAGGATTTCTTAGTGACTAGCATTAAAATTACCTATATTAGATGGAATTTCTTAGTGACTAGCATTAAAATTACCTATATTAGATGGAATTTCTTAGTGACTAGCATTAAAATTACCTACATTAGATGGAATTTCTTAGTGACTAGCATTAAAATGACCTATACTAGATGGAATTTCTTAGTGACTAGCATTAAAATTACCTATATTAGATAGGATTTCTTAGTGACTAGCATTAAAATGACCTATATTAGATGGGATTTCTTAGTGATTAGCATTACAATGACCTGTGTTCGATGAGATTTATCAGTAGTTAGCTTTACAATGACCTGTATCTAATGGGATTACTTTGTGACTAGCATTACAGTGCAATAGACTATATTAGATGGGATATCAAAGTGACTAGCTTAACTTTGACTGGCATTTGATGGGATTGTGTTAGCAGCATCAGGAATGCAGCATCCCAGTTCATAATATCAGAATTACGTTACCATAGATAACAAACAAAATACTGTGAGAGTAAATAATGATCTAGGTAATGTCTAAGATGCTATGAGAATACCCAATTAATACAAAATCTAACCCCATAACCATAAAACTGTGTCTATACGTAAATCAAATACTAAACCGGTAGCAAATAAGTAACACCCCGTTCTTAACATTAATCATCAATTACAAACCCCAATGTACTTGAATAAACTAATTAAAGCATATGGTCCTCCCGGGATTCGAACTCGGGACACCACACCCAGAACATAAGCACCTAAACCCTAAAACATTGTGTGAACGTACTGTTTGAGTAGGACGAGCATGGTGCAGAAGGCTGGCAGTACGACCATGGGGCGGTTCATTAGGATGCCGTCAACCACCTCAGACGCTACATACTCTGGCTCCAGAATGGGGATCAGTCTGCAAAAAACAATCAATCAGCACACAAGAACACTCTACACTGCTTTATTTATTATAGTACACAGTTATTATTTTACACTACTATTTTTATGGTTATCTTGAGCATTCATTTTGTGGCGTTATTAGAAACAATTTACTGTATTAGGGACAATGGGGATATATGGACTCGCCATAGCTTTCTCACTATTATATGCATAGAGGTTTTGTGTTATCAATGACTGAAAAAATATATACAGTATATATTACCAAAAATAAACCCGCCATAGCTTTCTCACTATTATATGCAAAGAGGTTTTGTGTTATCAATGACTGAAAAAGTATATATATATTACCGAAAATAAACAGAGTCCCCCGCCTGTTAACGTAAAAAATAAAGAGTCAAGTCTCCCTTACCCCCACAGAGTATAAGTTGGGTTAGGGTAATGACAACATATGCCATTTAGGTTAGTTAGCGGGGGTGTGGGGATGGCAGCCACCACTTTGGACACTTAAGTTAGGTTACAGTAAGGTAAGGCAATGCAAATTCTCCACTCAAAACATGATAAACAACAATAAAACACTATATTCCTTGAAAAAAGAAATACATAAAGAGGTAAATAAGCCGGCGAAAGAAATATTCAAAGATACTATTACAAGTATTTTTGTCATAATTATACATCAAGACATATAATTTACTTTTAAAGCAATTACAATTATTAGATATACTGGTAAGTCAATTCTATTTTAGTCTCAAAACTGCACCATACAGTATACAACTCCTGTAAATCGGATAAGTGATTCTGCCTTAAGTACAGGTATGCAGTAGTATCAATATGAATAGGCTAAGTGTAGTAGCAATATGAGAAAGGCAAAGTCTTATCATTAAATAGACATTATGAACTAAAACAACCAGTAAGGTGACTCACTTGCTTTTGACACCTTCAAACATGCCAGTGTTGATGTAGTAGGGACAGATACAAGTTGTCTGCACTCCGGTGTACCCTTCAACCTGTCAACAACAGAAGTTACTAGCATTAACCATATCAAATCCAAGATGGTCTGTTTGAACACCTCATTACACCACATTGATGCATTTTTTACCACCATGCACTCCCTGCTCAAGAGCTGGGCTAGGGTGGGTGCCCTGATGACCATGAACTTCAGTAAACAGTTGCCACAGATTGCTAGACCGCGCCATTCACCAACAACACTGGTGTCTGCCAAAAACACACACTGGCTGGCCCGAGACTCGAACCATCAACCTCACAGTTTGCAGGCGAGTGTTCTACCAACCGCGCTACAGCCTCTGGCCATTTGACAATCTTAAAATGTTTCACCTAATAAGTTTGATGAATAAGTATAAGATACTTTTCCCCTCACAAGTATCTGATTTTCTGGGTGAGTGATAGGGAGTCTGCACTTTAAAGAAACCGGCTTTCAGCCAACTTGAGGGAGGTATGGTGGCATTTTTAGCTAGAAGGAGGTCTGGATAGGCTATTTGTTAAATCTAGGGGACAAACTAAAAAATAATTACCCAAATACGTCAAAACAATCAAAACTATCACTACTTTAATAAAATTAAAATGTAAAACTTGCAAACTAAACAAACCAAAATTGGGACAAGGACAATATAAATTCAAATTAAATTATCAAAATCGCTATGTGGAAACAACGCTTACTAAAATGAAAATTATTAAATAAAAGAACACAATCCACCACACAGGGTGTAGTACACCACTACATGAGCAAGTTAATCTGTTTCCCAAGCAAATTATAAAACACCACAATGACCCCAAGATGTCAGATGAGCTAGTGTTAAAGGGTGACCAGAAAACTTAGCCACTTTCCTTTATACAAAAATCATAACACTTGACTTTACAGACAATTTTTAATCTGAATAATACTGCTTACTGTCATCCCACCATAAACATTTAAGGTACCTCCTCTTTTTGAAGGCGATTCAAGATACAATATGCATAACCCCTTCACCCTGAGAGGCTCCAAAATGTTTTCAGTAAAAATCTATTAAACGGGAGTGAAACCTAATATATGTTTACTCTACTCTTTACATGTTACCATAGCAGCTAAACTTTGGTAGATGCGGAAATTCGCCTCCCGAAAATATGTTTGAGAAACTATCAATAGGATTCGAACCAGGGTCCCCCCACATACAAGGCGAGTACTCTACCACGAGACCAATAAGGGTAACCCACTTGTGCTGATGGCTCAAGTAAATTTCCGCATAAGGTTTTTCGCTTAGGCTATTGCCACAATTTTTCTGGCCTTTACATCACTTCATCCTCTGGGGTTAAGCGAAGACTCTGACCAAAAAGAGAGGACAGTCTGAGTAAATTATATAGGTCCAGCAGAGAGGGTATGGGAAGATGATGGAAGGGTACTCAGGGACCACACACACACACACCGAACCGCACACGAGTTACCCCTCGTATGGTGAACTTAGGTATTTTTGGCCCCATAGCACGACACACAGACGAGCGTCAACTCCCAAGACTTCTCCTTCCCTTCTCTTTGGTGAAAAGGGAGTGAAATTTGCTCTTTACTTTGCTCACAAATATTATTATTCTACTCTTTACAATGTTACCATAGCAGCTACACTTCATTAGATGCGAAAATTCGCCTCCGGATAATATGGTTTAGTAGCTATCCTGAGCCGGGATTTGAAGCCGGATCCCTCTGCACACAAGGCGAGCACACTACCACGAGACCAATGCAGGTACTTCGCTTGGGCTGGCAGTCCAAGTCTAAGTATATTTCCATATGGGGTTTTCCATTTAGGCTATTGCCATAATTTTTTCTGGCTTTTACTATTAACAATCATATACAGGGTGTGTTGCTAGAAAAAAGTGTTTGTGTCACTCCACCTGCATTCTGCTTTAAGTTTACCACAATGACCTACCACATACTTTACCTAATATAACTCCACATCATATAAGACTCTCCCCAAGTAGTATGAAAAATTATCTAGGAAAAAATAGCTGCTACTCTTACCATGGAAAATACAGGGCAATTTTTTTTTTTTTTTTAAGGGAAATGTGTTTTATATAGCAAAATATGTGGGAGCAAACAATTCGCTGATCTCCCATCCTATTACTAGACCTCTCTATCCCTCTCGGCTTTGCTATATCCTTCATAAGCTTATTGTGCTTTAAATATTCAAGCCCTTGTATTTTACCTATTATCAAACCTTTGTAACATCAAAGTCACCAACTAATGTCTCAACCTGTTGAAAATATCACCAGCAGGACTATGCACCCATATACAACAATACATGATATTTCTTTTATATGTTACGAGTCTATCTACTGATCTATCTACCCATCTATATCCATCTAACCATCCACATCTCTCCCTCCACCTAATACATACACATACCGGTACATACAACAGTACAGCACAACAAAGACTTGCCACAACACAGCCCCATCATGTCATCACAGTGGCCGATGTTGGTATAGTGCTAACAGTGTCTCAGCAAGACTCAACACAGTCCCCCTGAAGCACCTGCACCTGGTGAATCTACACCACACCAGACCCCACCATGCTACAACAAGGCAGCAGAAAGAAATCACTAACTGCTACACACATGCAGTACATATACCTACACATACCATACAGAGAGAGCAAGAAAGAGACACAGACATGATAGATAGGGGGTGAAGCTACTTCGATTCCGAATCAATAAGGAAGTTTGAAAGTAATCTTGATAAAGCATGGGGAAGACAAGATTTGGAGTTTGATTATAAAGTAAAAATACAGAATAGTAAAAATGTTGCGTCTGCTACCGCCGCCGCCAACACCGTGAACGACCGCAGCAGTGCAAGTACTGGCATTGAGCTGGATACACAGGCCTAGTTTGCCTTTTTCCAGAGGATCTACTGTAAGAAACTGTAAGAAATAAATAAGTCTCCTGTTCCATGCAAGCATTGAACTACCCCAAATACCCTAAGGCAACCATTCAGGGCAAGAGCAGCCATTCCAGTGGTTGAATTTGGCACACTGATGTCCCGCAGCTACCATGACGCTGAAATGGACCAAATAGGATAAATGGTGCCCCAGATTTACGTCATCCCCCTTTTAGTCACCTCTTACGACACTTACATTTCGAAACCCATTACGACATCAGACAGTACAGTAGGACCATATGACGTCTGGGAGAGTGTAGATAGCAGAGAAGGGGTGTTGTAAATAGAGGAAGGTGTTGGAATGGCTTTGGTATGTGTGTTAATAGTCTGTATACGTCGTTGAGGTGTCCCCCGACTGGGTGCGAACATGATATACATGCTAGGACGTACTACCACACCCACTAAATATCCGCCTTGGCTGGGATCGAACCCAGGTCAAACAGATTCACACATGAGCGTGCGCTCCTCTCGACCGCCGCGGCTCTTAAACAGTAGATATGTGGGGCATATTCTTATTTTTCCTCTACCACATAGTTAATCTCCTGGAGGGGTTAAGATGTTGGTGATAACTATGGTGATATTTACAGTAAATCATAATAACAGTCACCTGAAGAAACCATGCATAAGCAAAACAATATCAATAAAGTACTCATCCTCAAATATTTTTCATATCCACAATACTATAGTAAATTCTCAGCATCTCACCATGAGTTCAATCCTGAGACTCTCATCAAAGCCCACAGCAGCGAACTTAGAGGCACAATAGTCGGCCAGCTTGTTGACTCCTGCCAGACCAGCCAGGGAAGCGATGGTCACCACGTGGCCCTTGTTGGTCTTCAGCATCTCGGGGAGGAAAGCTTTGACAGTCTAGGAGAAAACACACAAATTAGAGACCATTTCATAATAATTGCTAGAAATTTAATCAATCCTGGGATCTACACAGTTACTATATAGTTTTGACTTTAACACTTAAGTACATGGATTAAATGCTGTGACATATATTCCTTCTATAAAACTAGCAAAATACTTCCAGAAAATATGTCTCTGTTACAATATATAGCAGTAACACAATATCAAATATTTATGATAAGTCACAAATACACTAATAACCTACAGTTCCTAATACAGGACAAATCCCGATGGACTGGAGAGAGGCGAACATAACAGCTATATTTAAGAAGGGAAAGAGAAATGACCCAGGGAATTATAGACCAGTCAGTTTGACAAGTGTTGTGTGTAAACTAATGGAAACGGTAATTAGAGAAGGAATAATGGATCATATGAAGTCAAACCAACTTTTCAGTGGGAGACAGTTCGGATTCTTGCCGGGGAGGTCGACGGTACTACAGCTAATTAAGGTGGTAGATGATTGGATGCAAATTCTAGAAGATGGTGATGTAATAGACGTGGTATATTGCGATTTTATGAAGGCCTTCGATAAGGTCCCACATAAAAGGTTAATAGAGAAAGTTAGAAGCTATAATATAGGGGAGAAATGTGTGAAATGGATAGAAGCCTTCCTGAAAGATCGGAGACAGAGGGTACTGGTGAATGGAATAGGCTCGGGGTGGAGGGAAATTACAAGTGGGGTACCTCAGGGATCTGTGTTGGGACCACTGCTGTTCGTTATATTTATCAACGACTTGCCAGAAGTTATAACTAATGGAAGTGAGGTATACCTGTATGCGGATGACACTAAACTGTATAGAAGAGTGAGGAGTAAGGAAGATATGGGTTTGCTTCAAGGAGATGTGGAGGGCATGAAGGGATGGTCTGAGCATTGGTTAATGCCTTTTCATCCAAAAAAATGCAAGTACATGCGGATTGGGACCAGCAAGATAGACAAGGTAGGATACAGTATGTATGAAGCGATGGAGGAAGTGAGTGCAGAAAAGGATATAGGAGTAGTGATAGACAATAAGTTAAATTTCTCAGAACATTTAGCGGAAAAGATAAACAAAGCCAATAGAATTGTAGGGCTGATAAGGAGGACATTTGTGTCACTTGACGAAGAAATCTTCAGGAATCTATATACAGCGCTGGTTAGGCCGCACCTGGAATATGCGAACCAGGTGTGGGCTCCATATATGGTAAAGGATATAGAAGCAGTGGAGAAAGTGCAGAGGAGAGCTAGCAAGCTGGTACCAACGTTGAAGAACGCGGGCTATGAGCAGAGGTTGAGGACACTGGGGCTTCCGACACTGGCATATAGGAGAAAGAGAGGGGATATGATAGAGACTTTTAAGATAGTGTCAGGAAAGTACGATGAGGATGTGTGTGAAGGTATCTTCTTGATGCGGGAGGGAACAAGAACGAGAGAGAACACTCTAAGAAAATTTACAAAGAAAGAAATAGGCTTGAGAAGGCAAAGAACTAATTTTGTGATAGAGTGGTAAATGAGTGGAACGCACTGCCCCAGTATGTAGTCGATTCCGAATCAATAAGGGAGTTTGAAAGTAATCTTGATAAAGCATGGGGAAGACAAGATTTGAAGTTTGATTATAAAACAAAAATACAGAATAGTAAAAATGTTGCGTCTTCTACCGCCGCCGCCAACACTGTGAACGACCGCAGCAGTGCAAGTACTGGTACTGAGCTGGATACACAGGCATAGTTTGCCTTTTTCCAGAGGATCTACTGTAAGAAACTGTAAGTAACCTAGTTAATATAAATAGGAAAGAACAGTGAGCAATAATAAATCCAATAGGAATATGTTAAGTATACAATAATATAACATTTACATGGATATTTTGTAAGGATATATTTTGAAATTTACCATGGTATGTATCTTACCCAGAAGTGGCTCATAATGTTAACATCAAAAGTTCTCTGGATGAGCTCATCAGGGGCATCCTTGAAACTCTTGCCTGTCACAATACCAGCGTTGTTCACCAGGATATCCACCTAAAGGATCAGACAGTCATAAATTAAACAATGGTAGCAGAGTATAAAAAATGTAGTAGTAGTAGCTGTTCCCTAGGCTCCGTGGCCGAACAGCCCCGTGAAAAATGTAATTCTGGCCTACAGTACAGGCTAAACAAGATATTGTTCCGAGGAACTTGCTTCAATTGTGCCGCCTCTCCACATCTTTCCCCGTAGAACTAGGGCAGCTGAGAGCGCCCATGAATTTACACTTTCTCCTCCACAATGCAGAACTTCAGCTTATCAGAATTCATATATTCCCAGAGCTACTACTCTTTGGAATTCACTTCCCTCTAATTGCTTTCCACAAACTTACAATCTACAAATGTTTAAATCCAGTTGTTACAAACATTTTATGAATGGAGGATGCCTTTAGGCACATGGACCTTTTTGTTTTATCTGTGTTTTTCCTTCCTCCGTTCATTGTCTCTTTAAAAAAAAAAAAAAAAAAAAAAAAAAAAAAAAAAATGTAAACAGATTAAATCATTATGCTTGAGTTAGGTCTCAATCTGTTTGTATGATGACGTAATTTTTGTCCATTTCATCCTGGCAATCATGAACCAATTTTATTCAGCTTAAGGACCTGTGGGAGTCAGTTGTTCCTAAGCTGAGTAAAATTGAATAATGTTAGCTTGAATAACTAAAATGTTACCATCATATTGAACGGGTTAACATAGGTGCTACAATACAATTAAATGAAAATAAATCTTATTTACTGGCATATATACAGTGTACAGTATATATATAAAGTAAATATATATCTCACAAATACACATGAGCTACTAAATTTCTTCACTCTCAGCTGGAACTTGAACTACGGACAGTCAGGAGTCCACAACGTTTTAAAGAATAGTTAACCTTTTCCTATCTATATTAAGGAGAAGGAGAAATCCTATTTGGAGAAAGTATTTAATTTCATACACAAGTCGTAGGACCCATATTCCACAGTACCATACAGGGATTGTTACAACTACAGGTACAGTACTGTATATATTCCTACGCAACTCAGATAGAATTGATATAACTTAATTCTCGCCCAGCGGGAGTTATCAATATTAAGTACAGTATATCTCATAAATAAATGTGAGCTCATGTATGGCATCCAACTAATGACATGTTAACCGTGAATGTGCTCTGTGCATAACACCGTCCGTTCAAAGGATTACAAACATACTGTACATACATAAATTTAAAGACCAAGTGCTCCACACAAAGTGCAGTTCCGGTCTCATGTCCGAATGGCGGCGCTCCAGGTAGCCCTGTTCAGAGCTGCCTCATTTGTCAGGTCTTTCAATTCAAGATCAGACCTCACGGTCTGATCCCACGTCTATCTTGGTCTGCCCCATTGGGCCTTAGTACAGCTCCCTCCACGTTCATGGACTTGCATCTTTGCACCCAGCTTAGTTCATCCATCCTCTCCACATGTCCAAACCATTCAAGCCTGCTATAGGTAGTGCCAACGAACTTGACAATAATCTTGATCCCTGACTTCTGTAACTCAAAAGAGCCTAGAGCAAACTGGCTGTAAATATCCACACCTATTTCCCGGTGGACTCTTCACAAATGATAGAAACGTCAGCTCGATTGCCTTTATTAATTTTGAGTTATAAGAAGTTAAGGGGTCAAGATTATTATCAAGTTCACTGGCGCTACCTTTAGTATGCATCTAATAACTGATACTCTTGATACCTAAAGTCTCCTCAGCTCTTTACTAGGTTTCCTATCCTGCGGTTTGGCACCACACATGCATCTCACCATTCTCATCTTATTACGTTCCATTCTGTTGATATCATTCGCTTTGACAGGCCATTTTTCTGAAGTATATGTCATTGCGCTTCTAACACATGAAGCCTACACCTTTCCCTTCAAAGGGAGATGGAGGCTTCTCATGGCAAGTAGTGGCAACAGTTCTCTGAACTTTCCCCAGCCGCATCTTATTCTGGCTATAGTGGCAGCCTCGGCCCCACCACCGGCTGAGATGGTATCTCCCAAGTAGCAAAACATGTCCACCATCTCCAGTGCCTCATTGTCAAAGTTAAGACTCTCGAGCTGATCATTGATCACATGCTCACCTTTGCATACTATGCATACAAATTTCTCAACTTCGGACTTCTTCCTCGGTAGAGGTCCTTTTATTGCTTTTGCTTTGCTTACCTTAGTGATAGTATTCTACTATTCTACTATAGCGCTTTTTCCCGTGGTGTACCCAGCAGCGGAAGACACTACACTGTTTTCAGTTCGCACCTACCCCTCTTCTGCATACTGTGCATGGGTATAAACCACTTTTGTCTACCTTTCCAAGCCCAAATCTACTGTGTAAATCCTTGGTTTTATTTATATTAACTCTTAAATCTTTACTTGCCATGCCCTCTCTCCATCTTATTAACTTGACCTCGGCATCCCGCACACCATCTGCAATAATTACTAGGTCATCCGCGTATAGCAGTTCCCAGGGGAGCCCAGTTCTAAATTCTCCAGATAGTTCCTCCAGAACCATAACAAAGAAGAGAGGGCTTAACACAGAGCCCTCGTGAACTCCAATGTGGACTGTAAATTCCTCACTCAACTTTCAACCTCACTGCCGTTCGTGAGTCCTCGTACATCTTCATTATCACACACACCAGCCACTCCTCTACGCCAAGTTTTCTCACAGCCCACTGCACAACATCTCTGGGCAGCCTTAGCCTATCAAAGGTCTTCTCTAGGTCTACAAACACAAGGTACCTTCAAGTAAATGCAGCTGCCTGACTATGATGATATCATCGATCATTCGATTGTACCGTGTTCTGGCATGAAACCGAACTGCAAATCATCGATAAAAATAGTTTCCCTGACCTTCAAAGACTCTCCCACAGATCTTCATGACTTGGTCAAGCATTTTCAGGCCCCTATAATCTCCCCTATCTAACAAATACCCCTTACCCATATATATGTTTACTATTACACTTTTATGCCATTCATCAAGGATTCTCTCCTCTCTCATGATGGAGTTTATTAGCTCAGTGACAAATCTCACTCCTATGTCACTTGAGACTTTAATAATATCAGAGACAATGCCAGAGCACCCTGCAGCTCTTTTGTTATTTCGCTCATCAGTAAGTGGTGTCCAGAAGGAAAGTGCTGATGATGGTTAAGCACTAATGCCCTAAACATACTGCATTCAAGTAGGTAATCACTAAGGTCAAAGACTTGGATTAGCCAAGTTATGGCTATGTTAGCAGGTAGATATAGTTAATACACTGGTCGCCTCCCTCATCATCCCTTTGCTCAAGCGAGACCTTAAGAGCTTGAAGTAATGTGAAAACCTTCATGACCTGAGTTAGGCGAGAACTTGGATCACCTCAGTGGGTATACACGATAGTAGCCATTACACCAGCAAGCCGTTAGGTTATATACCTTGGATCTTCACAAGATGGTAATTCTACAGAACTACAATTCCTCAATTATGGGATTTCTGCCTTATGGATTATTTTTCTTTTGCTCAGGGGACCTTACAACAACATATGACTATTGATACTGACCTTACCAACCTCCTGCTTGACCTTATCTGCGGCAGCATACACAGCCAATCGGTTACACAGGTCCACAGTGTACGCATGGCATTTGCCACCAGCCTCGGCCACCTGCCTCACAGTTTCTTCGTTGCCTGTAAACAAAAAAATCCAATGATAATCATATTGTATCACTGCACACTTTTATAATATATTTCAAGTAATAAATATTATTTGAGCCAAAACAATACAGTTTTTATATTTTGCTTTCCCTATGGGTTTGTAGAACATTTAAACCTTTGCAATATGTGATCTATGGGCTCCTCATTGGCATGTAGAATAGACTTCACAAAGGTCCACTATCAAAAGGTATCCATTCATCTGATGGGTCAAACAAGGCTTTGTAAATTGATCTGACATGGGAATTGAACATTCAACCTATTAGCTATGAATTGACTGCAATTGACAGCTACTGAATCACAGGCCATACCCTTATGTACGAATATATAAAAAATTTAATCAGATAAATATATATTTGTATTCACTCCATCGACCCTCACGTTTGGTTTGTGTTAGTTACACTCTAGTTACGGAATGAGTGCTGTAAATAGCAGTAAAACCTAATTAGCTTCCAAGTCGCCCTGTTACGTTAGACGAACATTTGAATCCAACTGCACGGATTCACATGCATTGCTATTAGAGAATCTAGTCATGTCTATTGGTGTTAAGTGCCAAGGTACTTGTTTACTTGCTGACCTTGACAACTTACTGCACCCATGCCTACCATAAGTATCCACTTGCCTTTCTGTGCTTGAGAGAGAGAGAGAGAGAGAGAGAGATATAGTTTGTGTGTGTGTGAGAGAGGGAGTTTGTTTTTTCTTTTGTTATTATATGGGTGAACAAGAAACAAAAACAAATATATATATATAATCGAGATGCACGGAGAAAAAATATTAGGAGTACCTCCCAGAGTTAGACAACATTATCGCACAAAGTATTGAACATATGGCGAATACAATAAAAAGATGCTCGAATTTTCCCTATGATCTATCAAAGTAAATACTGTAAAATTGAGATAGTGAAGGGTGAAAACACCCAGAGAAACTCACATACTGTATATATAAATTAAAAGTAAATTGTTCAAATTTCTAAATGAATGCAAATATTTGCACACACAAGGTTGCTTTGAAATATTAATTGAATATCAATAGGCGCTCACACACACAATATATATGGATGGAGTCATGAAAGAAATATAAAGAAGAGCAGTGGATGTTGGTGTACTGCTGATAAGGGAAGGAAACGAGTGAAAGCTACCTGTACTGCTGTTTGTCGATAATACAGTTCTGATCAGCGATAGTGAATGAGAGTTGCAGAGTCTGGTAAATATGTTTGGAACAGTGTGTGAAAAACGGAATATGAAGGTAAATGAGGGGAAGAGCAAGGTTATGGTCTTAGAAAGGGGTGCAGCCACAGACTGGGAGGTGAGATTGAACGGTCAGGCTTAGGTAGAATGTCAGCTCATTTAAGTATTTGGGCAGTGTGTTGAGTAAAGATGGGAGTATGGATCAAGAAGTGTGGGAGAGGGTGCAACAGGGGAAGAGGGTTGTAGAAGCGCTGAAAGCAGTAACAAGAAATAGAGTGGTCAGCATGTAAGTAA
>CM064571.1:21978016-22030516 GCA_032716605.1 Paralithodes platypus | reverse complement strand
CGGAGACATGTTTCTATCGAAAAATGTACAAATTTAGCTTGCTGTCAAACAAAAATAAAAAATATGCTGGCTCGCTACCGCTCACCAGTAAAAAATTGACACCTGGATGGGGATAAACGTCTTAAAACAGTAGGCTGAATGGGTCCAAATGGATACAAGCCAGAGAAAGATAGAAAAGGACAGAACCAAAACAGGTCACCCCCCTTAATCATCAATTACAAACCCCAATGTACTTAAATAAGCTAATTAAAGCATATGGTCCTCCCGGGATTCGAACTCGGGACACCACACCCAGTAATTCACAATCTGCCAGAGTAGTGTTAACGGTGAACGTTGAAACCTAAAATGATAAATAATGATATGATAAACAAAGGCTTACCGACTTGCAATATAATCGGGAGCGGTATATATACTGTAGGTCATATGGCAACTTTCAAGGGGGTCACCGTTTTTTTTTTTTTATCTTTCTCTCCTTTTTTCTCTTTCCCTGGCTTGTATCCATTCGGCCCCATTCAGCCGACTGTTTTAAGACGTTTTTCCACATCCAAGTGTCGATTTCTTCCTGGCGAGCGACAGCGAGCCAACATTGTACGGAGAAATCCGGCTTCGCCGGAGAAATTTTTCTATCGAAAAATTTACAAATTTAGCTTGCTGGCAAAACAAAAAATATATATGCTGGCGCGCTACCACTCGCCAGGAAAATATTGACACCTGGATGGGGGTAAACGTCTTAAAACAGTAGGCTGAATGGGGCCGAATGGATACAAACCAAAGAGAGAGGGAGAGAAAGAGGAAACAAAAAGCGAGGTGGGCTCCCTTAAGGTGCAGCAGCAGCATGCAGGAATATTTGACTAAACAAATATATAGACGACGTAATGTTACCATATTATTCCTTTTCAACAGTAAAATATCTGATAGTTAACTAATTCAAGAAAAGGAAACAAAACTAACCTAAAGCCAATATCACACGAGAGCTTTCTTAGTCAACATTCGATAATCAAAAAATTTCTGGCAACTTTTCTGGTATATTTTGCACTGGTATCGGAAACTAGACTGATGATAGATAAACTTAGGTGACCGAAATACTTAAAATGTTGACCTTATAAGCTGCCAGACCAGTGTTGAGCATAAATATTGAGGGAACAAGAGCTCGTGTGATACCGGCTTAACTCGACTTAACCTAAAACAAGCGACCAATGAAAGGTAAAAGGTTATTAAGGGGAGGAAGACCGTTTTTCTGGACCCCCTTCTCCCTAATGTTTAGCCCCACTAGTTTTGAGATTTTAAGACGTTGGTTCTATTACTTTGGGGATTTTATGACCTTTCACCCCATTTCTTTGTCAATATTAGGACCCTTCGTGCCATTTAGGTGTCGATTTTTCCCTAGCGAGCGAAAGCAAGCCTGTAATTTTAAGATGAATCGGCCTTTGGCCGAGACATTTTTCTACCGAAAAATGTACAAATCTATCTTGAAGGGGGTTCTAGGGGGTGTTTTTCTAAGCTTGATGGAGGTCTAGGGAGGAAACTAAAAAAACATATGAATAAATGAATTAATAGACCAAACAAACAGTCAAGTGTCCCCTTAAGGAGCTAATATTATATGGGTAATAATGTACTAAAACTGCTTGACACTGAACACGGGTCGATAAATATATATATATA
The DNA here is from genome assembly GCA_032716605.1 of Paralithodes platypus. NCBI lineage: Eukaryota > Metazoa > Arthropoda > Malacostraca > Decapoda > Lithodidae > Paralithodes > Paralithodes platypus. The sequence goes on along the minus strand of CM064571.1, from coordinate 22,028,854 downwards.
TATAAGACTTCCTTCTAATGTAAGATATATCGAATCATCTTGCTTGGAGGCAACGAATACATAATTTATCTAATGAGTTGTCACGAAAAGTATGTACTCTAATCCCATTAAGGGGGGGGGGGGGTGACCTGTTTTTGTTCTGTCCTTTTCTATCTTTCTCTGGCTTGTATCCATTTGGCCCCATTCAGCCTACTGTTTTAAGACGTTTATCCCCATCCAGGTGTCAATTTTTTACTGGTGAGCGGTAGCGAGCCAGCATATTTTTTGTTTATTTGACAGCAGGCTAAATTTGTACATTTTTCGATAGAAAAATTTCTCCGGCGAAGCCGGATTTCTTCATATAATGCTGGCTCGCTATCGCTCGCCAGGAAGAAATCGACACCTAGATGGGGATAAACGTCTTAAAATAGTTGGCTGAATGGGGCCCAATGGATACAAGCCAGAGAAAGAGAAAAAAGGACAGAAATAACAAAAAACAGGTAACCCCCCTTAAATGCATTGTGTTTTGTATAAACTTAATAGGCCTACATACACAAGGGGTTATAGGAAAGACAAATCGGATTAACCCCTTCTGTACCGGCGACATATAAGAACGTCCTCGGTACTGAAGGGGTTAATGGATCGCTTGTGGCATATTGAAGTACATAATGACTATAATATCTGTGGCGGTCACCTTTCGTCTAGACTATAATTACATCTCCTTGACTCTGTGTGGTAACTTGGAGACAGGACTGGTGAAATAGGTGCCACTTACTATACTGATAACCGTGTATCAATCAACTAGCGTTCACTGGCCGGTTCCATGACAGTTGAACCAGTGCCACTTACCTAACCTAACCTAACCTACTGGTTGAAATGGTCACTGGTTGAAGTGGCCATTGGTTGAGTTAGCACTGGTTAAAGTGGCACTGGTTGAAGTTGCACTGGTTCAACTGACCTGTCACCCACTGGCCAAATGGTACAGTCACAGGATATATATATATATATCCCCTTCAGAATCACGACGCCTTTTTACATTTGATTCTGGTTAAAATTAGATAATATTATGCAGTTTAAGAAGGACCAATGTTTACTAAGAGGGTTTATTGAGATCATATTTACCCATTTGAGTCGTATAGGTAGATTACAATCTACAGGAAATCGTCTACTGATAATCAGAATATGATAAATACGTAGTGGTGGTGAAGGGTTAAGTACAGTATGTAAAACACATGGGGCTTACAGTAGATTTTTATGTTTAACACATATTTTATATTTACAAGACCCATCCTATGGATTCGAACCTAGGGGCCTCACACCATACAGGATGCATTGCTAATACCCCTAAGTACTATGCCACGACTGGGGTAACAGATATTGGAAATATTTTCCATGTGGCTAGGTATATCTGGCGAGAATGAAAGTTTTCATTTCATTGTCTCGTGTGGGCATTTATTTCATTACAGAATCACAATGGATATTTTGCTCACAGTTCCCCTGCACTCCTGGAGAGACAATGAAATGAAGTAGTTCCGTTTTCTTATATTATCTTTGGAAACAAATCCATGTGGTATACGTAATCACTTGCAGAGAAACAATCATATATTTACAATTTAGATAATGCTGTTTAAATATTGGGATTACGTAAACGCATTAAATTCATTAATGACAAATGTGAGCAGTTGAATCCAAGAATTGAATGTATCGGCATATGATAAGAATGTTACAATTATATTTCTCAATTTAAATATTTACATTAACTCATGCATAATATTGAGTGGCTTCCCAAATTAGCCATATTCCATTCTAATGCGACCCTGTTCTACTGCACATCTGATGTACAGTAAGCCATTGCAAAGAAGGGATGTGATAAATATAATCAATTGAAGTAAATAAACAATGCAGGTCACTATCGTCCAATTGCTCTAATTTCTTGCATCTCTACAGTTTTTAAAAATATTTTTAACTCAAATTTTTTTAAGCATATATCTTCCCATAATCATCTTTCAGATCGCCAGTTCAGTTTCCTTAAGGGGAGATTTCCACTTGAGGGATTTTTTCTGGACCCCTTTCTCTCTCATGTTTAGCCCCATTGCTTTTTAGATTTTAAGACGCTCGCCCCCTTTAATTTGGCGATTTTAAGAACTGTCGCCCCATTTCTGTCAATTTTAAGAACTTTCGTGCCATTTAGGTGTCGATTTTTTCCTGGCGAGCGATAGCGAGCCTGTAATTTGAGAGGAACCGGCCTTCGGCCGGGAAATTTTTCTACCGAAAAATTTACAAATTTATCTTGAAAGGGGGTCTAGGGGGTGTAATTTTAAGCTTGATGGGAGTTCTAGGGAAGAAACTAAATACCTCCCCTTAAGGGCCACTCTACTGGCGATTTTCTTTCTTATCTTACTATTAGTTACTAACTCTTGGTCATCCTCCTTTCGGGACTTCGGTGAGACTTTTTCTATTGCGCTAGACATATCGAAAGCCTTCGATAGAGTCTGGCACAAATCTCTAATTTACAAACTACCCTCCTTCAGTTTCTATCCCTCTATTTGTGCCTTTGTCTTTAAAACAAATTTCAGACCGCTCCATTGCTCACTTCCTCAACCTATCAACTCTGGTGTTCCTCAAGGTTCTGTCCTGTCTCCAATTATCTGTCTAATATTCGTAAATGATCTCCTCAACTGTACCTCTAGTCCTATCCACTCATATACTGACGATTCTACCTTACACTATTCAACTATTTTTCCCACCAACCCAGCATGCAATCACTCCAAAACAAACGTGACGAGGCCATAGAACGCCTACCTTCTGATCTATCAACTATTTCTGATTGGGGCAGAGAAAATCTTGTTACTTTCAATGCCTCCAAGACCCAATTTCTCCCTCTATCTCTCCATCACAATTTTTCACAAGACTATCAATTATTCTTCAACAATACACAAATCAACCCTTCATCTTCTCTCAATATTCTAGGTGTATCTTTTTCATCCAACCTTTCTTGGAAAGATCATATTACCATTCTTGCTAAAACAGCTTCCCAAAAAGTTAGGTGTGCTCAACCGTCTCTGTGGGTTCTTCACCCCCGCACAGCTTCTTGCTCTGTATCGGGGCACAGTGTGCCCCTGTATTGAGTATTGTTCACTTGTGTGGGGAGGCTCCACCAATACTGCACTTATCAAACGAGTAGAATCAAAAGCATTTAGCCTCATCAACTCACCTCCTCTTACTAGTTCCCTACATTCTCTTTCTACACGCATCAATGTTGCATCTCTTTTACTCTTCTATCGCTATTACAACAATCAGTGTTTTTCAGAGCTTTCTCAGTGCATATTCCCTCCCTTGCGGAGAGTGCGAGGCATCTGCCTTGCAACACAGTCCCGCTCCTATTCTGTCCAGCTCTCCAACCCAAGAATTGGCAAATTATCTCAGTTTTTCTTTTACTCAACAAGTAAACTCTGGAACTCTCTCCGTCAATCAATCTTTCCTACATCCTATGAATCAACTGCTTTAATCTTCGTGTGTCCATGCATTTTGACCCCAATGTCCCTTCAATTGGCTCTGTCACTCTTTTGGCTTTGGGGGAGACACTCGTTACAGGCAACCTGCCTTTTGTCTCCTTCATACACATAGAAAAAAAACTAGTTGATTTTTCAGTCACGTTATAACGTGTCAGAAAAATCAGCATATATATATATATATATATATATATATATATATATATATATATATATATATATATATATATTGTATATACTGTATATAATTCTGACAAATATTAGATGATTCGATTCAGACCAACGAAGTATCTTTTGAAATCAAAGGGATACAAGTATAAATTAAGTCTCTCACTTAGACGGATCCTTCGTAGGTTGCGTAAATTAGTATAAAGATAGCAAGAATAAACTGTGGAGAGAAATGTTCGTATACTGAAAGGATTTAAGTTCTTCGTTTTAAAAACGAATATATTCTCATCTATAGGGTGTCGGCGAACTAACTAATCCAACTAAACATATGAACCTGGATACTACTGTAATGCATAAGGTGTAATGTTACCTATAAACGATTATAGGTGTAACATGTGTAGGTGGGAAGAGTGTGAACACCTGGCACAACACATACACACACACACACACACACACACACACACACACACACACACACACACACACACACACATACGATGGTACATTGTATGTGTGGGAGACGATAAACTCCTCTCTACTGTATACTTTCCCCTTTCTCGCTATATATCACAAATATGTCAAACTCAGCCGCTTACAACACAGTTATCGACGTGTGTGTGGTGTGTGTGTGTGTGTGGTGTGTGTGTGTGTGGTGTGTGTGTGGTGTGTGTGTGTGTGTGTGTGTGTGTGTGTGTGTGTGTGTGTGTGTGTGTGTGTGTGTGTGTGTGTGTGTGTGTGTGTGTGTGTGTGTGTGTGTGTGTGCTAGCTATGATAATTCCGGAAAGTATGGTGGATGCAGTGTACTTTATAGCTTATTAGAATTTTGCTCAGAACATAACTTAAAATCGAATAACTGAATAGTTTTGTTTCCATACGTTATTTTTGACATACTTATAATGAAACCAAGCAAATGTACGCCTGCAAATGAGTGCATAAGTGCATAAGCGCATAAATACACACACACACAATCACGTCCATAGCACCCGTCAACCAATTTCACACTCGATAAACCACTCTCGTCTCTCTCTAATGCACCATTATAATTACACCAACTATTTCTATAAAAACACTTTCTTTTCACCCATAGCAACCTATAAGTATTTCCTTTGCGGAATTCCAATAATGCTGAATTCCCCAATATTGATCCTGATTTTGTTTATGACGATGATGATAACTAATAATAATAATAATAATAATAATAATAATAATAATAATAATAAAATAATAATAAAGTTCACTAAAACATATTGTGCAGATATGTATGTATCATGTGTGAGTAAATATATTCTCTAAACCCGAGATCCAACAAAGGTGAAGTAGGTGTGGTGCTATACGGGCTTTAAGGGGAGGCAGTTGGTTTTTCGAGTCCTCCTCCTCCTCCCTCATGTTTAGCCCTATTAGTTATGAGATTACAAGACATTCGCCCCATTAGTTTGGCGATTTTCAGACCTTTTGCCCCATTGCTTTGCCAATATTAAGACCTTTCGTGCCATTTAGGTGTCAATTTTTTCCCTGGCGAGCGATAGCGAGCCTGTATTTGAAGAGGAATCAGCCTTCGGCCGGGAAATTTTTCTACCGAAAAATTTACAAATTGATATCGAAGGCGGGTCTTGTGTTTTTTTTTTTTTTAAGCTTGATAGAGGTTTAGAGAGCAAACTAAACCCCCTCCTTAAACCATTGAGCCACATCAGTAAATTATGCTGCACAATACTATCTGGGCTCCCTTAAGTCCGTTAAATGGTGCGATAGTGAAAAGTTGTCCATTAACCACCACTGGCCATTAACGCGCCTCCCTTCGTCTACAGCACAGTCTACAGATACAGTATATACGGTAGGTGTCCACACAATACGCCGACTCATCCACCGCCAATCTGTTTCCCGCATGTAGGGCTGTGTCGCCATGTTCAGTTCCGCTACGTGATAACTCATTGGAATATACGGTATGCTATAAAAAATAAAATAAACATCTACAAAACTAAACTAAACTAAACTATGTATGCTATAGTCCATTCGCTGTAAGTAGGCGAAAAATCATGACTCCTATCCTCTGCAACTCAAAAAGGGCTAGAGCAAATTGGCTGCAAATTTCCACATCTATTCCTTGAGCGTCTCTTCCCAAATGGTAGAAATATTAGCTCGATTACTCTAGTCAATTTTGAGTTACAGTGGTTAGAGGTCATGATTTCTCGCCTACTTACAGCGAATAGACTATAGTACGTGCGATACCCTTGGAAGATGGCTACAATACAACCAGCAGATACGATAACCTTGGAAGATGGCTACAATACAACCAGCATATACGATAACCTTGGAAGATGGCTACAATACAACCAGCAGATACGATAACCTTGGAAGATGGCTACAATACAACCAGCAGATACGATAACCTTGGAAGATGGCTACAATACAACCAGAAGATACGATAACCTTGGAAGATGGCTACAATACAACCAGCAGATACGATAACCTTGGAAGATGGCTACAATACAACCAGAAGATACGATAACCTTGGAAGATGGCTACAATACAACCAGCATATACGATAACCTTGGAAGATGGCTACAATACAACCAGAAGATACGATAACCTTGGAAGATGGCTACAATACAACCATCAGATACGATAACCTTGGAAGATGGCTACAATACAACCAGAAGATACGATAACCTTGGAAGATGGCTACAATACAACCAGAAGATACGATAACCTTGGAAGATGGCTACAATACAACCAGCAGATACGATAACCTTGGAAGATGGCTACAATACAACCAGAAGATACGATAACCTTGGAAGATGGCTACAATACAACCAGCAGATGCTATAACCTTGGAAGATGGCTACAATACAATCAGAAGACACGATAACTCAACAGAATAATATACGATAACCATAGTCTTTACTTTTTCAGTTGAAGGTAAATGTTCATGTTTTATCTACAATATTCAGCTATACGTAAATTTTGCAGTGAAAATTTGTGTAAATTATGACTTTTTATGATATGATTATGAGACAAAGTAATTTCTTATCATTACAATGAGTATCAACTTATATGTTCGGCCAAGTGAAAATAAAACAACTATAAGCGAACAGTAATTAAACATGGGATGGTACAATTATTGTGATTTGCGTCCAATAATTATTATTTCATTTCTTATTGCGATGATTCGAATTTAGTATGATGGGCAAAACTTATGGGATTAGACACTCTTACAGGTACTCCGAGCACCCCCCCCCCCCCCCCCCCCCCCCACACACACACACACACATACACCACCAAAAAAACACAAAAAACAAAACAAACAAATAAGAAAAGTGGGGATTGGGCCTTAGTATATAGATAGATAGATAGATAGATAGATAGATAGATAGATAGATAGATAGATAGATAGATAGATAGACAATAAACCAAGCATATCGGGAGTTATCCTTGGCATGTATCCCCCCACGTAGTGAAGTGAACTAATATAAAGTGAATACATGCCTACCAAATGATTGACCCTGGAAGTAACCATCTACTCTGTGACGCTGTAACTATTCACATCAACCACACACTAACACGCCACTCCCTGCAGGTTAGAAAAAAAAAAATAAAAATAAACTCTGGAATCCATCAAATGACAATGACCTCGTTGTGTGTGTGTGTGTGTGTGTGTGTGTGTGTGTGTGTTTTTCTATGTGAATGAGGGACACAAAAGGCATAACTGCCTGCAACGAGTGCCTCCCCCAGATTTCAAGGAGTGACAGGGCCGAAATCAAGGGACGTTCGAGCTAAAATGCCTGGACACACGGAGTTTGAAGCAATTTAAGTCATAGGAAGAGGGAAAGACTGATTCTGGGAGAGAGTTCCAGAGCTCAGCAGTTGAATAGAAGAAAGTCTGAGAATAGCGTTTCACTCTTGGGTTGGAGAGTTGTACAGAGTAGGGGTGGGATTGTGTTGCAAGACGGGTGCTACGTACCCTACGTAGAGGAGGTGGTATACACTGGGAAAGCTCCGAGGAACACTGATTATTATAGTAGCGATAGAATAGTGAGAGAGATGTGTGTGTGTGATGGATATACAAAAATAAAGAACATATTGGACATGCATGAGTAACCATAATGACCTACTCAGGGGAATGGGCGTGTTTGTATATGATTTTTTTCTCCGAAAGCGTTAAAAAAAAAAAAAAAAATTATACAATACATAATTATATCTTGGGTTTATGTTATATAATTGTCAATGTTTCTTACGATAGATGAACATTACAAGCACCAAAACGCACCAATACACAGAATATTAACCCCTTGAAGCTCTGACGCGTTTCAGCAGTATATTTTGGCTATCATTAGACGATTGTATGCAGCTTAGGAAGGATCTGTGGGTATTGAAAGGGTAAAGACTATCTCAATCAACCCTCTGACTTCCATATACCCTTCCTAATCTGAATAAAATCGTCTAATAATTACCAGAAAACAAAACAGAAATGCGTATTGGAGCTTGAAAGGGTTAACGCTTGACTATGAGAGGCATTGTTGTTGAGGGGAGATGGATCGTCTTTCTACAGCCCCTTCTCCCTCATGTTTAGCCCCATTAGTTTTCAGATTTTAAGATGTTAGCCCCATTGGTTTGTCGATTTTAAGACCTTACGGCCCATTTCCTTGTCAATATTAAGACCTTTCGTGCTATTTAGGTGTCGATTTTGTTCCTGGGAAACGATAGTGAGCATGTAATTTTAAGGATGTTAATGTTAAGAGGAACCGGCCTTCGGCCGGGAAATTTTTCTACCGAAAAATTTACAAATTTATCTTGAAGGGGGGTCTAGGGGGTGTTTTTCTAAGCTTGATGGAAGTCTAGCGAGAAAACTAAGAAATAAAGGAATAAATTAATTAATAGAAAAAAAGGTCAGTCTCACTTTAACCCGTACAGCCCCAGCGACGCGTCTGACGCGTCGGCGATGTATGTAACGCACAGCCCCAGAGACGCGCCTGACGCATCACCCTAATTGCGCCGACCGTAACCTCAGGTGTAGCCACTCAAGAGGGCTAAGATTTGTATGGGAACTGTGTACGTATCCCACGCAACCGTGCCGATGGTTGAAAACTCTCAAAGTCCACGTGCCTGCACGTGAGCGCGCAATAACCTGGTTTTTTGGGGTAATTGCCTTCAATTTTGTACTCTTGTAAAATACGTTTTCGGGGGCTCTGTAGGACCATTTTTTAAGCTTTTTGAGCGGTTTTTCGTGGTTTTTCCTTCATTCCTAACCCATTCGCTATTGTTTCTGGAATAAAACCATTTTTTGAAAACCGCCCGGGTTCTGGTGAACAAACATTACAAAACTAGCCGGGGCTCCACGGGTTAAAAAAAAACACCCACTAACTCATCTAACTCCTACTAACACACACACACACACACACACACAATAATCTGCCAGAACTATAGTGTGAAAAGCGTGGCCGTTGACGCAATACGTTGTACTTGGTCTATATTGTTGGCAAGGTCGCTCCTTCAGGGTTAAGGAGTAAACTGCTACTATTATAGAACCATCAGTATACCACTTTCTCTATTCTAGGAGGAGCTAGTGTGTCTGTGTGTGTGTGTGTGTGTGTGTATGTATGTGTCTGTATGTGTGTGTGTGTGTGTGTCTATGGACGTGTGTGTCTATGTGTGTGTGTGTGTCTATGTGTGTGTCTGTATATATGTGTGTGTGTGTGTGTGTGTGTGTGTGTCTGTCTGTCTGTGTGTGTGTGTGTGTTTGTCTGTCTGTGTGTGTGTGTGTGTGTTTGTCTGTGCGTGTGTGTGTGTCTGTCTGTTTGTGTGTGTATGTGTCTGTGTGTGTGTGTGTGTGTCTGTGTGTGTGTGTTTCTCTGTGTGTGTCTGTCTGTCTGTGGGTGGGTGTGTGTGTGTGTGTAAGAGAGAGGGAGAGAGTAAATGTTTGTGTATTTATGATTTACGAAAACAAAACTATTTATTGCAGATTGCCTAAACCGCACAGGGTTTTTTTCCAAGCTGTGTAAAGATCAAAGCTACAAACTGGAATTTGTATTCGTGTGCAGTTCTAGGTTAAGGGGGGTCACCGTGTTTTTTTCATATTTCTCTATTTTTTTCTCTTTCCCTGGCTTGTATCCATTCGGCCCCATTCAGCCAACTGTTTTAAGACGTTTATCCCCATCCTTGTGTCGACTTTTTCCTGGCGAGCGATAGCGAGCCAGCATTGTATAGAGAAATCCGGCTTCGCCGTTAACATTTTTCTATCGAAAAATGTAAAAATTTAGCTTGCTATCAAAACAAAAATATATATATGCTGGCTCGCTACCGCTCGCCAGGAAAATATTGACACCTGGATGGGGGTAAACGTCTTAAAACAGTAGGCTGAATGGGGCCGAATGGATACAAGACAAAGATAGGGAGAGAAAGATGAAAAAAGCGAGGTGGGCTCCCTTAATCACATTGGAAGTTGGCTTTACTTACATATACAGTATATATACCGGTATATATAATATATATATATATATATATATATATATATATATATATATATATATATATATATACCGGTATATATACTGTATATGTAGTGTATATATAGTGTGTGTGTATTTTTTTTTTACCAGCAAGCTAAATTTGTACATTTTTCGATAGAAAAATTTCTCTGGCGAAGCCGGATTTCTCCATACAATGCAGGCTCGCTATCGCCCGCCAGGAAGAAATTGACACCTGAATGGGGATAAACGTCTTAAAATAGTTGGCTGAATTGGGCCAAATGGATACAAGCCAGGGAAAGAGAGAAAAGGAGAGAAAGATAACAAAAAAGCCGGTGACCCCTTTAATGATAAATGTGATGCACTACAAGTCTAGTGAGCAGGTTATAGGTTATAGGTTATAGGTTATAGGTTATAGGTCAGGTCACACTATCACCCTCACCATCACCAAGGGCTGGATAGCTTGGTGCGGTGTGGATATTTAGGTGGATATTTATATTAGTAACCATTTATTTATAATATATGCACAATGTGGTCGTGACTCAAGGTATTCATGCCTTTGACGTTATCAGTGACATATTTATATAATTATCGATGTCAATAGTTATAAACTGTTTTGATAGCGTAATGCATAAGTGGCGGAATTTCATATATATATATATATATATATATACAGTATATGTACTGTATATATATATATTATATATATATATATATATATATATATATATATATATATATATATATATATAAACTGTATACCTTTTAGAACTTCAGTGTTTCAAACAGTAGATTTTTTATATATTCTAGCGACGTATTTTTTTACGAGTGAACTGAACTTACACTATAACAAGGCCGTTCCACTTTTACAATAACGACAGTCAAGCACTTACCTATTGCGTATGCCTGAGAGAGAGAGAGAGAGAGAGAGAGAGAGAGAGAGAGAGAGAGAGAGAGAGAGAGAGAGAGAGAGAGAGATTTCAGCAGTCTTCAGGTTATCTCATGTGTGCGTATTCCCGTGTAAAATACTAATAATTGTCGGTTTATTGTTCACTGGAAGCCGTGAGGCTGAAAATCTAGTTTTCCTTAACCTAAGTACCTACAGTACAATGCTTATTCTACCTTAAGGGGGGGTGACTTTTTTTTTTTTTTCTGTCCTTTTCTCTCTTTCTCTGGCTTGTAACCATTCGGCCCCATTCAGCCAACTATTTTAAGACGTTTATCCCCATCTAGGTGTCGATTTCTTCCTGGCGAGCGATAGCGAGCCAGCATTATATGAAGAAATCAGGCTTCGCCGGAGACATTTTTCTATCGAAAAATTTACAAATTAGCCTGCTGTCAAACAAAAATAAAAAATATGCTGGCTCGCTACCGCTCACCAAATAAAAAATTGACACCTGGATGGGGATAAACGTCTTAAAACAGTAGGCTGAATGGGGCCAAATGGATACAAGCCAGAGAAAGATAAAAAAGGACAGAACAAAAACAGGTCACCCCCCTTAACTACGAGGTTACATGCGACTTTTAGCAAACTCTAGACCTGGCCAACCTGGCAGTCAGCGTACAGCGCCTTGACCTTGTGTGCGTGGGAATGTGCGTGCTTGAAAGTGAATGAGGTGAACGTACGGTTTTTTTCCTATCTACCTATTTTCTATCTATTTACTCAGGCCCAATCCCCATTTTTCCTATTTTTGTTCTTTTCTTGTTCCCTCTTTTTCCTTGTTTTTTTTTTTACTTTTTACGGGGTTTTTTCTAGCAATATAAAAAATCACACTCGGACTCTTAAGGGGAGATTTCCACTGGAGGGATTTTTTTCTTCGCTCCTTTCTCCCTCATGTTTACCCCCATTGTTTTTCTAACTTTAAGACGTTCGCCCCATTATTTTGACGATTTTAAGAACTTTCGACCCAATTCTGTCAATTTTAAAGGTGGGTGTGCATGCTATTATTTTCCTCCACAATTATTACCGGCAGTGTGCACTATAGCTTTTGGTGCAATATTTTCTGCTACAATGGCTTAATTATTTATATAATGGCCAAAATAGGATATGGGTGACACTTTTCTGGATTCGGAGTTTAAGCGCTCTGATGACGTATGCCCAGGAACACAACAAGCTCTTCTGACAGGTGGAAATGGAGGATACTGACAGTAGTTCCGATTCGTTTGCCAATACTGAGGGTGATAACCGTGATTATGGCAAAGAACCTCAAGTGATGAATATTGGTGGTGTCCAGGCTTATATGTATGAACCTGTAGGACGAGATCCACCAGCAGGAGAGGAGGGAGAAGCAGCTGTGATTACCGAATACCGCCCGCCTTGTTTACACCAAGGTTAAGAGATATCTCTTAACCTTGGTTTACACTACTCGGAGCCGCGGCGGACGCTAGCGATCATGTCCCCGTCTATTTTGACTGCATTTGGATACAATAATGAAAGCCCGCCCCTCACGCCTCCATGACTTATTGTCATCATCATATACATTGCCAACAGGGTGCAAATAACAGAACAAATCGCCGTAAAAATAGACGGGAACTTAAACCGCGGCGATCGACTTATTTTTGTATTTTATTTTGTTTAGCCTAGTTGCTAGTAGTTGAATTTCAACCAATAATTTTGTTTAGCCTAGGTTAGGCCTATATCCATCGACACTGACTGTATAATTTGGGCTAGGCTTAAGTTAGCGCATATTATCCACTCTCCTGACTCCTGAAATTGGCAAGCACGTATGGATGGGAGGGTGGTTTGGGGGATGGTGGGGGGAAGGTAGAAGGGTAATTGACTCGTGTTACAAATATGGAGCCGATTGGTGAGGTAGTTTCGCCACCACGGATTTTCATATTTTTATGTGATGATCTACGGATAGGCTGGAAGTGGGTGGTGGGAGGAAGTTGGAGTTGTGGTGGGGGGAAGACAGAAGGGTAGGGGACTTGTCACACAAATATGAAACCAATTGGTGCAGTCGTTTCGCCGCCACATATTTTCCTTTTTTTCCTTTGTGATGGCCTGATGCGGCGATTTTTTTTCGGCGAGTCCGTATACAGTATATACGAACATTGTCACTGGGCGTGACAAGACTCCAGTCCGTATAGGCAATCAGGGGTGCATCTAGCCATACCCATACTCCACTGCACTTTATTGTCAAAGCATTTATCACGAAAATGTCCATTTCATATGAAGCTTGTTTTGGGCTTTGCCTCCCACACTCTGGTTGTTTGTATAAACTTCACCCATTTGTTACAATGGTATGGATCACTTGGAAACTTGTGTAGTGCTATGTTTGGTCCAGGCATGTTGCTACACCCGAAAACAGCACACCTATTCACCATTTTTGCTATACTTGCTGATGTTTACTTCCCAAATGGTTGCCTGGGCGTACGTCACATCCTCACGTGAGTACTAGTTGCAAGGGGTCGCAATTCAATATCTATTTTTGATTTGTTCTCTAATATTGAAGATTAGTTTTGACAAAGGAGTAGTCAGGTTGATTACTGGAGATCTAAACATCTCTTTAAATACATTATAAATTAATTTTAATTTCGGACACCCCACCACCTCTAAGACCTTTCGTGTCATTTAGGTGTCGATTGTATCCTGGCGAGCGATAGCGAGCCTGTAATGTAAGAGGAACCGGCTTTCAGCCGGGATTTTTTTTTACCGGAAAATGTACAAATTTATCTTGAAAGTGGCTCAAGGGGGTGTAATCTTAAGCTTGATGGATATCTAGATACCAAACTAAAAACCTCCCCTTAATGTATACATTCGTTCCGTATTAAATAGAGAAGATTAAATTAATATTTTATCCACACTTACCGACAGATGCAGTATAGGTAATACACATTTCCCGCTTTAACAGTTACTCATTAACCCTATCAATACGTTCATTCCAAAACTGACTATAGTCTATTTTTTTCCAGCTGAGGGTAAATTGTCATGTTTCTATCTTTGTTACTCAGCTATAAGGTAGATTTTGTAGCGAAATATGATGTTGATTATGAAAACTTGGCATTAATACGACACACAGCCATAGTAGTTGCATATATTTCCATTAAGTATCGAGAAATCAGCTACTAAGGGATTCAATTTACCATCAGCAGGAAAAAAATAGAGTATAATTCCTTGAACATGAGGACAGTGCATTGTTATGTGTGCGATTAGTTTGCTTGAGAACCAGATTAACTTGCTCATGTAGTAATGTACACCCTATGTGGTGGATTGTGTTCTTTTATTTCAAATTTGATTTTATTAAGCGTTATTCCCACATAGCGATTGTTATTAGTCCCTTTGCGATTATCTTGTGTCGCCCATCTTTTTTTTTTTTTTTTGCAAGTTTTACATTATAATTGTATCCTAGTTCACTGCAGGAGATATCATTCAGCTCTGGAAAGACCCCCTCAAATCAAAGGGATGAAAGATATATTATATAAACCATTCACATAGCAAACATTACGTTACCATTCGTTTTTACTTTTATTTTCAATATGTGTGTCAGGAATATCGTATTTGGAATTGGTATTAATCTGTGGATGAACATTACGTCTCCTGTTCCTTACTCACAAATGTTCAATATCAACTATAAATAAACCCTTATGCATATACCTATTATGCTCTCTCTCTCTCTCTCTCTCTCTCTCTCTCTCTCTCTCTCTCTCTCTCTCTCTCTCTCTCTCTCTCTCTCTCTCTCTCTCTCTCTCTCTCTCTCTCTCTCTCTCTCTATATATATATATATATATATATATATATATATATATATATATATATAATATGACTAAGACTATAGTTCTACAAAGTTCCGAAGCTGCGGAGATCCCAGGATACCACTATATTTAGTGAATTACCAGATGGTCAAAGGTAACGGTAAACAATGTGGGCGTGACTGGTGTGTAGAGGAAGTATAATACAGTATATTATGTGTATCCGGGGATATAAGTGACGCTCCTGACCCCAGGCTGACACACAGACTGTACAAGGTCTATCACAACACAACCAACACAATACGAACACCCGTGGCTGACAACCAGAGTGGCAGTGTCATTCCCGTAGAACAAAATCAACTCGCAATTATAGCGGTTCATTTTACAGCCACTTTCGTTCAGACACTTTAGTTTTCCGACAGTATTAACCCCTTCTGTACCGGCGACGTCTTTTGAATTTTTCTTTAGCTATATTTAGACGATTGTGTGCAGTTTAAGAAGGATCTGTGGTAGTAAAAAGGGTTAGGTTGGAGAGTTTGAAGCCTGTTAATTGCTGGAGGCCCTTATTAAACTGAATAAAATCTTCTAATAGTAGCCAGAATAAAGGCAAAAAGACGTCGCGGTACGGAAGGGGTTAAGGGGCTCTATTGTATTCTTAATGGGAACTACATTAAACATTAATTATTCATGTGATTATCTTGTAAAGTTTTCAATCCAATGCTGATGATTTTATGTTACTTTAACTATCTCCTTTAATATTCTGTCCAGTGTAAGGACCTCTTGCCATCAAATTACTTAAGGGGAGGTATTTAGTTTGTTCCGTAGACCTCCAGCAAGCTTAAAATTACATCCCCTTGAGTCCCTTTCAAGATAAATTTGTAAATTTTTCGGTAGAAAAATTTCCCGGCCAAAGGCCGGTTCCTCTTAAATTACAGGCTCGCTATCGCTCGCCAGGATAAAATCGACACCTGAATTGCACGAAAGGTCTTAATATGGGGTGAAAGTTCTTAAAATCGCTAAACTAATGGGGCAAACGTTTTATAATATGAAAAGCAATGGGGCTAAACATGAGGGAGAAAGGAGTCAAGAAAAAAATCCCTCAAGTGGAGACCTCCCCTTAAGGGGAGGTTTTTAGTTGATTCCCTAGACTTCCATCAAGCTTAAAATGACTCCCCCCTTGACCCCCTTTCTAGATAAATTTGTACATTTTTCGGTAGAAAAATTTACCGGCCCAAGGCCGGTTCCCCTTAAATTACAGGCTCGCTATCGCTCGCCAGGAAAAAATCGACACCTAAATGGCACGAATGGTCTTAATATTGACAGAAATGGGGCGAGGGTTCTTAAAATCGCCAAACTAATGGGGCAAGCGTCTTTAAATCTCACAAGCAATGGGGCTAAACATGAGGGAGAAAGAGGTTCAGAAAAAAATCCTCCAGGTGGAAATCTTCCCTTAATAAGTTAACTTAATTTATCAGCTCACATCCCATGTAGTTTTTGTATAGGCCTACCCTATATGTTCCAGTGATCACGAAACTATTTTGTTCAGCTAAAGACGGTCGGAATGAACGTTTTCAGTATCATAGCGTCTTTACCATTTAATTCGTGCTAACAATAGACGATTTCAAACAGCTTAAGAAGGACCTTTAGTTATCTATGGCGTAAACTTGATCGTAATTACAATTTTGACTTACACAGATCCTTCCTATACTCAATGAATAATCTAATAATAGCATGAATATAATAAATGAATGCATCCTATAAAAATTATGGAGATTTTTTTTGTTCCTACTAATTTATATGAAGGGGGTCTGGGGATGAGATATATATATATATATATATATATATATATATATATATATATATATATATATATATATATATATATTTTTTTTTTTTTTTTTTTTTTTTTTTTCCGTCTAGGGCGCAAACTAAAAATACATTGTTAAAAAAATATAAAAACAATCAAAATACTCAATAATATTCAAACAAAATCATAATAACTCCCATACCATTGCACTAGACAGTGTTAAATTAGAAAACTGCTTAGTATCTTCGTAAAACGGTACAGTACTTCCTTCCATGCACAAAATCGTCTAGCAGTAGCAAACGTAACCAGCCCAATTAAACATACGAACCTAAGTTAGCTTAGTTAAGGGGACCCAGACGGTATTGTGCAGCATGAATTACTGGTTCGGCTCAATGGTTTAAGGAAGGGGTTTAGTTTGCTCTCTAAACCTCTATCAAGCTTAAAAAAACACCCACAAGACCCCCCTTCGATATATATTTGTACATTTTTCGGTAGAAAAATGTCCCGGCCAAAGGCCGATTCCTCTTTAAATAAAGGCTCGCTATCGCTCGCCAGGAAAAAATAGACACCTAACTGGCACGAAAGGTCTTAATATTGGCAAAGAAATGGGGCAAAAGGTCTGAAAATCGCCAAACTAATGGGGCGAAAATCTTGAAATCTCATAACTAATAGGGCTAAACATGAGGGAGGAGGACTCGAAAAAACAACTGCCTCCCCTTAAACATACGAACCTAAGTTAGCATAGTTAACTCTCGGGATACCAAGTTAACCCATCCTGTACCAGCGACGTCTGTTAATCTATTTGTTATTAACTTCACCACAACACCAAACACCTCCATACTATATTCTAGCTATATTTAGACGACTTTATGCAGTTTTGGAAGGATCTGTGGTTGCTGGGATGGTTGATTGAGATATTTTGAACCCTATTTAATTGCTGGAGGTCCTATTTAAACTGAGTAAAATCGTCTAACAGTACCTAAAATATAGTTAACCCCTTCTGTACCGGCGACGTCTTTTCAATTATATTCTAGCTATATTTAGACGATTTTGTGCAGTTTGAGGAAGATCTGTGGTAGTAAAGATGCTTATGTGAGATAGTTCGAAGCCTGTTAATTGCTGGAGGCCCTTTTTAAGCTGAATAATATCGTCTAATAATAACCAGAATATAATTAACAAGACGTCGTCGGTACAGAAGGGGTTAAAAGGACGGCCCCAGTACTTAATGGGTTAATTATAGTTTTGCCTGCAAGTCGGTGTAAATGTAAACTTTTGGGTGCATTCATAATAGAAGCAGGTGGGCAGATCAAATATTCAGAACTTTAAAACATGCATTACTCATTTATTATTCAGAGAGAGAGAGAGAGAGAGAGAGAGAGAGAGAGAGAGAGAGAGAGAGAGAGAGAGAGAGAGAGAGAGAGAGAGAGAGAGAGAGAGAGAGAGAGAGAGAGAGAGAGAGAGCACACACGATCATGAAAGTGAGGTATCATACAGTCACAAGATGTACCCTATATCTACTGTATATCTCTCCAAGATATATAGACTCTATATATCTTGTATATCTACCTACAGTGTATGGGTAGGTCTTGTACAATCGCGCTAATAAGTGATGTCTCGGCACCAAGTATGTGTTGATCAATAATTGGTATCAGCAATATATAAGCTTTATTTCTTCATATCGAGTGAAATATACAGACATGTTCCTACACTTACCCACCCTATTCAACATCTGACAGGCATTAATACAGCAGAGCAAACTAAACGTAATGACAGCGGGGACATGACTTATTAGCGCGACCGTACAAGCACGATAGTATCTAGATAAATCACGCGAACAAGAGAGTAGGTAGGCTACAATATATCAATTTCTTATAGAGAGAACGCAAAAAAAAAAAAAAAAAAATCGAGAACCAAAGACATAAGAAAACGAGAGAGAAGGCATGATCAAGACATAGAGAACCTACGAGATCATACGATAACGAGAGAGAACGAACGTACGTACGAGCACGACAGCCAGACGAATATTACAAGTGAGGTAAAGTGTGGAAACGACGACGAGAGAACATGCATAACAGTAGAGACAACTCAAAAAGAATAGAAAAACACAATAAAACAAGATACTACGAAATTAAGAAATATAAATCGAAAGAGACACAATAAAGACAATATGCGAGAACGAGATAACTGAGAACAGAAGCCAATAACGTGTGAGGGAAATATTCAAGATGCAAACGAATGACATCGGCATTTACATATTAGAGTTATAAGGAGTTACAAGGAATAGTTAGTATCTTCGAGACCTTGCAGTCCATTCCGAGGAGATACTCGAAGTGGAAGGAGAGAGACTGTTTAGTGCACTAGGCCTACAATCGTTACAGTGTGTGCAAAATACGATCTCATCTCCATCACATCCAGCTTTCTTCTCTCCTTTTTCTTCAGAGCCCATGTCTCAGCCCCATACATCACTGTTGGTACAACGATCCCTTGATACATTGCACTTTTAACTTTCACTCCGAGATTTCTCATCTACCACATACTTCCCATTGCTCCGAAAATTTCCTTCCCTCACATCTCTGTTTTACCTCCATTTCCATACCTCCTTTCCAGCTTATCATTCCTCCTAGATAGTTAAAACACTCCACTTGTTCCAGTATTTCCCCATCCAGCCTCACATCTAGATTCACCCTACGAGCACCTCTATTACACACCATCACATTACTTTTATTGACGTTCACCTTCAGCTTCGTCCTTCCACAAACCACACCAAACTCTTTGGCTACTCGCTGCAGTTTCTCCTCAGAATCCGCCATCAACGCTGTTTTATCAGCAAACAACAACTGATTCAACTCCCAATCTACTTGTTAAACAATAATACAAATACTCCTACTAATAATAGTAATGCAAATATAAAATAATAATACTATATTATAATAATATAAAATAATAATATAATAATAATAATAATAATAATAATAAAAATACTATTTATAATACTACTACTACTACTACTACTACTAATAATAATAATTATATATAATAATTGATATACCGGTAATAGTAATAAACGGCCGTACCTAATATCGTGCACGAAAGAGGAGTGACATATGGTGGTTTAAGGTATGAAATGCCCACATTATATCGGTCTAAAATACGAGTACTACAATCTTACTAGAGTACTTGAAAACAGGCGGCGTAATCCCCCGACTCAAAACCAGTGACAGCGCCACTTACGTAATTCAAGATATGTCAAGGGAGAGACAAAGAGGAGAGGGGGGGGGGGGGGGTAATATGATTCAGTAAGCTTCTTACGTCCGTCTCACTTGGTGTCCAAAGCAGTAGAGGAAGATGGACATTTAACCTACATACGACTTGAGTAAAGCGCTGTTCCTTTAACCCGTGGAGCCCCGGCTAGTTTTGTATTGTTTGTTCACCAGAACCCGGCCGGTTTTCAATTTTTTTTTTTATTCCAGAAACAATAGCGAATGGGTTAGGAATGAAGGAAAAACCACAAAAAACCGCTCAAAAAGCTTAAAGAATGGTCCTACAGAGCCCCCGAAAATGTATTTTACAAGAGTAAAAAATTGAAGGCAATTACCCCAAAAAACTAGGTTATTGCGCGCTCACGCGCACGCACGTGGACTTTGAGAGTTTTCAACCATCGGCACGGTTGCGTGGGATACGTACACAGTTCCCATACAAATCTGAGCCCTCTCGGGTGGCTACACCTGAGGTTACGGTCGGAGCAATTAGGGTGACTCGTCAGACGCGTCGCTGGGGCTGTGCGTTACATACATCGCCGACGCGTCAGACGCGTCGCTGGGGCTGTACGGGTTAACCCTTTCGCTACGGGTGACGTTTTGGAACGTCCTGGCAAGTTACAGCAATTTCCAGGCTTTAAAAGCCTGTAAAAACCGTAAAAATCGAGTGTCAGTGGGCGGGAGCATGAGGGGCCCACCTCCGTCCCTCAGAGCAGCGAGCGGCTCAGTGAGGTAGACTGTGTCTCGCGCGAGTCTCTCTCTGTCTCTCACAACAGTGTAGCCAAGCGAGCGAGTGCTACCATATAGAGGGTTTCCCGCGTTTCACTGGCACCGCTGCGGATGAACCAGACCACGTACGGGGCCCGTTCTGGTCTCATTTTGAAGCTATTTTCGCCTAGTTTTCGGCAGAATACAGTTCAATTAATGCAGATGCTTGATTTATCATTCAGGAGTGTCTGAATATGCCCTAAATAGCCCAAACATAGCCGCAGCCAATGGGTTAAATTGTTTGGAGCAATCGATATGGGCATGCGCTGTCCTTTCTGTAGGCTATGGCGATGTTCCGTGCAGCCTACTACGACGCTTGATTAAATTTTGGGTACGTGTGTATGATAGAGAGATTAAGTAAGATATAATATAAACCCCAAAATAAACAATACCCCCGATATATATATATATATATATATATATATATATACACACACACACACACACACACACACACACGAGTTAAATGACTCTTCACAAACATAGTCACTCATGTGATCAGGAATGAATGGACACCAGAATATATCAACAATGCCGAGTCATTCAACAAAAGCGTATGAACAAATTATAAAGAAGTAATAACAACACCGATAACTACAATAACACCAAGAACACCAATAGCACTACTACTACTATAAATATCATCAATACAAATAATTACAATACAAATAATAATAGTATCGTTACATCACACATCTGCGTTAGTCAATATATAATACTGGTCCATAGCACCGTGCAAAAATATGGTTAATGTCCAAGATCTAATTGGATACACAGTATATATATATATATATATATATATATATATATATATATATATATATATATATATATATATATATATATTATATATATATATATATATATATAATTTCTAAGCGAAGGGGTTACTGATGTTAACATATTGTTTATGACTAGGAATAAAGGGACAGAGCGGTTACACCAAACAAGATACAGTATGGGGAAAAATCTGGTTGAAAAATATAACGTCCGTATCATCCTCAGCCTCACTGGGTTACGTAAGGTCCCCCCCCCCCCCCCCCTCTCTCTCTCTCTCTACCTGTGTGTGAAGGCTTATATTATGCACTGTAAATAATGCTGGGTTTAAGGAAGGTACGAAAAGAGTAAACAAAATGTCCATAATATAGTTTTCCTTAAAATATATAAATATAAGAATAAACAAGGTACAGTATATGATATTAACAAGAGTAAACCACATTCAATATAGCCTACCCTGCTGGATTTTAGTGACCATTTCCAAACACTTTATTTGTTTACAGTGTATGTATGTACGGCAACACTGATATGTAGGTAAAATGTACAGTTGACCATATAAGTTTTGTTCCTCTCCGTGATCTTATACCTAGAAATATAATGCGCATGATTGAATTACGAGGGTAGTTTCTTATGCAGTGGTTAACTCATCTGATTAGTCAACTGGTAATTAAACGAAATGGGCAACTGTACCATCAAATATTCATCTATTTAGCTATCTATCTATCTATCTATCTATCCAACTATCTATCTATTTATCTATTTATCAACCTACCTACCTGCCTATATACCTACCTACCTACCTCCTATTTATAATCACCAACCAATGTAACCCGACAAGACAACACCAACAGGTATAAGCTAAAACTGTGGGTACAACACAATACCACGACTCCTCCGCCCATCGCTGTTATTTAAGGGGGAGGTAGTCACCCTTCTCCCTCATGTTTAGCATATTAGTTTTGAGGTCTGCCAATATGAGCAGTACCAGATGTAGGCCTACCAGATGTACTGTACAGCCATAACACTCACAATAAGAGAGGCACTCGGTAGAGCGCATATATCCGCCTACGATGGCACTTCTTCCTTCATGCATATCCTATCTGCCCACCAAATTTCGTGAAAATCCCCGGATCGCCTCCTAAATTGAATCACTTTTGCCTTGGCGCATATCGTATGTGCCCACCAAATTTCGTAAACATAGGTCTATAACTTTCTCCTATCTGCCCACCAAATTTCGTGAAAATCGGTTAATAACATTGTGATACATCTTGTTTACAGATAAACAAACAAACAAACGGGAGGCGAAAACATAACCTCAGTCCAACTTCGTTGAGGGAGGTAAACATCCTGGACCATTTATGTTATTATGTAAATAAAGAAGAAACTTAATTACCCTCTTGATAATTTTGACACGTCTTACTAGTTTATTCTGGGGATCACTAGAGTCTAGACTATTCTACTCAGCTTTGGAAAGCTCTTATGGAAGAAAAGGGGTTGTTGTTGTTGTTGTTCCCCAAGCTGCCTGGCCGAACAGCCCCAAGGCCCCGAGCAAGACCAAGGCCATAACCGAGCGCCCCCACAGAACCCTCCCAGCCGACCACAATAAAGCATGGGTGACCGAAGCCACTCCATGGCGGGGAGCTGAGGAGGGCGACAGAAACGCCCGGGAAACCAAAGCCCCACCCAGGGCCCTGTGCCCCTCAGCAATTATGAAGAGAAAGCTGAGGGGCAAAGGAAAATATTTGACGCTTTGGCTTCCAATCTTGGTAGATTGGGAGGTCAATCCACGGAAGAGACGCCGTCACTTGAGATCTAGAAAATATATAAGTAAAAGGAACAGTCAGAGTAAGCTATGGGTATGGCAGAGATCGCTCAGTTCTCACTCTGATAGACCAGCCCATCACCACTCACAGAAAGGGAGTAATAAACTGTATATACAGTATCAATTAACCCTCTGACATTCAAAATTAATTCCTATACTAAATAAAATCGTTTGATGATAGCAAAACAAGTGCGTCCTCGAATACTGCAAAGCATAATAAGCCACATAACTTTTATGAATGACTGTACGAGGTCCCCTAGCTCGGTTATGCAACATGATTTGCACTCCACCCATACTGGTATTTTGGTGCGTAGAACGGACGGGATGGAGAGCAAGGAGGTCAAATGAGGGGAGGGGTTCTTCGGTACAGAATACCATATGTGAGCGTGAAGCAGGAAAAAGGACTGGCGAATCTAGCTAACACTAACTATACTGCCTCACATATATAAGAAAAAATCATGATAGGATATAGTAACATGGCAACATATAATAAAGATATATCTGTTTGCTATCTTTTCATCTAAATACCAGGTACTATTCATTAAGGTACTAAAAAAGTGAAGGGCGGGAAGTTGGCTTCACCTCACCCGACACTCCCTCCTTTAGTATCCTTCTTCCAAGAGGGAGACCGTCCACAAACAAACAAACTACACCATACCACTCTCACGCCTTCACTCTCACACCATACCACTCTCACTCCTTCACTCTCACTCTCGTACACCATACCACTCTCACTCCTTCACTTTCACTCTCGTACCATACCACTCTCACTCCTTCACTCTCACTCTCGTACCATACCACTCTCACTCCTTCACTCTCACTCTCGTACCATACCACTCTCACTCCTTCACTCTCACACTCGTACCCTCACACTCGTACCCTACCACTCTCACTCCTTCACTCTCACTCTCGTACCATACCACTCTCACTCCTTCACTCTCACTCTCGTACCATACCACTCTCACTCCTTCACTCTCACTCTCGTACCATACCACTCTCACTCCTTCACTCTCGTACCCTACCACTCTCACTCCTTCACTCTCACTCTCGTACCATACCACTCTCACTCCTTCACTCTCACTCTCGTACACCATACCACTCTCACTCCTTCACTCTCACTCTCGTACCATACCACTCTCACTCCTTCAGTCTCACTCTCGTACCATACCACTCTCACTCCTTCACTCTCACTCTCGTACCATACCACTCTCACTCCTTCACTCTCACTCTCGTACCATACCACTCTCACTCCTTCACTCTCGTACCCTACCACTCTCACTCCTTCACTCTCACTCTCGTACCATACCACTCTCACTCCTTCACTCTCACTCTCGTACACCATACCACTCTCACTCCTTCACTCTCACTCTCGTACCACACCACTCTCACTCCTTCAGTCTCACTCTCGTACCATACCACTCTCACTCTCGTACAGTCACTTATAACAAATCGTGGACCCCCTTATGTGTTTCTTTATGTAATTATAACAATATGGCTTGATTTTTTAAGGGAACTCTTTTTATTAAACAGTATATATAGTTTTGTAATTGATTTATAGAAAACTATATTCATAAATTCATTTTCGGACATAATTATACTTCCATAATTAGAAATATGTGAGGTCCACGAATGTTTATGAGTGACTGTACATTTTACCCTCTCCCGATGTTTGTTGACTTAAGGGGAGATATCCACTTGAGGGATTTTTTTTTCTTGACTCCTTTCTCCCTCATGTTTAGCCCCATTGGTTTTCTAATTTTAAGACGTTCGCCCCATTATTTTGAAGATTTTAAGAACTTTCGACCCATTTCTGTCAATTTTAAGACCTTTCGTGCCATTTAGGTGTCGATTTTATCCTGACGAGCGATAGCGAGCCTGTAATATAAGAGGAACCGGCTTTCAGCCGGGACAAATGTACAAATTTATCTTGAAAGAGGGTCAAGGGGGTGAAATTTTAAGATTGCTGGAGGAGTAGAAAACAAACTAAAAACCTCCCCTTAAACTGGGTAGCGTACATGGCAACATCTACTCCTCGCTCAACTGTGTAACTCTCAGCCTTGTTGGGTAGTTGAGCTAAGGAGTGATACAAATATACAAAGTTCTCAGCTCTCATCTCAGTCGTGGCATAATAACAAACTATAGGCTCTTTTTCTTTCTCTCTATCTCTCTCTCTCTCTCACAGAGAGAGAGAGAGAGAGAGAGAGAGAGAGAGAGAGAGAGAGAGAGAGAGAGAGAAAGAGAGAAAGAGAAAGAGAAAGAGAAAGAGAGAGACAGAGACAGAGACAGAGAGAGAGAGAACAAGGTACACTCACAAGTCACCATCATCACTCTGGAACTCTCCCTTCACTATATAGTATCAACTCACCTAGAAAGAAACAAATAAATGCATTAGTAATTATCCATGAATACAATGAAACTTATGTGAGTCAAACTTCAGGTTAGCGCTAATATTAGTTACTGCCTTGGACACAACATAATACAAGGATTTAAATAATTGGCTTGTTTATGTATTTTTTCCCCCCTCCATCAAGTTTATAATTATACCCCCCTAAACCCCCTTTTAAGATAAATTTGTACATTTTTCGGTAGAAAAATGTCCCGGCCGAAGGCCGATTCCTCATAAACTACAGGCTTGCTATCGTTCGCCAGGAAAAAAAATCGACACCTCAATGGCACGAAAGGTCTTAAATTTGACAGAAATGGGGCGAACGTTCTTAAAATCGCCAAACTAATGGGGCGAACGTCTTAAAATCTCCAAACCAATAGGGCTAAACATGAGGGAGAAAGAGGTCTATACAAAAAAATCCCTCAAGTAGAAATCTTCCCTTAAACGTGAGTGAGCATTTTAGGCCGCGGGTCGTTGAGGCCGTCACGGTTATATTAGGCCAAGTGTCGCTTAAGGTCGAGATATTGGGAACCTCCTAGTATCATCATTTTGTTTAAGGGGAGAAGGTCGTTTTCCTGGTCTCCTTTCTTCGTCATTAGTTTTCAGATTTTATGATGTTTGCTACATTAGTTTGTCAATTTTAAACCCTTTCGTCCCATTTCTATCTCAATATCAAGACCTTTGGTGCCATTTAGGTATCATCTTTTTCCTGGCGAGCGATAGGAGCCTGTAATTTTAAGAGAAACCGGCCTTCGGCATGGACATTTTTATATCGAAAAATGTAGAAATTTATCTTGAAGGGGGAGTCTAGGGAGCATTTTGTTAAGCTTGATGAAGGTCTAGCGAGGAAACTAAAAATGACTGAATATATAGATAGACACCCAAACACTGTCCCCGTAAGTCGAGATATTGAGAACCTAGTATCATAATTTTGTTTAATAACATATATCACGTATTGTAATTCATTGTCATATCTTTATGTTCATAAACAATAGGCAATTACATAGCAAATAGGCAATGGGTTTTTTCATGATGCCTAAGTTTTCCGATATAATATTTTGTGGATCATTTGATATCGACATTCATATTTAACCCCTTCTTTACCGGTGACGTCTTTTAACTTTCTTCTGGCTACTATTTAACTCTTTCATTCAGTTTATAAAGGGACTCCAGCAATTAACAGTCTTCGAACTATCTCACTTAACCCTTTTTACTACCACAGATCCTTCATAAACTGCACTAAATCGTCTAAACATAGCTAGAATAAAACCTCAAAGACGTTGCCGGTACAGAAGGGGTTAACGTATATATTACACGTTATATTTGGTATTTAATATAAACAACCTTAATTAACCTACCCAATCCTAACTTAAGGGGAGGCAGTTGGTTTTTCGAGTCCTCCTCCTCCCTCATGTTTAGCCAGGAAAATATCGACAGCTAAATGGCACGAAAGGTCTTGATATTGATATAGACATGGGAAGAAAGGTTTTAAAATCAACAAACTAATGGAACGAACGTCTTAAAATCTCAAAACAAATGGGGCTAAACACGAGGAAGAAGGGGACCAGAAAAACGGCTCATCTCCCCTTAATAACTCGGTAGGGTAACCTGGCAACAACCTAAACAAATCTTCCTTGTCGCACAATTGAACCTTTTTATAGTTACAAATAAAGCATGTCCTCACTTTAATATTACCATACAAATAAACTAAACACAATCTAAGCAACATAAAGACGCTACAGACATGAATCACACACACAAACAAACCATGAACAAATGTACACTCGCTCCAAGAAGTATCTGCACCCCTACGCTGATCATCTGGTGTGTACAGCTTGATAGGGTTGGCAACTCTGCCTGCAACTATATCCATGTGTCAGAGACGATCGTTCTCTGACACATGGATATAGCTACAGGCAGAGGTGCCAACCCTACCGAGCTGTACACACCAGATGATCAGCATAGGGGTGCAGATACTTCTTGGAGCGAGTGTACACTGAAACAAAGACACCAAAATATGCACACACACAAACTAGAGGGACACTCAGAGAGCTACCTCCTCCTACGCTGGTGGAGGCATGCGCTCTACCGATCTCTTCTTAAATGGAATAACTTCTTCCTTGAAACATATCCTATCTGCCCACCAAATTTCATGAACATCGGTTCATAACTCTGTGAACTGGCTACACTGGTGGAGGTATGCGCTCTACTGATCACTTCCTAAACAATTATGTCTTCTTTCTTGAAGCATATCCTATCTGCCCTACAAATTTTGTGAACATTGGTTCCTAACTTTTTGAGATATTTTGTTTACAGACAAACACAAACCCTTTTCCAAGTTCGGTGGCGGAGATAACAACCACCCGTACATAAGTACTTACTCCACCTCAACACCCCTAAACAAACCCCCTCCCCTCTTCCTCCTACAACTGGAGCCAACACAAACAATTTGACACCCTGCGTTGATATATACCTTCCCGTGCATCCTCCTTCTGCCACAATGACCTGTTATAACACACTTCCTGGTTGTGTTAACTCAGCCTCTCAATCATAGACAATACAAATCAAAGTTATTCTTGATTTACAGCTTAACTATAAGCAATCGATGCAACACAAATTATTTAGAAATATAACGACCACACACACACACACAGTAAGTGGAATCAGTTGGAAGAGGAAGTGGTGTGTGCCAAAAACATTCATATTTTTAAGGCAAAGTTAGATAATTGTAACTCAGGAAGCGGGACAATACGAGCCTAAAAAGCTCAACTCCTGTAACTCACTCACTCACTCACTCACTCACTCACTCACTCACTCACACACCTAAACATAATTCCCGTAAACTTATTATAGCCACATAGGCCTACTTGAAGCCCTCCCAAATATCCAGCACCGTGCCATTAAGGGAGCCCACCTCGCTTTTTTCTTCGTTCTCTCCCTCTCTCTTTGGTTTGTATCCATTCGGCCCCATTCAGCCTACTGTTTTAAGACGTTTACCCCCATCCAGGTGTCAATATTTTCCTGGCGAGCGGTAGCAAGCCAGCATATATATATTTTTGTTTTGACAGCAAGATAAATTTGTAAATTTTTCGATAGAAAAAAATTCTCCGGCGAAGCCGGATTTCTCAATACAATGCTGGCTCGCTGTCGCTCGCCAGGAAGAAATCGACACCTGGATGGGGATAAACGTCTTAAAACAGTTGGGTGAATGGGGCCGAATGGATACAAGCCAGGGAAAGAGAGAAAAGTAGAGAAAGATAAACAAAAAAAACGGTGACCCCCCTTAACACAATTCAAACTGTTCATTAACCCTTTTAGTACTTGATGAGGATATTTTTAGATTGTATTCCGGCTAGCATTAGACGGTTTTATTCAGCTTAGGAAGGACGTGTAAGGATTGAATGGGTTACGGTACTATCTCTACTAACCCTCTAACGCCCAATCAAGAACACTAGCATAATGTCACCCAGTGTATTACGAAGGTGACCATACTGAAGGGGTTAACAGCCTAAAACAAGAGCATCTGCTACCTGGTTTGATCTTCATGGTTAGAATCACAAAAAAAAAAAAAAAAAAAAAAAACATTACTTAAGAAGTGCGTGCGGAGTTACATGGAGGGATAGACAGACTAATGAGGAAGTAAGAAGGAGGTGTGGTGTGGAGGTAGAAAGTGTGAAAAGGAACAACTTGAGATGGTTCGGCCATATGGAACGTATGGAAAGCGAGAGAATGACTATGAGGGTATACGAGAGCGAGGTGGAGGGACAGAGAGGGAGAGGGAGACCGAAAGAGAGGTGGAAGGATGGAGTGAGGAAGTATATGAACGAAGGCGGTGCTGGTTGGGGGGAGGGGCGTCGACTGACTGGGGACAGAGGTGCATGGGGGCGGTTCGTTCGTGGCCACCCATAAGGGGATCACGGCGTCGGGCATTAGACAGATAGAGATATATATATATATATATATATATATATATATATATATATATAATTATATATATAATATATATATATATATTATATACATATATAATTATACTGTATATATATATATATATATATATATATATATATATATATATATATATATATATATATATATATATACAGTATATATATATATATATATATTTTTTTTTTTTTTATTAATTTAACCACAACACCAAACAAAATTAATTTCCCTAGTGGTTAAGGCCCCATTAATTGCTCTTTCCATTCACATATGCATAGCCTACGTGAGTTGCAGTTGGGATGTGTGTACATGCTTAGATTGATATGCAGGATTCGAAGTTGCATAATAAATCGTAGGCAGTGTCCACCAACCTTTAACTGTCTTCGTGGTGCGATGTATAAGGTGTTGATTTTCGGTGTGAGCATCCTGGGTTCGAATCCACGGACTGCCACATGTGTTTGTAAATTTCATTAATCGATTTTAGGAGTATAGTTGGTTGTTGGAAGGAACATAATAATTGATATTGGTTCAGGGGTAATTTATCGAGAGGACTTCCCTAGTGGTTAAGGCCCCATTAATTGCTCTTTCTCTAATTGTTGTTGGAAGGAACATAATAATTAAAGCATATATGTGATCCCCCAGGATTCGAACCCGGGTTATCACACACAGATTTTTAGACACCTTAACCATTACACCACTACATATATACATAAATATAAATAATTAATATATATAAATTTACAAAATAACAGCAACAACAAATAAGGTGTTGGTATGGTAGTGTGTTTGAAGGTGACTGTGGGTTTTGGGTCTCGCACGGATCAGACAAACCTGACTGCTATTATGGGGCACTCTAGGAAAGCTTGGTCGTCATAGTTGTGTGGATCTGGGAGGCTTTAATTTAAGGGGAGGTGTGGTGGAGTGGTCTTGCCACTGGACTGGTAATCCAATGGACCCGGGTTCGAATCCCAATATGTCAATGGGAAGATATTATTGGAATGGAATTTGTGCTGTACCTAGTGTCAGTGCATTACCACAGCACACCGAAATGCCAAATAAATACCCTCTGTTCCCTGATTAAATAGCATTGTATGAATATTCCCATATTCAAAAATATGCTACAGGGGGGCAATAGGTGGCGTTCTGAGAGTGAGGGTCCGAGCCTGGGGGATGAGATTGTGAAGCACAGAGGCGGAGCAGCTTCAGAGATGGAATTGCTTCGAGCCGTGAAGCTTCGCATGTCTCACTCCCTAGACTGGAGCAAGACCTCAGGGCCTCACCGTGTTCAGCGGTAGAGTGTAAAGGCTATCAGCCTATGCCCGAGAGGGAGTAGTTGGAATATAGAGAAAACAAAAAAATAAAAAAATGTATGGGCTCTTATAGTATATATTTTGATGAAATTACAAATGGCGAAGAAGAATGAAATAACTATAAAGTATATCTACTATATATAGCAACTATGTTTCTCAATGACAGCGCATATATGTAAGGTTTCAACTCCCTACTTTTGCAATAACATTAACCCTTTCTCTGCGGGGTGTTTTGGGCTATTTAGGGCATATTCAGGTACTCCTGAATGATAAATCAAGCATCTGCATTAAATTAACTGTATTCTGCCGAAAACTAGGCGAAAATAGCTTCAAAATGAGACCAGAACGGGCCTCGTACGTGGCCTGGTTCACCCGCAGCAGTGCCAGTGAAACGCGGGAAACCCGCTATTTGTTAGCACTCGCTCGCTTGGCTACAATGTTGTGAGAGGCAGTGAGAGACCCGCGCGAGACACAGTCTACCTCAGTGGGCCGCTGGCTGCTCTGAGGATCGGAGGTGGGCCCCTCACGCTCTCGCCCACTGACACTCGATTTTTACGGTTTTTACAGGCTTTTAAAGCCTGCAAATTGCTGCAAATTGCCAGGACGTCACCCGCAGCGAAAGGGTTAATAGTAATGAAGAAGAAAAGGAATAATAAATAAGAAAACATATATGAAGAAAAACAAAAAAGAAAAAGAAAGGACGAAAACAATAGAATAAATATATGTAAATACAGAAAAGGAATAACAACAACAGTAATAACTATTACAATAATAATAATAATAATAATAATAATAATAAATAATAAACACAAAATAATATTATTATTATTATCATCAAGAATAATAATGAGTTAAAAGAACAACTAAAAGTCACATATTTGTATCCGCCAAAAACTAGCATTACATTTTAGGAGGATATAAAAAGAAGCCAGCCTCCGGAATTAATGTTAGTACTTAGCATAGACTGACCTTGAAATGTCTGGGAAGGTTTTGAGAGAGAGAGAGAGAGAGAGAGAGAGAGAGAGAGAGAGAGAGAGAGAGAGAGAGAGAGAGAGAGAGAGAGAGAGAGAGAGAGAGAGAGAGAGAGAGAGAGAGAGAGAGAGAGAGAGACCCCCCCCCCTCTCAGTCAAAGAGGTATAAAGAAAGTTCAACACCTTCATCCCTACTGGAACCAAACAAATATGATATGGTTTCGGAAACATACCAAATATCTAGTGTCGTAGTTGATGTGTGGCCAAGTTTTTTTGCGCCTTGACCTTGAGGAGTTGGGGTACACTTGAAAAAGTTTGATTTACGGTGGTACCTTGTGTGTGAATTTGTATTTTGTTTGGGTGTGTTCATTGTTTTCTGTTGCGTTATGTGTTGTCCCTATTTTGGTTCTGTCTTAAAGTCGGCCCCCCCCCCAAAAAAAAAAAAAAATACAAAAAGTGTGGATTGGGCCTGAGTATATATATATATATATATATATATCTATCTATCTATCTATCTATTTTTCTACAGTGGTGTGCGGCTAATCCATCCACTAACCTGCTTCACCCTAAGGTAGCAGAACGGATTTGTATAAGGTTTACTTCCCTAGACAGGTTGCCGACCAAGGCTGACGAGTCCCATCCACCCGTTTATTGTGATTATTTAAAGTATTTGTACCGTACTTCATTATATACTACTAAGATCGATGCCCATTTCTTTCATATATAGTAAAAATATGTGGCAAAACACGTAAAACTGACAAACGAAAAATAGGGATTTTTTTTTTTCAGTTTTAACCTATTATTCATGTAAAGATAATTAATAGGGAAACGCTTAGTAATGCATGATGAAACATGGTATCAATACTTCAAGAACACACCACAAAACCTTCTATAGCTGTATTCTTCTTCCCGTGACGATGAATTATATATATGCGGGTTTGTGTTGTTCTTATATACTTCAACTCACAGCTACTGGAAAGGGAAGAACGATGAGACGGGTAAATGTGACTGTTGTGCTTTTATTGTTATTATCATGCAAATTGCAGTATGAAATCTCGATTATTTTCCAAGAATAATGCATTCATTTTGTAGTATAGGCTTTCCATTTCTTGTCATATATAACTCATTACAGTAGACGCAATTATTGTGGGTTTAAACAGAGCGATAATGCATAATTTAAGTTTCTCGTGCATTTTAAGGGGCTAATATTCTCTTTCTCTTTCTCTCTCTCTCTCTCTCTCTCTCTCTCTCTCTCTCTCTCACACACACACACACACACACACAAATACACAAGATAGGAGCAGCACATTCATCCCCATTACAGTAAAAACTTGTAATAAATCTCTACGGAAATAAGACACACAATAGTTCTTTACGAGTTGTCCTTGAAACACTAAGACAGGGCTCAGTGTTGAAGGTGAATGGGTGGTTTTTCGTAGAATGGTATAGACAGATAGATTAAAACAGACACATAAAACAGAGATAAATAGATAGATAGATATACAGATAGACAGCAAAATAAAACACTTTTAATTTAGCTTTAATCTAGGAACAAACCACAACCTACCTGAGAGAGAGAGTGTGTGTGTGTGAGAGAGAGAGAGTGTGTGTGTGTGTGTGAGAGAGAGAGAGAGAGTGTGTGTGTGTGTGTGTGTGTGTGAGAGAGAGAGAGAGAGAGTGAGAGTGTGTTTGTGTGTGTGGGTGAGAGAGGGTCATAATAATTTAAATGTCTAAACACAAAAAAATGCCTGGAATCCATAATTTTCGAGGGAGACAAAACAAGTGACCAACAATATACTTGACCCACGAGTAAAATGCTGCTTACCTTCATGTAATGAATGGCCTTATAATTATTGTAGTCGTGTATAAGTACTGGTTTACTGAGCACTTCCTGTTTTGGGGATCGTGCCAGAGGATTTATCTCCGTTTTCCATCAACAAACACATTTTCTGGGATACCTTTTATTTCTGGCTTCATGCACGGAAATTAAACTGTTGACCTATTTATGTTTTTTGTTTTGTTTTTTTCGTCTGTTGTGTGTCGTTTGTGTGGATGTCTGCCTTTCGTTCTGTCTTTTATTAGTAGGAATTTGTTCGTACGTTAGTGTCTTTTATGAGTATGCATTTGTTCGTACGTTAGTGTCTTTTATGAGTATGCATTTGTTCGTACGTTAGTGTCTTTTATGAGTATGCATTTGTTCGTACGTTAGTGTCTTTTATGAGTATGCATTTGTTCGTACGTTAGTGTCTTTTATGGGTATGTATTTGTTCGTATGTTAGTGTCTTTTATGAGTATGCATTTGTTCCTACGTTAGTGTCTTTTATGGGTATGTATTTGTTCGTACGTTAGTGTCTTTTATGAGTATGCATTTGTTCGTACGTTAGTGTCTTTTATGAGTATGCATTTGTTCCTACGTTAGTGTCTTTTATGAGTATGTATTTGTTCGTATGTTAGTGTCTTTTATGAGTATGCATTTGTTCCTACGTTAGTGTCTTTTATGGGTATGTATTTGTTCGTACGTTAGTGTCTTTTATGAGTATGCATTTGTTCGTACGTTAGTGTCTTTTATGAGTATGTATTTGCTCGTATGTTAGTGTTTTATGAGTATGCATTTGTTCGTACGTTAGTGTCTTTTATGAGTATGCATTTGTTCGTACGTTAGTGTCTTTTATGAGTATGTATTTGCTCGTATGTTAGTGTTTTATGAGTATGCATTTGTTCGTACGTTAGTGTCTTTTATGAGTATGCATTTGTTCGTACGTTAGTGTCTTTTATGAGTATGTATTTGCTCGTATGTTAGTGTTTTATGAGTATGCATTTGTTCGTACGTATCTTTTATGAGTATGCATTTGCTCGTATGTTAGTGTTTTATGAGTATGTATTTGTTCGTACGTGTCTTTTATGAGTATGTATTTGCTCGTATGTTAGTATTTTATGAGTATGTATTTGCTCGTATGTTAGTATTTTATGAGTATGTATTTGCTCGAATGTTAGTGTTTTATGCCTGTTTGTTTATCTTATTCCTTGATTATATGTCTTTCTTTCTTTCACCTTTGTGCTTATATTACTGTCCCTTCACTTGACTTTATTAACCTATTTAGTGGTTCCGATTCCCTTCAAGTGCGCAGTTAAGTGTTTTATATCTTACTTTGTTGAGTTTGTCTGCCTGTATTTAATTTTGTTCTTATAATTCTGTGTCGGTTTGCCTAAATGTTGGTCTATTTGTCTATTTATATTGGTTGTTTTCCTTCTATAATCATCTCTCCATTATAAATTGTTTCTGTAGGTCGACATTTTTTCTTCTTCTAAAATAATGCCTGCCCCATCTGTCTTTCTCATATGTTCGCATGTCTGTCTGTGTAGGGTTTATGTCTATTTGTCTCCCCAGTCCGCATATCCGTCCGTGGAATTACTGAACACTAATCCTTTTAATCAGAGTATTCTATACTAACTCCCACTGTGGGGGGGGGGGGGATAGTCAGAGATTAACGCGCTTCAAACGCTCAAACCTGATTTCATTATAAACCCTTTTTGTGAGGCACTAGGACATACCGGTACTAGATATTATGTACAAATTGAGTTAGTAAACATCAGTATAAAAAGTGGCTACAACGAGAACAGTTATCGTATTAATAATGGTCAGCTGTCAATACTAGTTTATATATATATTAGACCGACTAACTACGAAATTACCCTCTGTAACATTCAAATAGCTACGTCACCTTTTAACTTGGTAATTACACTCCGCGCTAAGTCCAGTTATAAATATATACCATCTCTATTACCTGTATCACAGTCACCATAATTACTGTAATAGCACTCTAGTAAGTGGAGTGGAGTCATTTATGGGGAGACCAAAGCCATGCCATCATACTACATACCTGATGTCCTGGTCTGTGGTCTATCAGTATTGTAGTGTTATAATTAAATTTATTCTCATGACATAGGCACTCTAACATACTTAAGGCACTCTAACATACTTAAGGCACTCTAACATACTTACCGCACTCTAACATACTTACCGCACTCTAACATACTTAAGGCACTCTAACATACTTACGGCACTCTAACATACTTAAGGCACTCTAACATACTTAAGGCACTCTAACATACTTACCGCACTCTAACATACTTACCGCACTCTAACATACTTAAGGCACTCTAACATACTTACGGCACTCTAACATACTTAAGGCACTCTAACATACTTACGGCACTCTAACATACTTACGGCACTCTAACATACTTACGGCACTCTAACATACTTACGGCACTCTAACATACTTACGGCACTCTAACATACTTACGGCACTCTAACATACTTAAGGCACTCTAACATACTTAAGGCACTCTAACATACTTACCGCACTCTTAACATACTTACCGCACTCTAACATACTTAAGGCACTCTAACATACTTAAGGCACTCTAACATACTTACGGCACTCTAACATACTTAAGGCACTCTAACATACTTAAGGCACTCTAACATACTTAAGGCACTCTAACATACTTACCGCACTCTAACATACTTACCGCACTCTAACATACTTAAGGCACTCTAACATACTTACGGCACTCTAACATACTTAAGGCACTCTAACATACTTACGGCACTCTAACATACTTAAGGCACTCTAACATACTTACGGCACTCTAACATACTTAAGGCACTCTAACATACTTACGGCACTCTAACATACTTACGGCACTCTAACATACTTACGGCACTCTAACATACTTACGGCACTCTAACATACTTACGGCACTCTAACATACTTACGGCACTCTAACATACTTAAGGCACTCTAACATACTTAAGGCACTCTAACATACTTAAGGCACTCTAACATACTTACGGCACTCTAACATACTTACGGCACTCTAACATACTTAAGGCACTCTAACATACTTAAGGCACTCTTAACATACTTACCGCACTCTAACATACTTAAGGCACTCTAACATACATACGGCACTCTAACATACTTAAGGCACTCTAACATACTTAAGGCACTCTAACATACTTACGGCACTCTAACATACTTACCGCACTCTAACATACTTACGGCACTCTAACATACTTAAGGCACTCTAACATACTTAAGGCACTCTAACATACTTACGGCACTCTAACATACTTAAGGTACTCTAACATACTTACCGCACTCTTAACATACTTACCGCACTCTAACATACTTAAGGCACTCTAACATACTTACCGCACTCTAACATACATACGGCACTCTAACATACTTAAGGCACTCTAACATACTTAAGGCACTCTAACATACTTACGGCACTCTAACATACTTACCGCACTCTAACATACTTACGGCACTCTAACATACTTAAGGCACTCTAACATACTTACGGCACTCTAACATACTTACGGCACTCTAACATACTTACCGCACTCTAACATACTTACCGCACTCTAACATACTTACGGCACTCTAACATACTTACGGCACTCTAACATACTTACGGCACTCTAACATACTTACGGCACTCTAACATACTTACGGCACTCTAACATACTTAAGGCACTCTAACATACTTATACACGGTGCTCAAATTAGTACACACTATCGGAAGAAAAAAAAAATCCCACATAAATTGAGAGGGTTAGCTTAATAAATTTAGTGTTAAAATTGACCTAACTATTTCACAGTTAAATACTAAATTTATATTTGTTATTCGTTAAATTATAAATATAATTCCTTACGTATGTATTGAATATCACTATATTTAGAGCGCACAGTGAAAACATATAAGATTCCAGAATATAAGTAACACCCCGTTCTTAACATTAATCATCAATTACAACCCCCAATGTACTTGAATAAACTAATGAAAGCATTTGGTCCTCCCAGGATTCGAACTCTGGACACCACACCCAGAACATAAACACCTAAACTATTACACCACCATCACAGATACAAAGTACAGTCGCACTAATAAGTGATGGCTCGGCACCAAGTATGTTTTGATCAATAATTGGTATCAGCAATATCTAAGCTTCATTTCTTCATATCCAGTGAAATATAAAAACATGTTCCTACACTTACCCACCCTATTCAACATCTGGCAGACATTAATACAGCACAGAGCAAGCCAAACATAATGACAGGTGGGACATGACTTATTAGCACGACTGTACAGGACATAGCAGCAACAGAAAGGCCGGCCATGAAGAACTGTATGCAGGACGAGGATGTGTTTCAAGGTGAACACCAAACATGTTTTTCAAGACAACCTCAAGCAATCCTACTTCTTCCTTATTGCCCATTCCTACCTTCCTGGGTTTACTTGACCTTATAGAGTTGGAATATAATTATTGGCCTCGAATCAAACAGCTGTATAATTTTCCACTAACTTCATTATTAAGGGGGATCACAAGCTTTTTTTATTTTTATCTTGCTCCCTTTTTCTCTCTTTCCCTGGCTTGTATCCATTCGGCTCCATTCAGCCAACTGTTTTAAGACGTTTATCCCCATCCAGGTGTCGATTTCTTCCTGGTGAGCGATAGCGAGCCAGCATTGTATGGAGAAATCCGGCTTGGCCGGATAAATTTTTCTATCGAAAAATGTACAAATTTAACTTGCTGTCAAAAAACAAAATTTATGCTGGCTCGCTACCGCTCGCCAGGAAAAAATTGACACCTGGATGGGGGTAAACGACTTAAAACGGTAGGATGAATGGGGCCGAATGGATACAAGCCAAAGAGAGAGGGAGAGAAAGCTAAACCAAGCGAGGTGGGCTCCCTTAAGGAGACAGTGGTTATTTTGGAGAGTCTATTTATTAATATAATCATAAATTTGTTTAGTTTCCTCGCTAGACCTCCATCAAGCTTAAAAAACATCTATTAGATCCCCCTTCAAGATTAATTTGTAAATGTTTCGGTAGAAAAATGTCCCAGCTGGTTCTTCCAAATTTACAGGCTCACTATCGTTCGGCGTTCGCCAGAAGAAAAAAAATCGACACCGAAATAGCACGAAAAGTCTTAATATTGACAAAGAAATGGGGCGAAAGGTCTTAAAATCGACAAACTAATGAACCGAACGTCATAAAATCTGAAAACAAATGGAGCTAAACACGAGGAAGACAGGGGGCCAGAAAAACGGCCTCTCTCTCTCTCTCTCTCTCTCTCTCTCTCTCTCTCTCTCTCTCGCTCTCTCTCCACCAAGGTCAAACAATACTAATCCTTCCTTGTTGGCCATTCTTATCCGTCTGGCTTGTTTGACTTGGCCTACAAATAGTTGGGACTAGTCTTGGCTTGAGGAATATGAGCAGTCAACTTCATTACTTATTCTTCATTATTAATATTATCTCATCCTTGACCGCTTCTCTCTTTAAACATATTGGCTATTCCTAGATATCTGCCTTGACTTGACCTATTAAGGGGAGGTATTTAGTTTGTTCCCTAGACCTCCATCAAGCTTAAAATTACACCCCCTCGAGTCCCTTTCAAGATAAATTTGTACATTTTTCGGTAGAAAAATGTCCCGGCCGAAGGCCAGTTCCTCTTAAATTACAGGCTCGCTATCGCTCGCCAGGATAAAATCGACACCTGAATTGCACGAAAGGTCTTAATATGGGGTGAAAGTTCTTAAAATCGCTAAACTAATGGGGCAAACGTTTTATAATATCAACAGCAATGGGGCTAAACATGAGGGAGAAAGGAGTCAAGAAAAAAATCCCTCAAGTGGAGATCTCCCCTTAACATTGATATAAGCTTGTCCTGGAGGTTAACAGTTGTATATTTAGCCATTAACCCCTTCTGTACCGCAGCATCTTTTTCATTTTCTTCTAGCTATATGTAGACGATTTGTGTGCAGCTTAAGAAGGATCTGTGGTAGTAAAAAGGGTTAAGTGAGATAGTGTGTAGCCTTTGTAATGGGTAGACGTCCTTCCTAAGCTAAATAAAATCGTCCAATAGTAGCCAGAATAAAATTAAAAAGACGTCGCCGGTACAGAAGGGGTTAACATCATCCACTAATATCTCTCTCTCTCTCTCTCTCTCTTAGTGTAGTGCACTAAACAAGTCTCTCTCCTTCCACTTCGAGTATCTCCTCGGAATGGACCCCGCAAGGTCTCTCAGATACTAACTATTCCTTGTAACTCCTTGTAACTCTCACTCTCTCTCTCAAATCTTAATCTTCATTGACCACGTATTATTATAAGATTATAATCGTTCTTAACCCTTTCAAGCTCCAATAAGCGTTTCTGTTCCGTTTTCTGGCTTCTATTAGACGATGTTAGTCAGATTAGTAACAGTATATGAAAGTCAAAGGGTTGATTGAGATAGTATTTACCCTTTTAATACCCACAGATTCTTCCTAAGCTGCATAAAATCGTCCAATGATAGCCAAAATAAACTGCTAAAACGCGTCAGAGCAGCTTCAAGGGGTTAAAAAGTTCCACGAGGTCTCCCAATAAATATACCATCATGTTTTGTTTTATTTTCCTGCTTAACACATTCTTGACATGGACAAATTAAAACTATTAATCTGGTATGAGTAATCTCGAACATTACCATCAGTTCTTCCCTAAATAGCCATGCGCAGTCTTTTCCTGTTTACCATTGTTCTATCTCTTCCTTGACGTTCTTTCCATTCACATATGCATAGCCTACGTGAGTTGCAGTTGGGATGTGTGTACATGCTTAGATTGATATGCAGGATTCGAAGTTGCATAATAAATCGTAGGCAGTGTCCACCATCCTTTAACTGCTAATTTATCTACAGTATATTCTATTATAAGCATTTCTGGACCCCCTTCTCCCTCGTGTTTAGCATATTAGTTTTGAGGTTTTAAGACGTTCGTGCCGCTAGTTTGGCGATTTTAACACCTTTAGCTCCATTTTGTTGACAAATTTAAGACC
The DNA here is from genome assembly GCA_032716605.1 of Paralithodes platypus. Lineage (NCBI taxonomy): Eukaryota > Metazoa > Arthropoda > Malacostraca > Decapoda > Lithodidae > Paralithodes > Paralithodes platypus. Next base: position 21,988,109 of record CM064571.1, on the reverse strand, counting down.
TATCGTGCCATTTAGGTGTCAATTTTTTCCTGGCGAGCGATAGCGAGCCTGTAATTTTAATAGGAACCGGCCTTCGGCCGGGCCATTTTTCTACCGAAAAATTTACAAATTTATCTTGAGGGGGTGTTTTTCTAAGTTTGAGTGAGGTCTAGCGAAGAAACTAAATCATAAATTAATAAATTAATTAATAGACAAAACAAATAAAACAGCCATTAGCCCCTTAAGCGGGTGTTACTCGAGCCCTTTTTCGAAAACAAATTACGGTACGGGCAATTATGGTCTGGAAGCTTCAAAATGACACTTTGTCAGAATTCCGCCGCCTAACATAATCTACCGTCAGTCTAGTTACCGATACCCGGGCGAAAAAGTCCCCTAATGTAATGGATAAGGTGTCTAAAAAAGTACCCTAATGTAATGGATAAGGTGTCTAAAAAAGTACCCTAATGTAATGGATAAGGTGTCTAAAAAAAGTCCCCTAATGTAATGGATAAGGTGTCTAAAAAAAGTCCCCTAATGTAATGGATAAGGTGTCTAAAAAAAGTCCCCTAATGTAATGGATAAGGTGTCTAAAAAAAGTCCCCTAATGTAATGGATAAGGTGTCTAAAAAAAGTCCCCTAATGTAATGGATAAGGTGTCTAAAAAAAGTCCCCTAATGTAATGGATTAGGTGTCTAAAAAAAGTCCCCTAATGTAATGGATAAGGTGTCTAAAAAAAGTCCCCTAATGTAATGGATAAGGTGTCTAAAAAAAGTCCCCTAATGTAATGGATAAGGTGTCTAAAAAAAGTCCCCTAATGTAATGGTTAAGGTGTCTAAAAAAAAGTCCCCTAATGTAATGGATAAGGTGTCTAAAAAAAGTCCCCTAATGTAATGGATAAGGTGTCTAAAAAAAGTCCCCTAATGTAATGGATAAGGTGTCTAAAAAAAGTCCCCTAATGTAATGGATAAGGTGTCTAAAAAAAGTCCCCTAATGTAATGGATAAGGTGTCTAAAAAAAAGTCCCCTAATGTAATGGATAAGGTGTCTAAAAAAGTCCCCTAATGTAATGGATAAGGTGTCTAAAAAAGTCCCCTAATGTAATGGATAAGGTGTCTAAAAAAAGTCCCATAATGTAATGGATAAGGTGTCTAAAAAAGTCCCCTAATGTAATGGATAAGGTGTCTAAAAAAAGTCCCCTAATGTAATGGATAAGGTGTCTAAAAAAAAGTCCCCTAATGTAATGGATAAGGTGTCTAAAAAAAGTCCCATAATGTAATGGATAAGGTGTCTAAAAAAGTCCCCTAATGTAATGGATAAGGTGTCTAAAAAAAGTCCCCTAATGTAATGGATAAGGTGTCTAAAAAAAGTCCCCTAATGTAATGGATAAGGTGTCTAAAAAAAAGTCCCATAATGTAATGGATAAGGTGTCTAAAAATCTGTGTGATAACCCGGGTTCGAATCCTAGTGGATCACATATATTATGCTTTCATTAATTTCACTGGAGGTGTTTGGTGTCGTGGTGAAGTTAATACAAATATAGATTATTAGTAGGTTCAGGGATATTTCGTAGCGAGGCCCTTCTAAATGATCTGTGCCCCATCAATATTCTTTCCTCTCACTTAAGGGGAGGTATTTAGTTTGTTCCCTACGTTTTCATAAAGCTTAAAATTACACCCCCTAGACCCCCTTTCAAGATAAATTTGTACATTTTTCGGTAGAAAAATGTCCCGGCCGAAGGCCAATTGCTCTTAAATTACAGGCTCGCTATCGCTCGCCAGGAAAAAATCGACACCTTAATGGCACGAAAGGTCTTAAAATTGACAGAAATGGGGCAAAATGTCTTAAAATGTCTAAACTACTAGGGCGAACGTCTTAAAATCTCAAAAGCAATGGGGCTAAACATGAGGGAGAAAGGGGTCCAGAAAAAAATCCCTCAAGTGGAAATCTCCCCTTAAACATTAGGCTACCATAGTGCGGTTGGGAATATGAACATGATTAGATTAATATCCAGTATTCGAGAATGGATAATAAGTCGTAGGCGTGTGCATAAACCTTTAATCGTCTTGGTGGTGTAATGGTTAAGGTGTCCAAAAATATGTGTGTGATAACCCGGGTTCGAATCCTGGTGGATCACATATATGCTTTCATTAATTTCATTGGAGGTGTTTGGTGTCGTGGTGAAGTTAATAAAAAATAGATTAAGAGAAAAAACTTGATCGTGGAAAATTGCCGGAAAAAGAGTGGTCTTGCCACTGGACTGGTAATCCAATGGACTCGGGTTCGAATCCCAATATGTTAATGGGAAGATATTATTGGGATGGAATTTGTGCTGTACCTAGTTTCAGTGCATTACCACACCACACCGAAATGCCAAAACAAAATACCCTCATTGTTCTCTGATTAAATAGCACTGTATGAATATTCCCATATTCAAAATATGCTACAGGGGGCAATGCCTAGTGAGTTAATTGCTCAATAGGTGGCGTTCTGAGAGTGAGGGTCCGAGCCTGGGGAGTGAGACTGTGAAGCGCAGAGGCGAAGCAGCTTCAGAGATGGAGTTGGGTTCGAGCCGTGAATAGGTGCTTCGCATGTCTCACTCCCTAGACTGGAACAAGACCTCACGGGCCTCACCGTGTTCAGCGGTAGAGTGTAAAGGCTATCAGACTATGCCCGAGAGGGAGTAGTTGGAATATTAAAAAAAAAAAAAAAAATTGCCTGACTTTTTATGCACGCAACCTTGTGGAACCGGAAGTGGACTGGTTCATTGTGACACTGGTGGGAACAAACAATTTTACTATCATTATTATTTTATTTTACTATCACTATTCATGACACTGGTGGGAACAAACGACTTTACTATAATTATTATTATATTTTACTATCACTATTCATTAATTTTAGTCACTGTTCATTCATTTTATTATCACTGTTCATTCAATTTACTATCACTGTTCATTAATTTTACTATCACTGTTCATTCATTTTACTATCACTGTTCATTCATTTTATTATCACTGTTCATTCATTTTACTGTCACCGTTCATTCATTTTATTATCACTATTCATTCATTTTACTATCACTATTCATTCATTTTACTATCACTGTTCATTCATTTTACTGTCACTATTCATTCATTTTACTATCACTGTTCATTCATTTTACTGTCACTATTCATTCATTTTACTGTCACTGTTCATTCATTTTACTGTCACTGTTCATTCATTTTACTGTCACTATTCATTCATTTTACTATCACTATTCATTCATTTTACTATCACTGTTCATTCATTTTACTATCACTGTTCATTCATTTTACTGTCACTATTCATTCATTTTACTGTCACTATTCATTCATTTTACTGTCACTATTCATTCATTTTACTGTCACTGTTCATTCATTTTACTATCACTGTTCATTCATTTTACTGTCACTATTCATTCATTTTACTGTCACTAGTCATTCATTTTACTGTCACTGTTCATTCATTTTACTGTCACTATTCATTCATTTTACTGTCACTATTCATTCATTTTACTGTCACTATTCATTCATTTTACTGTCACTATTCATTCATTTTACTATCACTATTCATTTATAAAATTAGCCCCTTCTGTTCTGTCGATATATATATATATATATATATATATATATGCTCAGGCCCAATCCCCATTTTGGGGGTAGCCGACTCAAGACAGAGCAAGAACAGGGAAAACACAAAAACAACATAAAACAAAAAACAAACACAGATAAAAAACACAAACTCACACACATCCAGGTCACCCAGGAGAAGACCCAGAGACCAGGGTTACCAAGGTCGCTCCAGCACTCCCCCGGCCCCTGACCACCGGAGAGGTTCCGATCTCGGCAGGCAGACATGCAGCGGAGCCAAAGCCACAAGCCCTCCCACCACACTTCCAGGCACACCCTTCATATTAATCGTCCCCCCGGGCCAGGCGCCTGATGGACTATTATCTAGTCGAACTTGCGCCCGACCCCTTACTCCAAATGACCACGTGTTCACTCAACTATTCACAAGCATTCTCCATTCACTCCTGTCCACCACCACTTCCCCTGCCTGATCTATAGTTATTCCTCTATCATCCAAAGCCTTTCTTACACAGTCTCTCCATCTCAATGGGGGTCTTCCTGCCCTTCTATCTCCCCTTGTACCTGACTCACATATTCTCTTTGTAAGCCTTTCATCTCCCATTCGTTCAACATGACCATACCAGCTCAGCACCCTTCTGTCCACTCTGGCGGACAAATGTTCCTGCTGCCCCACTCTCCTACGTATCTCTTCATTCCTCAATATTCCTCTTCATTCCTTCATGTCTCTACGAGTAACTCCACACCTACTCCTCAAGCAGCTCATCTCCATCACATCCAGCCCTCTTTTCTCCTTTTTCTTCAGAGCCCATGTCTCAGCCCCATACATCACTGCTGGCACAACAATTCCTTGATACAGTGCACTTTTTACTTTCACTCCGAGATTTCTCGTCTTCCACATACTTCCCATTGCTCCGAAAACCTTCCTTCCTTCACACACTCTCTGTTTTACCTCCACTTCCATACCTCCACTCCTGCTTATCGTTCCTCCTAGATATTTAAAACACTCTACTTGTTCCAATATTTCCCCATCCAGCCTCACATCTAGATTCACCCTATGCTCTCCCCTATTACACACCATTACTTTACTTTTTATTGACATTCACCTTCAGTTTCCTCCTTCCACAAACCACACCAAACTCTTTGACTACCCGCTGCAGTTTCTCATCAGAATCCGCCACCAATGCTGTGTCATCAGCGAACAGCAACTAATTCAACTCCCAATCTCTACCATTCTTTCCTACTAAACCCAATCCTCTTCCCATAGTTCTCCTTTTCACCTCCCTCACCACACCATCCATAAACATATTAAACAGCCATGGTGACATTACAAAACCCTGTCGCAAACCTACCTTTACCTCAAACCATTCACTCAACTCACCATTTCCTACTCTCACACATGCTCTGCTCCCTTCATAAAAACTCTTAACTGCTTCTAACAAATTTCCTCCTATTTCATAAATCCTTAACACCTTCCACATTGCTTCACGGTCCACACGATCATACGCTTTTTCCAAGTCCATAAAAGCCCAAAATATCTCCTTATGCTTCTCTAAATACTTCTCGCATAACTGTCTTACTGCAAACATCTGATCCATGCACCCTCTTTCCCTCCTAAAACTGCACTGTTGTTCTCCTATTGCAACTTCCGTACACTTTATTATCCTCTCTATCAACACCCTGCCATACAGCCTTCCAACCACTGACAATAAACTAATACCTCTATAACTTGAACACTCCTGCCGATCTCCCTTCCCCTTGTACAACGGCACAATACATGCACTCTTCCAGTCTATTGGTACCATTGACACAGCAAAGCACACATTGAAAAGTCTCACCAACCAATCTATTATCACATCTCCACCCTTCTTTGTACACTCCACAGCAATACCATCCAAACCTTCTGCTCTTCCCACTCTCATTTGTTTCACTGCTTCTTTCACCTCATTTTCCTCAATCCTTTCATTCATTCCCTGCCACCTGAGTGGCCTGGGTAACCTATCTCCATCCACCTCTGCTTCAATCACTGCTTCTCTTCCATCTCTTGTATATAACAAAGATTCAAAATACTCGGCATATCTTTTCCTCACTTCAACTGGTTCCACTAGTAATTCTCCATTTTCATTTTTCACTGACTCCTCCCTCTTTTGTCCTCCTTTCCTTACTTTATTTACCTCCTTCCAGAACATCTTCTTTCGTTCTTCAAAATTCTCACTCAGCCTTTGGCCCCACCTTTCGTTTGCATCTTTTTTCGCTTCTCTAATTTTCCGTTTTGCCTCTCTCCTTTTCTCCTTGTACCTCTCCCATACCTCAACACTACCATCCTGTAAAACCCTCTCAAAACACTGTCTCTTCTCCTCAACTGCCTTTCTCACCGTATCATTCCACCACTCGCTTCCCTTCCTGATACCTCTGCCTCCTACTTTCCTTTTGCCGCATACTACCTCTGCACTTGCTTTCACTCCTTCCTTAAACTGTTGCCATTCAACCTCTACTTCTCTCTCTTCCATCTCTCTCACTTCCATCCACTTTTCATTTAGTCTTTCCTTGTACTCCCTCTCTTTTTCACTCTTCTCTAACTCACTAACTTTTATTACCTCTCTTACTTCACGCTTGTCTCTTATTCTCCTGTAACTCTTAACTCTTAGCTTTCCCTCCACCAGGTAATGATCTGACATACCCTCCACCTCACCTCTCATCACATTCACATCCAGCAGTCTACACAATCTTTCCCTTGTCACCAGCACATAATCCATCAATGCCCTCTCTACAATCTCTCCCCTCACAAGTCTATGCCAGGTGTACTTGTGTATACGCCTTTTTTTGAAGAACGTATTACCTACACTCAATCTACACTCTTCACATACATTTTTCAGTCTTTCTCCACTCTCGTTTACACCATCCACACCAAAACTACCGATGACTCCCTCAACAGGCTCATTTCCTACCCTAGCATTTAGGTCCCCTAAAACTATAACATTTTCATTTTCATCAAACCCTTGTAGACAATCTCTCAAATCCTCCCATATATATATACAGTATATATAATTTTGCTTATGTAAATTAAAATATTCATCGAAAAGTTACATAAGTGAGAAAAAAAAGTAAATATTGAAATGATCAAGTACGAACCAAAGTTTAATAGCCTGCCTACCTATGTAAAACCAAAATACTAAACATCGAAACATTACAAACATACAAATATTTACAAACAAACGTAGGCTATGCGAAACTAAAATATTGTATATGATTAACAAAAAATCGACAAATGATTTTCAGAAGGAAACCGGAATTGTAGTAATCAAATGTGAACAAAGGGAGAGGTGAAAGGTGAGAGAGAGAAAGAGTGTGTGTAGGTGTGAGAGAGAGAGAGTGTGGGTGTGAGTGAGAGAGAGAGAGTGTGAGTGAGTGAGTGAGTGAGTGAGTGAGTGAGTGTATGAGAGATTGTGAGAGTGAGAGAGAGCAAGAGAGAGAAGGGAGAGGATATTTTAGTACGATTCAAAGAGGTTCATACAGTTAGATAGATAGAGAGATTGAGAGGGAGTGGGGGGATTTTTAGGACGATTAAAAAACGTTTCTCTGCCCCAATTGGTGCAGAGAAAACCTTGCCGCCTTTAATGCTTCCAAAACCCAATGTCTTTATCTTACTACCCGTTCAGAACTCCCAGAGGACTTTCCCTTACACTTCAACAATACAAAAATCAATCCTTCATCTTCTCTCAATATTCTCGGTGTCTCTTTTTCTTCTGCTCTCACTTGGAAGGACCATATAACCAGTCTTGCTAAGGCAGCCTCCCAGACGCTGGGTGTGCTCAACCGCCTCAAGGAGTTCTTTACCCCTGCACAGCTTCTTGCTCTGTACAGAGGCACAGTGCATCCTTGTATTGAGTATTGTTCACATGTGTAGGGAGGATCCTCTCACACCGTACTCCTAGACAAAGTAGAAAGGAAAGCCTTTCGTATCATTAACTCCCGCCCACTCACCAACTCTCTGCAATCTCTCTCTCTTCACTGCAATGTTGCATCTCTCTCGCTATTCTATCACTACTATAATAATCAATGTTCCTCAGAGCTTTCCCAGCGTACACCACCTCCTCTACTACGTACCCGTCTTGCAACACAATCCCACCCCTACTCTGTGCAACTCTCCAACTCAAGAGTAAAACGTTATTCTGTCTTTCTTCTATTCAACTGCTGAGCTTTGGAACTCTCTCCCAGAATCAGTCTTTCCCTCTTCCTATGACTTAAATTTCTTCAAACTCCGTGTGTCCAGCCATTTTGGCTCGAACGTCCCTTGATTTTGGCCCTGTCACTCTTTCAACTCGATACATGCAGTTCTGCCTTTTGTCTCCCTCACTCACAGAACAAAAATATATATAGTGTATAGTATATATATATATATATATATATATATATAGAGAGAGAGAGAAAGTGTGTGTATGAGTACAGGGGAGGTCAGGAAATAAGGTAGGTAGAGATTAAATATATATTTTGAGATTTAGTAACCTTTTCCTTCTTCGCCTCACTTAATTCGTTCCTAATTCCTTTCTCTGTCGTACCATCGTTTCAACGCCATTATTGAAGCTACAACCTTTCACCCCTGTTACCCCCCCCCTCTCTCTCTCTCTCTCTCTCTCTCTCTCTTATGGTGGTCCTTTATGTATCTTTTCTGCTTAAAAAACATATCAAACCAATTGGCGCTCTGAGAGTGAGGGTCCGAGTCTAGGAAGTGAGACAGTGAAGCATAAAGGCGAAGCAGCCTCAGATGTATATATGGACTATGGGCGAGGGCTGGTTGTAGCTCGTGCTTCACTTGTCTCACTTCCTAGGCTGAAACAAGACCTCACGGGCTTCACCGTGTTGAGCGGTGAATGTGCAGGCTCTCAGCCTATGCCCGAGAGGGAGTAGTTGAAAACAAAAATAATAATAAGGTGAGGCTGTTGGACTGTTAAGGTTAAGGGGAGATGGGTCGTTTTTCTGGTCTCCTTTCTCCCTCGTTTTAAGTCCCAATTGTTTTAAGATTATAAGACGTTCGGCCCATTAGTTTGGCGATTTGAACACCTTTCACCCCATTTTGTTGTCAATTTTAAGACCTTTCGTGCCATTTAGGTGTCGATTATTTCCTGGAGAGCGAAAGCGAGCCTGAAATTTTAAAAGGAAGCGGCCTTGGGCCGCGAAATTTGTCTACCGAAAAATTTACAAATTTATCTTGAAGTGGGGTCCAGGGGGTGTTTTTCTAAGCTTGATGGAGGTCTAGAGAGAAAACTAAAAAATAAAGGAATACATGAATTAATAGAAGAAAACAAAGTCTGTGTCCCCTTAATCTCTATGAATATGCTTGATGCACCCGTTAAATTCAAAGATTACTTTTAAAATTATTCAAATACTGTCCACTTTTAAAGAATCTAGGGTAGAAAAGGGGTATGGAAATAGTACATTATAAGATCTTTGGGTGTACTGATGATGATGATTTACCTTTCTAATTGGTCTAAGATGGGTTTATTACCGCCAAAATACCTAAAGGGGCTAGTGGCCGGTTTTTTTCTTCTATTAATTCATGTATTCATTTAGTTTTTAGTTTCCTCGCTAGACCTCCACCAAGCATAGAAAAACACGCCCTACACCCTCCAAGATAAATTTTTACATTTTACGGTAGTAAAATGTCCCGGCCAAAGGCCGATTACTCTTAAATGACAGACTCGCTATCGCTCGCCAGGAAAAAATTAAAACTAAATAATGGAACGAAAGATCTTAAAATTGACAACGAAATGGGGCAAAAGGTATTAAAATCGCCAAACTAATGGGTCGAACGTCATCAAATCTGAAAACTAATGGGGTTAAATATGAGGGAGAAGGGGGACCAGAAAAATGGCCCATGTCCCCTTAACCTTTCAATGGGTATATTATTATGGACACGTCACGTCCGTAATCTTTGACAGTGCAGTATACAGTACGCTCATGTGAAGCAAGTCAGTGTAGATAGAGTTTTCGGTTGAGGATACAATGATTCAAGACTTGTAGAACACTAAGACCATGACAATGACAACCATTACAATAAAGCTCAAGTGCATAACACAGAGAGAGAGAGAGAGAGAGAGAGAGCGCGCGCGCAAGAACGAGAGAGCACAAGAACAAGAGAGAGCGAGAGATAGCACGAGAGAGAGCAAGAGAGCAAGAAAGAGAGAGTGAGAATGAGTGTGTGTATGTGTATATACCGGTGTATATACAGTATATATATATATATATATATATATATATATATATATATATATATATATATATATATGCTGTGTGTGTGTGTGTGTGTGAAAATGATTGCACAATAACCACCACAATAGCATATTGACCATGAACTAATTCTTCAGGTGGGTGAACTACCTGTGTGATATTAACCCCCACTACTTCACACCAACAATACAAAGCACCTGTTTCAGATTTGAGGTTTGATAGCCTTTCCCATGACTAATGTTGAGTATATAAAACATAAGGAGTCAAAATACCATGATA